>JAKSZT010054419.1:6906559-7028421 GCA_026826555.1 Tolypeutes matacus | reverse complement strand
CATACGGAAGATCTATTGCAAGTTTTCTGAGGAACCGCCAAACTGTCTTCCACAGTGGCTGGACCACAATAGCCTTTATAGTGTGTATGAGGTAGTATCTCATTGTAGTTTTGATTCCCATTTCCTTAATGGCTAATGATGTTGAGCATCTTTTCATATGCTTATTGGCCATTTGAAGAAATGTCTATTCAGGTTCTTTGCCCATTTTTAAGTTGGTTTTTTCTTGTCTTTCTGGTTGAGTTGTAGGAGTTCTTTTTATATTCTGGATATTAAACCCTTATCAGGTATATGATTTCAAAATATTTTTTGTTTTATTTTTCCTGCCTTTCTGTGGGTTATTTGAACATTTAAAAATTCCATTTTGATTTATGTATAGTGTATTGGGTGTTTCTCTTTATATAGCTTTTAATGGTTGCTCTGTGTATTATGTCATATATGTACAACTTATCAAAGTCTACTGGTATCATTTTACCACTTCAAGTGAATCATAGAAACCTTACCTACCTTTATGTCCTTTTGCCCTTCCGCACTTAAATTGTCTTAAATATTTCCTCTACCTCCCACACTTAAATTGTCTTAAATATTTCCTCTACATACATGAGCATGACATTATCATTGTTGCCCAACGTCAAACATAACTTAGAAAACTTAAGTGGAGAAGGAAAGTGCCCATATTTTTGCTCTTTCATCCTCACTGACATTCCAAGCTTCCTTCTTTTATCATTTTCATTCTTTGTAGAGAACTTCTTTTAGCCATTTTTAAATGGTAGGTTTGCTGTTGACAGATTCTCTTAGTTTTCTGTCATCTGAGAGTGTCTTGATTTTACTTTCATTCCTAAAGGATATTTTCTCTAGGTATAGAAATCTGGGTTGCTAGTTCTTTTCTTTCAGCACCATTGAAAGAAAAAAATATAATTCTTTCTGGTTTTAGATGAGAAATCCACTGTCATTCAAATTGTTTTCCTTTTATAAGCACTGCATCATTTCTTTTTGGCAATTTGCACTACTTTTTCTTTGTCTTTAGTTCTCAGAAGTTAGACTATGATGTGTATCAGCATGAATTCTTTGGTTTTATCCTGTTTGGGCTTCATTCAGCTTCTTAAATCTCTAGGTTGATTTTTAAAAATTTGTTTTGCCAAACTTGGGAAAATTTCAGCCATTATTTCTTCAAATACTTTTCCTGCTCCAGACTCTTCTTTTGGGACATCAATTCACGAATATGAAATCTTTTGTTATAGACCAGATCCACAGGTCCCTTAGACTTTGTTCATTTTTTAGTCAATTTTTTATCTTGTTCAGAGTGGAAAATTTCTTTTGTTCTGTCTTGAGGTTCTGTCCTCTTTCCTCTCCATTCTGCTGTTAAGCCCATCCATTGAGTTTTTAAAATGTCAGTTATTGTACATTTTAGTCCTAAAATTTCCATTTAGTTCTTCTTTACAGGTTCTCTTTCTCTGCTGAGATTTCCTATTGTTTCATTTGTGTTAAGCATTTTCATAATTGCTTGAAGAAACATTTTTATGATGTCTGCTCTAAAATCCTTGTAAGATAATTCTAAAATCTGTGCCATCTTTGTGTTGACATCTGTGGATTTTTTTTCATTTATGTTATGATACCCAACTTTTGATTATATCCTGGACATTTTGAATATTATGATATGGGGCTCTAGATTTTATTTAAATCATTTGTTTTAGCAGGCTTCCTCTGACACACTTCACATTGTTTTGGTGGGGGTGTCACCTCAATTACTGTCAGGTGAGAATGGAAGTCTGGGTTCTCCACTAGATCTCTGTTGACAACAGGGGAGGGGCTCCTAGTTATATTGCTTAGTGGGAATGGGAGTTCAAATTCCCTATTATGCCTCTGCTGATATCACCTTGACTGAGAGGGGGAGGGGCACCTCATTCCTACTTTCTATGTGGGATGCACTGACACTATGGTGGGGTGCTTGTTACCATTGAGCTATGGTGAAATCTCTACTTGGCCTTCTCTAACACTACCCCTGCAAGGCAGCATGGAGCACCTCTTTACAGTATGACAAGGGTAGAACTCTAGGGTCTCCATGGGATGGATCCCAATTTTTTTTTCTGTTGTGTTTGGCTAGTATAGAGCTGCTGTTGCTTAATCGTTTTGTCTTGCTTGATTTAGCTTTTTCTGGTTATTTGACTAGAGAGAGCAGACTTTCCTTTTCTTAGGGCTGTTTTTATCTGCACCTGTTGGTGTTTCTGGGTTGCCAGCTTCTCTAGCACCAAGTCTGGGATATATGAGGCTAAAAGAAAACACAAGGAACACACAGCTTTGTCATTTTTTTCAGCCCAAGATCCCTAGCCATTCTGCCTTCTTATCTATAGTTCAGAGTCTTCTTATGTTTTATGTATAATAACTGAGGTATTTTTAGCAGGTATTTAGCAGGAGGAATAGGGAAAATATCTATTCCATTTCCCAGACGAGGAGGTCCCCATAATTATGATTTTAAGAGTTCATGTATTTCCATGCATTTGTGTTGGTTTTATTTGTATATGTTGAATGATCCTTAACATTTATGCATGTTTTACAATTTATTGTATATTTTATTTTTGTATCTCTTATATTTCTTATTTATATTATATTTTGTATTATTTATTTCTTGTATATTAAAATATTGTATGTTTTATTATTAAAGGAGGCCTCCCCCTTTTTTAATCTGTTGAGTGCTCTGGACCTTAATTTCCATCTTGATAATTATATTTCTAGACCTGCTTTCATTTCCTTGTATTTACCTGGTGTATATTTTAAAAATCTTCATTTTTGAAATATAACATAATACAAAACTGCACACATTATGCATTTTTAACTTGATGATTTTTTTTTTCTTAGCTGCAGGAGAATTTAATGTAAAGTGACAGTACACACTCAAGATGGGAGTGTGAGCATGCTCCTACAAATTGCAGGAGTGGCCCTGCTGGGGCTGGGGTACTTTGTTTGTTTGTTTGTTTGTTTTATTTTTAGGAGGTACCAGGGATGAGCCTGGAACCTCATACATGGGAAGCAGGCACTCAACTACTTGAGCTCTATCTGCTCCCCTGAGGGTACTGTTTTATCAAGGCTTCTATGATAAAACATGTAGATTAGGATTTGTAAATCTCAAATTTCTTATTGGTCTGCCTTATGCAAAAGAAGGATTGAAAACTACAACTTTTTACTGGCTGTATTCCTCAAGTGGGAACTGTCCAGGGGAGGGGTCGGTGAAGCATGTGGTAGTCAGATGATAGATGGGCCTTTTGTCATCTGGTATCTTCTGGCATTAGGCCTTGGGCACTAGGCCTTGGGCAGGTGATTTTCCACTGAAGTTAGGTATTATCTCATGGTAATTTTCTGTTAGTCCTTCTCCTTTTCCGAATTAGCTCCCTTCTCCTACCTTTCCCTACCTCATTCCCCCCTCAGACCTTAGCTTCCAAACCAGGTTTTCCCTCTAGGAGGAGGACTGGCTAGGGACCTTTCTTTTGCCTACCTTGCAGAGGTCTTAGGAGATAGTCATGAGCGAGCTCATCTCATGGCCACTCCAAGGGACCGAGTTCCACATTAAAGCCGACATTAAGGGGCATGTTAAAAGCAGAGACTTGGGAAGCGGCTGTGGCTCAATCAGTAGGGCTCCCGTTTACCATATGGGAGGCCCCGGGTTCGGTTCCCGGGGCCTCCTGGTGAAGGCAAGCCTGCCCGCATGGCGTGGTTAGCTGACCCAGCGAGCACAAGCAGCAAGGGGGGGATAAATGAATGAATAAATAAATAAAATATTAAAAAAATAATAAAAAAATAAAAAAAATAAATAAATAAAAGCAGAGACTTTTCTGTGGCTTACAGGCAAACAGCCTCAGGGGCCCTGGAGGTAATCTCTGGGCCTTGCTAATAAAACAAAAAAGGGCACAGACAGTCTTTAATTAAAACTCACCAGTCTGAGGGGGCTGGGCGGGGAGGAGTTGGGGAGCGCCACTTGCCTCTCTGTCTCCTGGCTCAACTGGCCAAATGTTACTGGATGGCTCTGGTTTCTGGGCTTCTAGGTTCTTGGCTTATGGTGCATAAAAGAACTTAAGGATACGCCATAGGGTAGGCAAGGGAGTAAAGAGTTTATTAAGAAAGAAGAAAATGAGAAAAGTACACTGTCTGAGGCATGGACCATGGGCGTACTGCAGGGTGAGTTGCATGCTCTGGGCCCCAGGTCAAGGCTTTTTAAAGTTTTTCCTCCTCCCCCTTCATAATGTTGGGGTGGGGCCCCAACTGTTTGCTGTTTTGACTGGTTGCCCCACCTGTCAGTTCTCAGGGGCCAATGGTGAGGCCTTTAGAGGGTATCCAGGGCTTTCCCTTGAACCAAAGGAATCTTGTGGTCAAATGGCACCTCGTTTTAACAAACGGGATCTCATAGCCAGGGTCTCATAGGCTCTTTCTGTCAGTCTTCTTCTCAGGAAGTTTCCAGATGGGGTCTCATGGCCATGTGGTTGTCGGCCATGTTATCTGCCAGGCCAGCGCCTTCCCCCTTTCATTATACTAACCTGCCTCACTATGAACACTATTGTGCATGTCTTTTGGTGAACATGTTTGCATTGCTCTTCAGTGTATACCTAGGAGTGAAATAACTATGTCATAGGGTATTGCATATGTTCAACTTTATTAAATATTACCAGTTTTCCAAAGTAGTTATACTATTTTACACTCCTACCAACAATTTACGAGGTTCAGTTCCTCCGCAGCCTTACCAGCTTTTGGTTATTTTCCATCTTTTTCGTGTTAGCTATTTCAGATGGATATGTAGGACTAGTCTCATTGTAGTCCCCCTGCCTCCCGAGATGGCTTGCTTATCTGTCTGCTTGTTGTTTCTGCTTACTGTTTGCGCTCATTGTCTGCGCTTGTTGTTTGCTCGCTGTGTCTGCTCATTGTGTCTGCTCGTCTTCTTTAGGAGGCACCAGGAACCCAACCCAGGACTTCCCATGTGGGAGGTAGGCGCCCAACTGCTTGAGCCATACCCACTGCCTGCTCATTGGGTCTGCTCATTGGGTCTGCTCATTGCATCAGCTCATTGCATTAGCTTGTTACATCTGCTCGTCTTCTTTAGGAGGCACCGGGAACCAAACCTGGGACCTCCCATGTGGGAGGCTGGTGCCCAATTGCTTGAGTCATATCCACTCCTTCCTTGTAGTTTTAATTTGTATTTCTTTGGTAATTAACAAAGTTGAGCATCTTTTCATATGCTTATTTGCCATTTAGATATCTTCTTTATGAAGTGTGCCTGCCCCTTTTGCTCTTTTTTCTATTGAACTTTCTTATTGATTTCTAGAAACTTTTTTTTTTTTTTTTTTTTAAAGATTTTATTTATTTATTCATTTATCCCCCCCTTGCTGCTTGTGCTCGCTGGGTCAGCCAACCACGCCGTGCGGGCGGACCCGCCCTCACCAGGAGGCCCTGGGAACCGAACCCGGGGCCTCCCATATGGTAAACGGGAGCCCTACTGATTGAGCCACAGCCGCTTCCCGCCTTTACACTCTTAATTTCCTCTTCTGATAAACAGAAGATAATTTTAATGTAGTTTAATTTAGCAATCTTTGGCTCTCCCAGTTATCAAGACTTGATATGAAGCACATTAATTAAGACAGCGTGGTACTGGTCCAAGAATAAACAAATAGATCAATGAAAATACAGATTTCAGAAATGGACCTACACATATGTGGTTACAAGGTGACACTGCAGAGCAGTGAAGAAAGGGTGGTCTTTTCAATAAATGATGCTGTTTCATCTTGATAACCATATCAAAGAAATGAATATTTACCCTAACACATATCACACACCAAAATCCATTCCAGATAGACTGTAAGTCTAAATGTGAAAGATAAATCAATAAAACTTTTAGAAGAAAACATTAAACATCTTTATGACCCTGAGGTAGGTGAACATTTCCTAACTAAAATATGAATGCCAATCATAAAGGAAAGAATGATAAATAATATGTGGTATTTCTGTCCAATGCTTCACTTTGGATCTTTGTACTTTTATTTAAATGTGTGGCAACTGTTTTTTTAACCCAGTCCCATAGTCTTTATATTTTATAGGAGAATTCATTTAGTTGAATTATAATATATTTCATTTTATGCCTCCTATTAATTTATGTTTAGCATTTATTTTACTTGGTTGATATTTCCTCTCGTTCCCTTTTCTTACTTTTGTGGCTTGGCCACATTTCTCTTAATTCTACTCTTATTAATTTGGGATTTTGATTCTTTTTTTAAAAAACAATTTCTGCTCATAGTTGCCTTCACCTTCTTACACATATGATTAAATCTATATTTTCTCTATTACTAGATCCAAATATCGTATCAGCATCTGCCCATGGAGATGTCTAATTTGTCTCCTCATTTCACTCAGTAAATTTTCCCAGGGTATTTAAAATTTCCTATTTAATAATAGTAATAGTATTACCTAGTCAAAATGCCCAATCACATTCTTCTTCTTCTTTCAGATATAATTATATATTAGTTGCAAGAATCATTCCTCAAAACTGTTTTCCTCCTATTTGAGATTTCTGTTACTAGTTTATAAATTGTTTAGACAATTCTTATGTGTATTCTCCTGAGAGACAGAATATTGGTATATTATACTATAAATGCTATTATGTTTAAAATTGTCTTTCTTTTGCTCTGACAGAAGCAGTATATCTAGCCGGGTAGGTATGAAATGATTGGATCTCAGTCCTTTTCTCAATCTGTGGATATTTTTTCTAATATGGCTTCTATTGTTGCAAAGGAGAAGTCTAATGTCATTGTGATCCCTTCCCATTGTAAATAACTTGTTTCTGACTGGAGGTGTTTTATATTTTCCTTTTATCCTTTAAATTCAATGCCAAACAAAATTTGGGTATTATATGATTTCCTTTGGGAAGCAAGGATTGCATGATTTCTGTAGGGAGGATCAATGTGTTAGGATCCAATAGGATCAGAGAATCCAGGGCCTATTGGTGTCATTCATATGAGGGCCATGAGTGACAATTTTGGAGAGTCCTTGAAAGAAAATTGGAGACATACTTGGCTAAGTGATTGGGGGCTTTGTAGAAATTCTTGAGGTTTTACAGGAGTTGTAAGTATCTGAGGTCATTGATTCAGTCCATAAGAGTTATTGATTGGGGCTCTGAAGTGGTGAATGATTGATTGATTGGAAGCCTGGGATCATCAATGGATTACAAGTCTTGGATAGTCAGCTTTGGAGGGCCTATAGGAGTCATTAATTGGGGTCTGTAGACATCAGTAATTGCAAGACTGTGTGAGTTTGCATACGATGACTGGAAGGGTTTTATGGAGGTTACTGATTCTGTATATGAGATATCAGTTATGGGATCCTTTAAAAGGTCAGGTTTGATCCCTTGAGTAGATCAATGGTTGATTTCCAGTTGAGGGTTCCTTATTGTGATACCTGTGTTGGTGATTATTTGAGGAGCCTGTGGAAGCCTGTTGGTGGCACTATTTGGGATGCAGTTTTTATCAAGTAGTATGGGATATTAGGAGGCTGCAGACTTGCTGGTTTTCAGGGCCTAGATGGGAAATAGGGGGTAGGTGTGGGTGGGTGAGTTGAAAGATTTTCAAAGATGAAAATCTTTGGCAGAAGAGAGTGGGCTTTGTAAGTTGCCCAGGATATGCACTGAATTATACAGATCAGTTTATGCACATGTGACATGGTCATCCCTCAGCCTGAGCGCTTTGAAGTTAGTAGGAAACAGAAATAATGTTTATTGTGACTCTACTGTGTATAGAGTACCATAAGGCCCAGTAGTTAAGAAAATGTACTTTGGTGCTAGGAATATCTGGGTTTCAATCCCTGTCTTTCCCCCTAATCTGAATGATCTTTGGGCAAATTATTTCTGTACAGCTCTATATCATGATAAATGGGAATAATCATCATAATAGTACCACATAGTTCATGGGACAAGTGTGAAAATTAAATGAGGTACCTACTAAAACATTATTTGACCTTGTAATAATAGCAATATTTAATATTAATTGAGATATTCTAAGTGCCATGTAGATGTGAGTGCTTTAGCAGTATCATTTCATTTAATTCTAACAACCCTATGAGATAGGTATTTTCATCTTCAGTTTTAAAATGAAGAAACTCAGACTAAAGTAACTTGCCCAGATTCTCACAACTAGAATGTAGAAGAGCTCGAATTCAAACCCTTCTTCAATTTGAACTGAATTTCATGAATTTTCCCCATATTCCATACTAATTAATACTTGCTCTTGCTTTCACTGAACTTTTTTTCTTCCACACAAAACATTCAGCACAGTTAGTGTTTGAGGGGTGAATGTGGACTAACCATGTGGACACTGTCTTTCAGGGTTTCATGGTGCCTTTGAAGAGTCCCTGGGCCAGACCTCTTAGTGGAAACTACAGGATCTTCCTTCTGAACCCAGCTTGCCTCGCCTCAGCAGCTCTGGTTGAATCCAAAGACATCTGCCTGGTTTCAGGCTCCTCAGGAGAGCGGAGTCAGCAAGAGAGTCCAAGGGCTGAGGCACAGCACGAACATGCCAGCTAATGGGAACTCTCGCCAGTGGTCCCCGGCCCTGGCTGCAGGGGGATATGGCAGCTTATGTGAGGTGAGGGAGGGAGGACCCCAGGGGCAGGCATTCATTCAGCAGGGAGATACCCCTGACCTGTCACCAGAGTCTCAGAGCTGGGGCAGGTGGGTCCCAGGAAGCGGCAGATTCTAGATATGCTCCCCCTGAGACAGAGCATGATCCTCCTGAGAGTGAGCAACACATGGCTGATGTTACCACATCCAGAGCCCTGTGTGCTTCAGTGGAAAATGTGATACATCCATTGGAGGAAAGGTGGGATGTGGAGGATCCAGTCCCACAGCCTAGGGGAGAGGAGGAGGCAGCTCCCTACACGGTGTCTGAGGGTGGGATCTGGGTGGGGGCAGACACCAGCAATAGCCAAGGAGCCAATTAATCCCCAACCCCCAGCACAGGCCTTTTACTCTCCATTGGCTCTTTACCGATTCCCAGCTGATCCTCACCAGATTCTCCTTTCCCCCTGTTCTCTGGGGATTTACTGATTTCTCGTCTATCCTGATCGAGATACAGAAAAATCTCTTTTCTTTGGAACTTAGAGAATGGCAGGGTAGTAGAGTGACAGCAGTCTCTAGGGCCCTTCCAGGTCTTTCTCCTTTCAAAGATGAATAAAAGGGCCTGAGAAGGTGAATGACTTGCCCAGGTCTCTCAGGTTGGGAGTGGCAGTGCTAGACTGGAAACAGGCTCTGAATGTGCCCTCCACCCTCACCACACTACAGTCAAGACCAAGTTTCCCACTAAAAGTTCCTTTTGAGATGCTGTAAACAGGCAAAGACCATGAGAGAGCTACACCCTACCTGACAGCTCCGCACATTCAGACCTTCCTGTGGATGCTCTCACCTCTGGGAAAGGGTTCCTCATGACAGGGGCTCAGGGTCATGTGGCCAATAGGATATTAAACTTAAAAAAGTTACTTTGGTTTTTATGACTTCATAATTTCATTATTTCATAATAAAATGTTAAAATTAGAGATTAGCAAATAGAAGATATTAAAAAACTACTTGTAATTTCAGCATTACCAAAAGATAAGCATTGTTAACATTTTGCCATCTTTCCTTTCAGTTGTTTTATTTCTTGGTATGTGTATGCGTGCATGCATGTGGGTATACATATGGAGCTGTGAGTATGCATACATACCCATGCCCATAAAAGCTAAAAAATGGACTCATGCTATTTGGTTATGTCCTTTTTAACCTGGCAGTTTAGAGATAATTATCTAGGCAGTAAATACTTTTGTTCATACATACATGATGCATATAGCATTATGTCCTTTGGATAGACCATAATTAATGTAACCAATCCACTATTAATGTCATTTAGGGTATTTCTGGTTTTATATGGTGGTTAAAACTGCTATGGTAAAATTCCTACATTAAAATTTTTTTGCCCAAGTTATAAAATTATATTTTGGTGTCAAAGGTATTGGGGCATTGAATAGAAAATTAATCAATACTTGATGGTAATATATTTCCATCTCATGAAAAATCTCCCTTGTCTAAGCTCTGCTTGATCAGATCAATCCCAGACTCACAGGTTGGGGCTACAATACTGTGGTTCTCCCCAGTCCTTCCACAGATGGCCTCTTGCACAGCTGATGTGTAGATATATCTGGACTAATGATTCTGGGATCTGCAAGGTACATTTCTCCACTTATCTCTTCCTTCCCAACCAACTTCACAAATATCTACCCCTTCTCAAGAAGAGATGGAAATGACCAAGGCCCTGGTGAATATTATTTATTCACCTCTTTATTTGTTGTGTTCTTTGTTTTTCCTTAGATTTTCAGGAGCAGGGAATAGGCAAAGATACAAAGAAACCAATAAAAATGTTCTCGGGGTTGGGGAGCAGCCAGATGGACAAGGAAACAGTGGCTGAAGCTAGAGAACAGGCAGAAGGATCAGTAAACCTAAGAAGGACTAGGGAAAAATCACAAGGGACAGCTGGAGGGACTGTGCCTGGAGAATAGCCCAGGAGTTAGGGAACAGGTGGAGGTTCAATGGAATAAATAGGAAACAGGAAACATGAGCCAGAGGCCTGGTAGCAGCCAGAGAGACAGTCTTTGTGGCTGGAGAAGTGGTTGAGAGACCAGGGAAAAAGCAAAAGGACCAGGTAATAGTCAGGATGCAGGGAAGTGCCAGAGGGTTTGGGAATAATCGGAGGGATCACAAAACAGGAGGAAGGACCAGGGAATAATATGAGGAGTCAGATTGTAG
The DNA here is from genome assembly GCA_026826555.1 of Tolypeutes matacus. Lineage (NCBI taxonomy): Eukaryota > Metazoa > Chordata > Mammalia > Cingulata > Chlamyphoridae > Tolypeutes > Tolypeutes matacus. Next base: position 7,017,623 of record JAKSZT010054419.1, on the reverse strand, counting down.
CCAGAGGGAGCAAGGAACAGCCAGAGGGATGAAGAAACTGAAGAACTAGATAAAATGGAAAGAGCAAAAATGTTTAAGGTGTTAGCTAAGAGCCAGAGGGATAGGCAACTTCCAGAGGAACTGAAGAGCAGTTCCTTGGTTTAGAGGAGAATTTGAGGGTATAGAGAAAAGACAGATACCAGGGGACAAGAAGTAGGAAACACGATTCTGGGAAAGGATAGCAGCCACAGGGAACAGGAAACAGTTGCTGAAGCTATAGAACAGGCTTAGGGATCAGGGAAGAGACAGGCTCCATAGCATAGTTGGAAAGATGAGAGAAGAGCCCCTAAGGCTGAGGAATAACCTGGGTAGTGGTATTAGGGAACACATGAAGCAAGAAATAGCCATTTAGTTTGAGGAACAGCCAGAGGGAACAGCAAAAATGTGCCTGGGGCTAGGTATCAGCCAGACATCCAAGAAATAAGAGGAACCAGGGAACAGGCAAAATGAACATTAAAAGTATATCTGGGTGCTCTCTTCAGACCCCTGCCATGCTGGCAGGGGAGCTGAAGTCTATTCTTCAGACCCCCTCCATTGGGAGAGCTTCCCAATAAACTTCCTGCCTGCAAAAAAAAGAAAAAAAGAAAAAAAAAAGTATATCTGGTGTTGGATAGCAACCTTATTGACTAGGGAACAGCTACAGGAATTAGAGAATAACCAGAAGGAATACTATCAATTACTGAAGCTAGTTTATAGCCAGAGATCCCATGCAGTAGTCACTGGGGTTATTGGAACAGTTGAAGAAACCAGGGAGAGGCTGCGGTACAGCCAAAGTTTCTAGGAATAGGGTGACCAACTATCCTGGTTTACCTTTGGCTGAGAGGTTTCCCTGGATGCAGGACTTTCATTGCCAGAACTTTGAAAATCCTGGGCAAACTGGGACAGTTGGTCGCCCTACCCAGGAAATAACTAGAGGAACCAGCCAACAGTCAAATATAATAAGAGTAATGGAGAAGATGAAAGTACAGAATTCAGCTATGGCATAGAACATACAGAAGTAGCATACTTTAGTGTTAAGAGGCTAAGGAGTCAGCTGGACCAGTACTATTCAAAGTGTGGTACATGGACCAGTGCATCAGCATCATGTGAAAGCATATGCATTCAAGGAACAGGGAAGAATCAGGAGGACTAGGGAACAGTATGAGGAATCAAAGATCAGCCTATATGAACAAGAAAGAGCTAGAGGAAACAAGAAAGGATCTTAGGGGTCAGGGAACAGTGACTAGGGGACAATCAGAAGAATGGTACCATAGAACGAGAATCAGCTAGAGGGACAACTGTCTAAGAAAGCACAGGACAGCAGGAGGCACCAGGGATCGGAGGGAACTGGAAACAGGCATCATGGAACAATTAGAGGGACCCAGGGTATAATCAAAGGAATCAAGAAATAGGCGCATCAGGAAAGAGAGTAGGGGATAGTCAGAAGGACCAAGAAACATTGAGAGGGAACAGTAAAAAGAGGGACTGAGGAATGGAGGGAACAAGAAATAGTCAAATAGACAAGGAACACTCAGAGGGAACAAGGACTAGCAAAGGGAGCAGGGACAAGTTAGGGGAACTAGAAAACAGATGGACAGAGAATAGTCAGGGAAAATGGAAAAGTCAGAGGAAGGAAGTAACAGTTATAGGGGCACAGAGAACAATCAGAAGGAACAGTCAAATGGATACGGAACAGCCAGACAGCGCAGGAAAGACCAGGGAACCCCCTGCCAAGGAAGGACATCCAGGGAGGCTGGGTGTCTGGCCCCAGGTGAGGGCACAGTGAGCCAAGCGCTCTCTGCACATTATCAGCCATGCTAGTAAGTGCTGTTCTGCTAGGTCTGGTACAGGATATAAAGGCAGGATCATATCATAGGAGGTGATGTAGAAATATCCCAGGGCCGGAGTGGGAGCAGCCCTAGCCCCCAGCAAGTTCCATGGTGGGACAGAGTGAGTGGCCAAGCCCAGCAGCCCAGCATGCCTCAAGGGGGAGGGTACTGGGACTGAGAGGACCCTGAAGGGAGCCACTGCTGTATGGTTGGCTGGACAGTATGAGCAACTGGGGTGGGGACCATACCTAGGAAGAGGAGGTCCTTGTGGTAGAAACTGCCCAGCAAACCAAACCTTTTCCTATGTGGCTGGGTGAAGCTAAAATCTAGGTGGGTCAGGGAAGCGGCTGTGGCTCAATCAGTAGGGCTCCCGTTTACCATATGGGAGGCCCCGGGTTTGGTTCCTGGGGCCTCCTGGTGAAGGCAAGCCCGCCCACACGGCGTGGTTAGCTGACCCAGTGAGCACAAGCAGCAAGGGGGGGATAAATGAATAAATAAATAAAATCTTAAAAAAAAAAAAAAAATCTAGGTGGGTCTGTGTTACCAACTTCATATCCAGATTTCTAGCTCCAAAATCCTCCATCACCCCCTAGCCAGTGTGGGGTCCAAGTCTTTTATTTTGGTGGGGAGAGAGATCAAACGGACACATCCGTGGTCAGTATACCTTGGATATATTCAGCTTGTACCTGTTAATGCTCATAAAGGCTGTCATGGTCTTTGTGCACGTTCCCTATGAATTTGGCCTTAATGATTCCCAGGGAGAGAGACAATAAGCATGGTCTTTTGCCACTAGTTTGGGCTGTGGGTCAACAGGTGGGCAGCAGCAGCAGTTAAAATGTTTAACAATGTCAGGTGTTAAAATATTTGAATACTTCCATACTGGTTGGTAAATAGCCTCCCCTCCCTCACCCTCTGAGGCTCCTCCCCTATGTCATCCACACACCTGCTGGTCTTTCCTGGGGTGGCCAGCAAGAGAACCAGAGCAAGGGTCAATAGGGTGGTGTAGCCCATGCAGGCATGAGGCAAGCAGAATGACAGCTTCCCTCAACCCTGACCCCCAAGGCTCTCCCTTGATCACTGACTGCCCTTTTGGTGATGAAAGTGGCAGGGAGCATGTCATACACACCTTTTCTCTCAGCACCTCTCAGGGCTTATGCTCAGAAGAGCTGGTAGGTGGAGAAGTCCTGGGGCCTGGCCCAGTGCGCACTTGAGCATCCACCTCTGGATGCTCATGGTGGTGGAACAGGTTCTGTAGGTTCCCTCCCTGCCTGCTCTGTGCCCCTAAATACTCATTGACAAGAGGAGGGCAACCAGGGTTCTGAAAGACAGAAGGGCCTTTTGATGAATAGAGGGTTCCTCATTCCATTTGAGTCAAATCATTACATCTTTTCTTTGATATGCACTGCATTTTTCTGTCTTGTTTAGGAAATCGTCACCTACCCTGAGGCTTCAAAGAATATTTGGTTATATATTCTAAGAATTTTAAAGCTTTCATTCTGTTGAACTTTTTTTTGTTGTTGTTTTGTTTTTTGTTATTGTATTTTTATTGCTATGTAACTTGTTTTGAGATAATTTCAAAATTAAAGAGAAATTGTGATAGTACAAAGAACTACATATGCTCTTCATCCAGAATCACTACAATTATTAACATTTTTCCATATTTGCTTTCATTCTTTTCTCAATTTATGTATGTATGTGTGTATATTTATTTTCTGAACCATTTGAGAGTAATTTACAGACATAATGAATGCCCCTTTACCCCTAAATACTTCAATATGTATTTCTTAAGAACAAGGACATCCTCTTACATAACCACAGTACAGTTATCAAAATCAAGAAATTTAACATTGATATAGCATTATCTAATGCACAATATGTAATATATAGTTTCACCAGCTGTCACAGTAATGTCCTTTATACTATTTTCCCCCTAACCCAGGATCCAATCCAGGTTCATGTATTGCATTTAGTTGTCATGTCTCTTTGGTTTTTAATCTGGAATGATTCTTTCTTTTACTTTTGTAACACTGGCATTTTTGAAGAATGTCTTGTCAGTTTGTTTGTTTTTTCTCATGATTAGATTCAGGTTCTTCATTATTGTTAGGAGTATCACAGAAGTGATGCTGTGTTCTTCTCAGTGCCTCATGTCAGGAAGCATTCAATCTCAATTTGTCCTGTTGTTAATGATATTAACTTTAATCACTTGGTTAAGGTGGTGTCTGTCAGGTGTTTCCAGTGTAAAATTACTATTTTTCCTTTTGTACTTAATAAGTATTTTGTGGGGAGATACTTTGAGACTATGTGCATATCCTATTTCTCATACTTTCGCCCACTGATTTTAACATCCATTGATGATTCTTGCCTGTAACAATTACTCTGGTGTTTCTCTAATGGTGTTTTTATAATTCTGTCATTCCTTCTACCATTTATTATTTGACATTCTACCATAAGGAAAAATATTCTTAGCTCTTACTGCTGAAAGGACAATGATGTGCCAGGCACAATGAGCACATCTTGATTTATAAATACCATTTCCCGTTAAAAGGAACTATAGCTTTTTGGAGAAATGGCTTACTCCAGGACTAGAACAGGGAAAGTAGAAGATGAACTTGTACTGGAAAGTAAGGAAGTGCTAAAAAATAGGGATATGTCAAAAGGACATGAAACCACTACCACAATCAAGATACAAAACTATTCCGTCACCACAAAAGTTTACTGGTGTTGCCATTTTACCAGTTAGAGTGAAGTGTAGAAACTTTACCTTCCTTCAAGTCCCTTTATTCTCATCCATTTATAGTATAATTGTCTTAAATATTTCCTCTCTATATATTGAGATCCACATCAGACAGTGTTTTTTTTTCTTTGACCTTCAAATATAAAGAGGAGAAAGAAAGTCTATTGTATTTACCCATACTTTTGCTATTTCTGTACTTTTTTTCTCATCTTATGATCCAAGATTCTTTTTTTTATTATTATTATTTTATTATTTTTTTACTGTCTCCTTTCTGTTTAGAGAACTTGCTTTAGACATTCTTTCATGGTAGGTCTGCTGGTGATAAATTCCCTTAGTTTTCCTTCAACTGAGAATGTCATGCTTTCCATATCATTTCTTTTTTTTAATAACCACATTTTGTATATCTGTTCATCAGTTGTTAGGTTGGTTGTTTCCACCTTTTGGCGATTATGAATAATGTTACATTATTGTACATGTTACATGCATGTACAAGTTTTGTGCAGACATATGTCCCTGAGACTTTGTTCTTTTTTTTTTTTTTTTTTTTTTTTCTGGCAGTTTTCTCCCTGTTGTTCATTTGGGGCAATTTCTGTTATTCTGTCTTCAGTTTCACTGATGCTTTCCTCTGTCCTCTCCATTTGGCTGTTGAGACCATCCATTAATTTTTTTAATTTTGGTTTGTGTATTTATCAGTTCTAAAATTTCCATTTTGTTCTTCTTCATATTTTCTATTTCTTTGCTGAGACTTTCTATTTTTCCATTTCTTTCAAAAGTATTGAAGCATTTTTATGATGGCTACTTTAAAATGCTTCTCAGAAAATTTCAACATCTGTGTCATCTTGGTGTTGGCATCTGTTGCTTGCCTTTTCTCATTCAAGTTGAGCTTTTTGGTTCTTGGTATGACACTTGATTTTCAGTTATGTCCTGGATATTTGGGATACTGTATTATGAGACTCTGGTTCTTATTTTATTTAAACATAAATCTTATGTTTAGCACTTGATATTAAACCTTTTTATCACAAAATATTACAGTGCCTCCTCTGACACTGCTCTGCTAGGAAAAGAGGAGCATCTCTTCATTATTGCCAGGTGGAAGTAGAAGTTCAGGTTCCCCACTCAACCTCTATTGACACCCAGAGGGGGAAGAGTGTCACATTACTGCTGGGCAGGGGTGGAATTTCAGGCTCCTCACTCAGCTTCCTCTGATACTACACGTGGGGAGAGAAAAGTTGCCTCATTACCACTCGGCAGGGGTAGAAATCCAGGATTTCTACATGGCCTCAACTGATACCATGGTGGGGGAGTCTTGTTTCCCCAAGGTGGGGATGAAAGTCTTGGCTCCTATTTGGTTTTCTCAGATACCACCCCAGTGAGATGAGTGAGTAATGCTTCATTACAGCCAGGAAAGGGTGAAAGTCTGTGTTTCCCACTTGGCTTTTGCTTACAGGAGTGGTGGTGAGGGCCCCTTTTTTTTTCTGTGATGCTCGGCTGGAGTAGGGCACTTATTATCTAAAATTTTCTTTCTTGCTAGGTTGCCCCTGTCCTGGTCCTTTGCCTGCAGAAAGCAGGCTTTTCTTGGGGCTGTTTTTGCCTGCACCTGCTGGCATTTCTGGGTTGCCAGCTTCTCTAGTCCAGGATATTTAAAGAAAAAGAAAAAAAAAAAAAAAAAAACAGGGGAAACCACCACCATGTCATTCCTCGGGTTCCTAGGTCCCTAGCTGATCTGACTTCTCTCCAACTTTCAGAGTTCTCTTAACTTTGTTTTAAAATGCCCAGGGATTTTAGCTGTACTTAATGGGAGGAATAGAGAGAAGTGTGTCTACTCCATTTTGGTCCTATTGGTGGTTTTTTTTTTAACTTAATTTTTTGACTAGGTACTACATTCACATGGTTCTTGGCCCCAACTTCCCAGGTCTCCCTAACACATAAAAGCAGACTTTATTAGTTTGTGGGGGATAGGTAGGGCAGTGGGGGATACTTAGAGTTTATGCAAATAAAACAACTAAGAAAATATCCTTAATATCTTTTCTCAAAGACAGTAGGCTATTGTCCATACATTGAACATGGATTTTTAAGTTACTGTTAAATTTAAACCTTTTTATAAGTAAATATTACGCACATTTTGAATAATGGTGCTATAAATATTCTTGGACACGTCTCCTATTGCACATGTGCACATATTTCAGTTAGGCATTTATCTAGGAGTGGAATTGCTCTGTGTATGTCTTCAGCATTACCAGATTAAAGTAAAACTATTTTCCAACATGGTTGTACCAATTTACTCCCCCATTAGCAATATGAGAGTTCTTCTTGTACCATATTCTTTTCAACACTTGATGTTGTTAGCCTTATTCATTTGAAACATTTTGAGGTTATGCAGTGAGATCTCATTGTGGTTTTAATTTGCACTCTCTGGTTTCTAGGGAGGCTAAGCCACTTTTAGTATGTTTATTGAGATCTTGGATTTCTACTTTTGTAAAAGTAGAAATCAAACCCTTTGCCCATTTTTCTACTAGATGGTTTTTTTCTTTTCTGATTGATTTGTATGAGTTCTTTAGATAATCTTGATATGAACCCTTTGTTGGTAATATGTGTTGCAGATATTCTTGGCTTCCCTTTTTCTCTTATAATGCTATCTTCTAAAGACAGGAATTTTTTATTTCATTGTAGACAGCTTTGTCCATCTTTTCTTTATGGTTAATGTTTTTTTTTTTTTCATTTTGTTTGATAGTTATTTTCCTAATCTAAGGTCATGAAGATATTCACCTATATTATCTTTTAAAGATTTTATTGTCTTGCCTTTCACATTCAGGTCTACAATCCATCTGGAATTGATTTTTTTGCATGTGATGAAGGTAGAGGTCAAGTTTTTTTTCCTTTAGACAATTACCCTGGCACCATTTATTGAAAATATTTTTCCTATCTGTATGGACACTTTAGGCATAAATAAGATGATCATAAGTGTGTGGGTCTGTTTCTGTAATCTCTATTCTGTTCCAATGGTTTATTTGTCTATCCTAGCACCAATACCACAAGGTCTTAAATTTCTGTTGCTTTAGTCTTTTTTTTTTTTTTAAAGATTTATTTATTTACTTTATCCATTTTAAACCCCCCCCTTCCCCATTCGCTGTTTTGTGTCCATTTGCTGGACAATTCTCCGTGTCTGTTTCCTGCCATCTCTTCTCATCCTCCTCCTCCAGTCTTCACCAGGCTTCGATCCTGGAGACCTCCGATGTAGGAGAAAGGTATTCTGCCGCCTGCGCCACCTCTGCTTCCTGGCTTCTGGAGCTTTCAGAGCATCTCATCTTGTCTCTCCCCTGTTACGTCATCATCCTGCTGCATGGCTCCCGGGGCCCGATGGCTCAGCGGCACACAGAGCCGCCCATGCGCCTTCTATATATATATTTTTTATTTTACTGGGAGGTCCCGGAGATCGAACCCAGGTCCCTCCATATGGCAGACGGACGCCCAACCATTTGAGCCACATCCACCCCCTGTTGCTTTAGTCTTGAGGTCTGGTAAAGCATGTGCTCCCACCTTGCTTTCCCTACTCAAGAATATCTTGGCCATTGGCCATTTGTACTTCTATTTAAAATTTAGAATTGGTTTATCAGATTCCACAAAATCCTGATATGATTTTGATTAAGATGACAGTGAATTTATTAATTTCTGCTTTTTATTCTTTCTCTCGGGGTTTACTCAGTTGTTATTTTTATAATGTCTTGATTAAATGCTTAATGCATGAAATTTTAGACTTTATTCTTTTCTAATATAAACACTGAAGACTTTAATTTCCACTGTAATTACCATTTCATTATTCTACAAATTCATACATGTACTAATTTCATTATTGCTGTAGATATATTCTAATGTCATTATAGTATCTTCTTTGACTATCAGTTATTTTGAATTGTGTTTTTAAATTTTAAAATTTTCATCCTTGAAAAGTTTCCTTTTATTATTGATTTCTGATTTAATTGCATTGTGTTTAGAAATGGTCTGGCTTCTACATCTTCAGTCTGTGTGCCCTGGGGACTCCCAAATCTTACCTCTATCCTACCCTAACAACCTATTGTATATCTCCTTATATGTTTTACCACCTTATAATTTCAACATGAACAAAATGTAACTTATGTTTTATCCTCTTTCCCATCCCCCTTCTACTCTACTACTATTTTTCTCAGTATATAGCACCCGAGTCGACTTGGTTGTATAAAACCAATAACTGAGAATTCCCTTTGAATTCTTTATTTTTCTCACCCCTACAACCTGTATCAATTCTAACTCCTTAATACTTAGAATCAATATTTTCTTCTGTATCCCCATATTTACTACTACTTTAAGTCTGTTTTTCTTATTCTCCCACATAAACTATGCAGTGCTTCTCCAGACTGGTCTTCCAGTCTCACCCATTTCAAGCATTTCTCATAAGATCTTGAATACTGTTTTCAAGACACACAGTTATGATTGTGTCTTTTCCTGCATATGAAACACTTTAATGGCAATCCATTCTCTACTGGAAAAAAATCTTGTTTGTTGTTCTGATCCCAGTTTCTCTCTACTGAATTTTTCTCATAATCACCTTCTCAATGCATTACACAGACTCTTCATTATATAGAACAATTTGCAATTGCTTGAATCGCCATGTATTTTTCTATTTTCCTTCCTCTACACTTTCACTCATGCTGCTTCCTTCTAAAATAACTCTTCCCCCATCTCTATGTAGCCTAACTTTACACTCCCATACTTTTCTTCCAAATGCCTTTTAACCCTCTTTATGTCTTCTTATGTTGGTTTCCAAGTCTATAAGTTGCTTTTGTTTTATTCAACTTTACATTGCCATTTCCTTGCACAATATCTAACATAAAAGTGATCAATAAATGTATTGTATTTAGTTTCTATGTTAATTAGAGGACTTAAAGAGAGCCTATTTTAGTCCTCATTTTTTTACTCCCCCCCCCTTTTTTAAATTAAAGATCCTCATTTTCTAAAAAATACACAGCTAGAGTTTGTCAACACTTTTTAAGGCTGATTACTACAAAAATCATCGCAGAGTTAGGAGTTAAATGTACAATCCATAGTACATCAGAGAAAGACTTAATAAATGTATAATCAAATGTACTATTATTGATCACTATTTCTTTTAAAGTCATAAAAATCCAGCAGCATAACAGACTGAGCCAGCTGGTCAGGCTGGACAAATACTTGATTATATCCATGTTTCCATGGGATGTGGACAGCAGCTCTGAGTTTACACAATGAGAGCAACGCTTTTCCTTTCTACCTTCCTGGCATAATTTTTGTTAAATAAGGCAAAGGATGGGCAGCTATGAATGGTGGTTTGAACCATGCAAGAACAACAACAAATAATAGAGTAATAGGTATGCAATAAACACCTGGTTGCTGAATCTTGGGCTGAGAAAGGCAGGGAAAAAAATCACAGAAGGTAATGGTTGAAAGGCATTTCAACCTAGAATTTTTTTTAGTTACGCAAGAAATAAACCTTTTAAAAGTGTCTTTATGACACCTTTTATACAGGGCCGCACAGTCCAAAGATAATTTTATCTCTTCTGTAATTTTTTAGGGTGATTGATGGAGTGGCTTTCAAGTCTGCTTCTGCCATCTTTTGTTCCACATGAGGGGAAACATAAAACCACCTAAATATCTTTCTCTAAAGCTTTGGATTATAGAAATTATCAACAAGTAACATTTATTTCACACCTAAGTATAAATAGCTAAAATAAAGATTATTGTTACTTTTTGTTTTCTAGTATTTCAACTCTGCGAGGCCCATAGAATAGAACATAAGCTATATGCCAGTCTCCACCACCAAAAAGCTGCAAAATATCTTCCTGTGTAACGATGCTGACCTTATCATCATCAAACTTCATGCATTCATCTTGTTTCCTTTTCACCCATGATACATGATGATCTGAAGAACTAGACCTTCCCTGATGTGTTAGCACTGCTTGTAAGTCATAGTATCCACAGTTATTGGAGCCAATATCATCAGCAAAAGAAAAGAGTTCATATTTAACTTCCTTCTGGGGACTACTCTTTTTGTCACTTGTCTTTGGCTGCTGATTCATTTTTGTATCTTCTAGGTCGTTGGATTTTGATAGAAAAGAGATCATTTTCTTATGAAGTTCTGGTATACATAGTTAGTACACATCCAACATAAGATGAAATTTAACATCCTTAAGAACTTTGGCATTCACAGATTCCTTCTCTTTTATATATACATATAAAAGAGCTATCTGAATAGTCAAGTAAGCAGGTAGCCAGCTGATTTTGGAAGATTTGATATACAAAGCATTTCTTTGCAATGTTGGAGACTGTTTAGTGATTTCTTCCTGAAGTTGCAATTTAAGTCCTGTAAAAAGATACTTGACTTCTTGATTGATAAAGCAACTAAGTTGAAGCTGATTTTCCTTTCCTTTAGTGACTTCTTCTTCAGATTCTGTACATTTCATGGTAGTTTCAAACTCAACACTGAGGAACTGATCAATTAAACTTTTCTTTTTAGAAGGTGTCACTGCTGATGCAGATGAAGAATCCATTTCTTTAACAGAATCTTCCTCTAAAGCTTCCAGTTTCTGTTGTAATACTTGCATCATTTGTATCCAACATTCATTTGCATCCTGTTGAAGATATTGTCCTTGTTCACTCTTCTCTGCAAACTGTGGGAAAGCCATGTGCAAACACTGCAGTAGAATAATAGATGGAATACTAGAAGGAGTTTTATCCATGGAATCAAACAAATCTCTAAGGGCTGCAGTAATATACTGTGCTGAAGCCATTTCCCCTGAAGCTGTCAAGGCACCTGCATACCTTTTAAGGGCAAATCTCAACAGATTTTTTTCTTCTGTAAGTTGATTTTAAATTTTACATGAAAAAGCAAGGGGCCAGAAAGTCTTTGAATGCAGGCACAGACCAGATACACTGAACTGTGGCATTCATGTAACAAGTGTTACCAAGATATGTCAATTCACATGGTAATTCCATAGCAGATGCTAACTGTTTTTGTCATGTCTTTTACAAAGACAGTTGTAGCTGTCTCAGGGAGAGCATCTGCTGACCCCATCATTAGTAAAGTAATCCCATTTTTTATTTTGATGTTTCCCCAATCATCATCTTTCAGGGTTCCTCCTTTCACCATAACTTTCTGTCTGTCTGTCTGGAATGCAGTCAGTGCAAAAAGCTGAGCCTTGAACACCATTGGAGGTTCATCAGTATCCAATTCTACACCTTCAAATTTCTCCTTTCCCCATTTTACAGTAATGGAGTAGAGCTGCATGGTGGGGATTGAGGGGAGGTGGTGGCATAGGAAGCCTGGCCTGGCAGGGCCTGCTAACGGAAAGAAGCGAGAAGACGCTCATGGCAGTGCGGTGGTGATGGCTGTGGCTCTGCTGCAATGAGTCTCATTCAAATTGGCCACTCTAGTCCTCATTTTTGAAAAAAGAATGACCGGATGAATAAATGAATGAATGGTACACAATGAATGTCAAGATACTTTAATAAGTTTTTTTCTCTCACAAAATAAAATACAAAACGAGGTATTTAGTGAAAACACCACATACTGCATTATGGTAAAAATCATTAAAAACAACTTCCTGTTTATCTTCTCCCCATCCCCCAGTGTTGACATGTCACCTTGAACAGGATTGTGTTGTTACAGGTGTCAGTGTCATTCAAGGATGTGACTGTGGACTTCAGCAGGGAGGAGTGGCAGCACTTGGACCCTGCTCAGAGATGCCTGTATCGGGATGTGACACTGGAGAACTACAGCCACCTGCTCTCAGTGGGTAAGCACAGCCGCCCTACGTGTCTGTGAGGGGCCTCAGTGAGGGCATTTCCATTCTCAGCTGCCGAGTACTGTGGTGGTGTGTGAAGTATGTGATGGTGTGGTCCTTGATTTGTCTGAGGTTCTTCAGTCCTTTCAGTTCTTCAGTTATTACTGTGGTCCCAGTGAAATGTGGATACTTTTCTGAAGAACAAATGGGAAGTGTCATTGAAAGTCCCCTAAAACCCAATTAGCTGGACCCAATCCTGTATCATGTCCTATTAACAGGGTACCAAGTTCCCAAACCAGAGCTCATCTTCAGGTTGGAGCAAGGAGAGGAGCCATGGGTATTGGAAAGAGAAATCCCACATCAGAGCTGTTCAGGTGAGTGAGTGTGACCCAGGCCAATGGGAGACATGGAAGCAAATCTCACTTTTTCTAGGAGAGGATGATGCCTTTGAAAGGCTCTGAAGATAATCAATCTTGAAGATTCTAAATTTTGGAGTTGCTTGGAGATAGTTGACAGTAGCCTCTCAGATGCCTAAATGCTATCTCCATTTATGACCTTTGTCATATCCACTGCCCTCTTTGATTGCCTTTTTGGCAGAAGAGCTGTCCCTAATTTTTGTACCCTGGATCACATACCACCCTATCCTATCTAGGACCTTTTCATTCTTCCTACTTCACCCCATCCCTACTCCCACCACTTCCAAGGGAGACCTTATTCAGAAGGCACAACCATGACTCAAGGCATGGCAGAATTGCTGTGGTGCCACACAGGTGAAACTTTCTGCATATCTGCCCTCCAGGGTTCCAGAGAAAGCTGTTCATGGGGAGGTGTCTCACCAGAGGTATTCTGCACAAATCCTTTGAAAGGTGTTCCAGGGTAAACTGCTAGGTGCTTGGTACTGCTGGCTGCCATGCACTGCAGGAGCCTGGAGCTAGAGAAGCTACTAGTGCTGCAGAAGCTGAGTGCTTGGGAAGCCATATGAGCTGCAGGAGCTGGATGCTGGAGAAGTTGTCCATACTGCAGAAACTGAGTGCTAGAGAAGCTACCTGCACAGCAGGAACCTAGTGCTGGAGGAGTCTGCTGGATGAACCTATCAGAACTTCTTCTTCTTGCAAAGTCTTTCCCTCTACAGATCATGCTTAACATGGTCCCAGCTGGCAAAGGAAAATAAAATATTTTAAAAGCCCAGATCTATTTTTTCAGAGCAGTCAAGGAAGGTGAATTTGGAGTTGAGAGGTAATTGATAACTGGCACCCTATTCTTCAGTTTTCTGAAGTTAAGCATGTAGAAAATATTTAGTAAAATAAGTTTATTGAATTTGTGGACATAGGCAGAGCAGGATATTTTGCTTTCTTTCACAAGGATTTTTCAAGTGCCTGCTCAGAGGAATTCAAAGGACCATCAATTATTTGTAGAAAGGGAAGACAACTGCATGAAATGTTAACAACTTTAGGCTTTGTGTATTAAATATTTGTTATAATGCAAAACTGTGTCAAATGGAGTATGAATATGAGTCATACAGAGTCTGCTTTATAAATTCATCACAAATATAGCCTCTCTAGAGGTATACTGGTATGAGAGCTAATATCTAGAAGGAGAGTACATTTTTGAATATGCACAAATGAGCAAAAATGATAAACTTAATATAGGCATATATCCTCTCTCATATAAGAATTTTGAGATGAGTGTGTCTGGTTCAATTAGTCAACTTTGATCCTGCCAGGTCATTCAAGGACCATGTTTCAAGTCATTGTTGCCATCTTCCAGTGCATTGTTATCAGCTGCCTGATTAATATTGGGTCACTGTTGAGTCCAATGGGAAGAGGGAAGAGGGTGTGGAGATTTGCCTATTGTCTTAAGGCCCTGACCTGGAAGTGGTACTTATCACTTCTGCTCATATTCCATTGGTGAGAACAAAGTAAGGATGATAAATGCAGTGCAGCTGGGCAGCCAAGTGCCAGCCTACATTCTATAACTCTGAAAGAAGGGAAGAATAGATTTCGGTGGATGGCTTGCAGTCTTTGCCACAGATGGCTTTCCCTCTCCTATTTTACACTTCTTGTTAGAAGCATGTATTTCCGGACCAAGAAAAAATTGCAACTGGTTATGGAGTTGGGACACAGATATCCATTTACTATTGTCTTTTCAGGATGGCTGGAGTTGCAACCGTTTTCCTATAGATATTAAGGAATTGGTGTTTGAGGCATACAAATTCAATGTTGATGTTCATAATGGTTCATAGGGAAAAGCAAGAGGAAGCAGAGGGATTAATGAACTTTTAGAGCTGAAAGTTAATAAGGAAATATATTCTGAAATATTTCTTCCATGTATAGGCTTCCCCTTAAAAGACTTTTTAGTTTCTTCTTCTGGTTACTCTACTCACTATCCAGATATCTTACATAAGTGGAATTGGATTCCCAGGGTTCAAATCCCATATACCCCACTTACTTAGCCATTTAATCTCCAGCAGGTTACATAATTTCTCTTATAGGGTTGTAGTGATAATTAAATGAGCTATTATGCATAAAGCACTTGGAACAGTGCCCAGAGCATCATAAATGGCATATAACTGTTTTGTACATGTAGCAGTTTGATAATGTTTATGAATTCCAAAAATAGATATCGGATGATGTTTGTAAACTGGTCTGTTCCTCTGGGCATATTAGATTGTATTAAATTCAGAAATTTCACTTTTACTTGATTAAATAATGATTAAGGCTTTGATTGGGTCATGTCAGTAGGACCAAGGGGGCAAGGACTCACAGAGAAAACAACACGGCAGAAGAGTTAGTTGGAGTTTTTTAGATGCTGGAACCCCAGGAAGTAACACACAGGAGAAGGACACAGAGGAACAGAAATGGCTCCATAGATATGGCAGAGGCCCCGGGAAGAGAGAGAGCCTGATGGTCTACAGCTGACCTTGTGGAGAGACCAGAGCAGCTGAGCCTGGGAAGAAACGAGCCTGGGGAGGGAGACAAGCCTTCTACCAGCCTACAGTTGATATTGGAAGAAGCTGGGACCATGGAGCCTTAAGAGGAAGAGGGAGGCTGAACCCTTGCAGAGGTCGGCAGCCATCTTGCTCCAACATGTGGCAACAGACTTTGGTGAGGGAAGTAACTTCCACTCTATGGCCTGGTAACTGTAAGCTTCTACCCCAAACAAATACCCTTTATAAAAGCCAACAGATTTCTGGTATTTTGCATCAGCACCCCTTTGGCTGACTAATACAGTACATATGAAGTGTTCTAAAGAATTTTGTATTATTTCATTATTATCATTATCATTACCATATGGACTCTTCCATTTCTCTGTGTTCATCCTGTCTGAGCTACATGCACCCTCTATCATCTGCTAATTGTTCTTTATGCCATTTTCATTTATTTTTCTTTTTAGATAAAGATATTGGGCAAAGCCAACAACAGGAGATTTCTGGAGAAATGTCATTCTACTGTGAGAGATTCAATCAATCTACAGGAGAAGATTCATTGTCTTCCATTTTAGAAAAATTTCAGCAAGATAACCAATTAGAGGGATTTCAGGAAAACCAGGATAACTCTTTAAGTTATGTGAAAATATTGATTACGGAGAAGGGCTATGAATATAAGAACATTGGAAAAATAATTCATGTGAGTACCAAGTTTGCTCCTTCAAGAATAAGACTCCATAACTGTGACACATTTGGAAAGAGTTTGAAACACACTTTAAGCTTACATAATCGTAATAGAAGCAATGCAACAAAGAACCTTGATACAACTTTTGGAAGTGGTAACAATTTTGCCCATAGCTCTTCCTCTACTAAGAATGAGAATACTAATATAGGAATGAATTCCTGTGAACATAATCAATGTGAGAAACATCTCAGCCACAAACACATCCTCATCCACCAGCAGAAAATTCATACTGGGGAGAAACTTTATGTATGTACTGAGTGTGTGAAGGCCTTCACTCAGAAGTCACATCTCTTTGAGCATCAGAGAATTCATGCTGGAGAAAATTCCCTTGAATGCAACAAAAGTGAGAAAGCCTTCACTCAGAAGGCACAAATTGATGTATGTCAGAAAGTGTATGCAGGAGAGAAACCCTACTTATGTACTCAATGTGGGAAGGTCTTTACCCTCAAGTCAAACCTCATTACACATCAGAAAATCCATCTTGGGCAAAAACCCTACAAATGCAGTGACTGCGGAAAAGCCTTTTTCCAGAGGTCGGATCTCTTTAGACATCTGAGAATTCATACAGGAGAAAAACCTTATGAATGCAGTGAATGTGGAAAAGGATTCTCCCAGAATTCAGACCTCAGTATACATCAGAAAACTCATACTGGAGAGAGACACTATGAATGCAGTGAATGTGGGAAAGCCTTTACAAGAAAGTCAGCACTCAGGATGCATCAGAGAATTCACACAGGAGAGAAACCCTATGTTTGCACTGAATGTGGGAAGGCCTTTATCCAGAAATCACACTTCAATACACATCAGAGAATTCACACTGGAGAAAAACCTTATGAATGCAGTGACTGTGGGAAATCATTCAGTAAGAAGTCACAACTCCATGTACATAGGAGAATTCACACAGGAGAGAAACCCTATATATGTACAGAATGTGGGAAGGTCTTCACTCATAGGACAAATCTCATTACACATCAGAAAACTCATACTGGGGAGAAACCCTATATATGTACAGAATGTGGGAAGGCCTTCACTGATCAGTCAAATCTTATTAAACACCAAAAAACTCATACTGGAGAGAAACCCTATAAATGCAATGGCTGTGGAAAAGCCTTCATATGGAAGTCACGCCTCAAAATACATCAGAAATCTCATATTGGAGAGAGACACTATCAATGCAATGAATGTGGAAAAGCCTTTATCCAGAAGTCAACATTAAGTGTGCATCAGAGAATCCATACCGGAGAAAAACCCTATGTGTGCCCTGAATGTGGGAAGGCCTTCATCCAGAAATCACACTTCATTGCACATCACAGAATTCATACTGGAGAGAAACCTTATGAGTGCAGTGATTGTGGGAAATCCTTTACTAAGAAGTCACAACTCTGTGTGCATTGGAGGATTCACACAGGAGAGAAACCCAATATATGTGCTGAATGTGGAAAGGCATTCACTGACAGGTCAAATCTCATTACACACCAGAAAATTCACACTAGAGAGAAACCCTATAAATGCAGTGACTGTGGAAAAACCTTCACCTGGAAGTCACGCCTCAGTATACACCAGAAATCTCATACTGGAGAGAGACACTATGAATGCAGCAAATGTGGAAAAGCTTTCATTCAGAAAGCAACACTAAGTATGCACCAGATAATTCATACTGGAAAGAAACCTTATGCTTGTACAGAGTGTCAGAAGGCCTTCACTGACAGATCAAATCTCATTAAACATCAGAAAACCCATAGTGGAGAAAAACTCTATAAAGTCAGTGTCTGAAAAAGCCTTCACTTGTAAATCACAACTTGGTATACATCAGGTATCTCATAGTAGGGAAGAAGAGTGCCTGGTGCTGCAGTCATTGTGCAGGGGGAGTAGATGTGAGAGACTATGGCTTGATTGAACAGAATGCAAACAAAGCCAAGTATCCTTCAGTCAATTCGAAATACCAGTACCTACATCACCATAGTTGATAAAGGAGAAACTTTAGAGAAAGCATTTGACCAATAGCCATGTTTGGTTACCTGATTTATATTGGTAATCTTGAGGCCCTGCAAATGATAAAAGTAGAGACCCAAGGAGATGACTTGCAATCTCTTACATTTCATATAGTGGATAAATGACTTTATAAATTGAGCACTGATTATTTCTTCATGCCCCAGGATGTGAAAGTACTCAATACTGGCCAAAGAAATTTCAGATTTCTAGGGTGGGGAGAAGAGTTTTCATTGTCCAAACACCTGCAGGGCACTGAAATCAAGGCAAAAACATATTGGGGAATGCAGATCTATAATGCATAGAAGCCAGAAGTTTGTGGTCATTGATGTTTAAGATAAAGTAAAAGATTCCCATGAAGAACCATTAATTCTCTTCCTTTTGGGAAGTTACCATGGTGTGGTTTTTTGTTTGTTTGTTTGCTTGCTTGCTTGCTTGTTTGAAGTAAAACAGATTTATTTTTTTAGTTTTTTTTTTAAGTTTGACTATATGAATTTGAAAATTAGGCATAGCTCTAGCCTATGTTACCGAAATGTAGTTAATAAATGTTCCAGACATCTAAATGTGGCAATTGTTCCCTCTTTAATTCCCAGCAGGTAACTCATTCCCTACAAAAGGTTTGCAAACCTTCTAACGTGGACCCCAAAAGCTATCAATTATGTAAGCTGCAAACTATAGACTCCTTTCCCCTTAGTAATTGACCCTAAGACAATGGAACTGAGCCACAGCACTCTGGACTTTAGTTCTCATCCAATGAAGCCTCTGCTTTCTTTGGAATTCCTGTTTGAAAAAGAATGGTTGAGAAATACATAAAATTTTGTTTTTCTCCCAATTGGATTAAGATATATTCATTTTCTATATGAACATTAAGAGTAGTTCTGTGTAGACTGCAATGGAATAAGGTCATGTTGTATTGCAGGTGGTTATTCTAAGTTATGATTATAATTTATTACAGTTCAATAACTGGAAGACTTCTCTAGAAAGAGTATTGTTTTTTTTAGCACTGGTGTATAGACACTTTCTCATTTATCCCTTAAATATTTTTATAATACTCATAAGAAATAGGCCTTTCCCTCTAGCATGAAATTTTATTTTATTTTTAAGTCATTTTATTAAAGTATAATGCATGCAGAAAATGCATACAGGTCATTGAAGTCTTACAGACTGAACATACTTAGATCTGGAAACAGTACATGACCAGCACTCCAGGAGCACTCCCTGTGCTCCTTTCCAGTCCTTATGCTCCCCCCAAGGGTAAACACTCTACTGACTTCTAACAGCATAGATTAGTTTTGCCTATTTTTCATTTCATATAAATTGAGTCAATTCTATTTCATATAATTGAGTGATATACTCTAGTGCTAACTTCTTTCACTCACATTATGAATGTGAGATTCATTTATATAATTACATGTAGATAATTCAGTCTCAGTGTCATATATTCCATTGTGTGGATATGCTACAATATATTATCCATTATACTGTTGATGGACATTTCGGTTGTTTTCAGCTTGGAACTATTAGGAATAGTGCTGCTATAAACATTTTAGTACCTATCTATTGATGAACATGTAGATCAATTTCTGTAGGGTATATATAACTAGGGGTGGAATTACCAGGTCATATGTTCATATGTTCAGCTTTAGTATATAAAAACAGCTTTCCAAAGTGGTTGTACCATTGTACACTCCAGCAGAGTATGTATGTTCTAGTTGCACAACATCCTTCCAACACCTAGTGTTTTCCATCTTATTCACTAGCCATTGTGGTGGGTGTGCAGTGGTATCTCAGTATCGTTTTAATTTTTATTGCCCTGTCCTCCAATCCCATTGTTGTATCTCCCCAGGATAAACCAGGGATGTCTGATATCTGAGATCCAGGCATGATCCTTACATTGCTGCATCATTTTACATTCCTACCATCAATACTTTAGAGTTCCAGTTTTCCACATCCTCATCAACACTTGTTATTGTTTGTCTTTCTTAATATACCTATTCTAGTGCATATGATATGCATATGATATCTAGTGCATATGGTATCTCATTGTGATATTAAATTACATTGCAGTAATGATTAATGATTTTGAGCATCTCTTTGAACATCTTTGGTGAAGTGTCTGTTTAAATCTTGTGCCCCTTTTATAGTTGAGAATTTATTGGGCTTTCTTATTTTTGAGCTTTGAGAGTTCTTTACATATTCTGGATACAAGTCCATTATCAGATACATGCTTTCCAAAGGTTTTCTCCCAGCCTCTGGATGTCTTTTTTATTTTCTTAACAGTGTCTTTTGAAGAGCAGAAGTGCTTATTTTGATAAAGACCAACTTTCCAATTTGTTCTTTTATGAGTTGCACTTTTTGTGTCATATCTAAGAAATCTTTGCTTAACCCAAGATTACAAAGATTTTTCCCCATATTTTCTTCTAGAAGTTTTACAGTTTTAAGTTTTGCATTTAGGCCTCTGATCCATTTTTAGTTAATTTTTTATATGGTGTGAAGTATGGATCCAAGGTTTTTTGTTTTTTTGTTTGTTTGTTTGTTTGTATTTTGTATATGGAATTTCCCATATCGCCTGTTTAAAAAGACTTATCCTTTCTCCATATTTTGATTTTTGTTAAAAAAATTGTCCAGAAGTCAAACTTTCAGAATGGTAGAGTGAGGAGCTTGTCAAATCTTATCCCCTGAAAACAACTATAAAACTGTAAAGAAAAAAAAAAAAAAGTCAATAACAACCATTTCAGAACTCAGAATTCACAAAAGGTCATATGACAAATTGAAAAGTGTTTATTGAATAAAAACTACTGAACTTTGGTAAGAATAGTAGGATCTGGGGCATTTTAACTGGGGGCTGCTCTCATCCTCATCTCCATGGCATGGTAACTATGACAAATGGAAGCCTGGCTGCAACTGGAGGGAGCTGACCTGATTTAGAGCTCCTTGGAAAAGCTCAATGCCTAGGCGTATTGTCAAAAACAATAGGGAAGCAGATGTGGCTCAAGCGATTGGGCTCCCATCTACCATATAGGAGGTCCAGGGTTCAATTCCTGGGGCCTCCTGGTGAAGGCAAGCTGGCCCGAGTGGTGTGCTGGCCCATGCAGGAGTGCTGACCCGCATGGAATGCTGGCCTGCGCGGAGAGCTGGCACAGCAAGATGACACAACAAAAAGAGACACAGAGGAGAGACAATGAGAGATGCAGCAGACCAGGGAGCTGAGGTGGCAGAAGAGTTTGAGTGCCCCTCTCCCACTCCAGAAGGTCCCAGGATCAGTTCCTGGTGTTGCCTAAAGAGAAGATAAGCAGACACAGAAGAACACATAGTGAATGGACACAGAGAGCAGACAGTGCAAAACAATGGGGGAATGGGAGAGGGTAAATAAATAAGTAAATCTTAAAAAAAAAACAAAACAATATCAATCTTGTTGACAAGTAATCAGGGAAGACCAGCATTGTAGCTACCTGAGGCTGTAATACTTGTTGGGGCAAGCAACAGACCAGCCAAAAGGGAGATCTGGAGAATGAGACAGCAATAGTCAACTTTAGTAAGTTCCCCCATATTCTTGGGATTGTAGA
Source organism: Tolypeutes matacus (assembly GCA_026826555.1). Lineage (NCBI taxonomy): Eukaryota > Metazoa > Chordata > Mammalia > Cingulata > Chlamyphoridae > Tolypeutes > Tolypeutes matacus. The sequence continues at coordinate 6,996,023 of JAKSZT010054419.1, read as the reverse complement.
AGGCTGTGTGCATTGCCACAAAAGATCAGAGAGGACCTCAATGTTTTGACTCCAGGATGGATGAATGTAAGGCCCTGAACAAGCAAAAACTGAATGCCAGGGCAGATACAAACAGCATGTGTGTCCCTACTCACACATATATTCCCTTGGTAGAAGCCTTACTGACTCAAGGTATTATAATCACAACTTCTGAACAATCATTAGCTGACACTAAACTATGCTGACCAAGGGGCAACCCCTAAGAAAGCCAGGCATAAAAATAAGAAAACTGATCAGAGATATCATATTGAAGGGATGATTGACTCTAGAAAATCGTCCCTGCAAGTCCCTAAACAACAGACAAGCAACGACAGCAACAACAATAACCACTGAGGGTAGAATCATAATCCAGAGTTGCTACAATAGATTATTTACAATGTCTAGCTTTCAACAATTATAAACAAACAAACAGGAAAGTGTGGGAGAAAACAGTTGCAAATCATGTATCTAATGAAGGATTGTATCCATAATATATAAAGAACTCTTACAACTCAGTAAGAAGAAAAAATCCACTTTTAAAATGGGCAAAAGATTTGAAGAGACATTTTACCAATGAAAAATAAGCACATGAAAAGATGCTTAACATTATTAGTCTTGATAGGGAAATTCTAATTAAAACCACAATGAGATACCACTTCACACCCACCGAAATGACCATAATAAAAAGACGATTATAACAAATATTGCTGAGGATTTGGAGAATCAGGAACTTGCATACATTTCTGAAATAAATGTAAAATAGTATAGCCACTTTGGAAAGCTAGCAGTTTCTTCAAAAGTTGAATTTACCATATGACCCAGTAATCCCACTCTCAAAATAAATGTAACACATGTTCACCCAAAAAAATTGCACATAAATGTTCATAGTAGCATTATTCATAACAACCAAAAAAGTAGAAACAACCCAAATGTTCAACTAGTCAATGGAGAAACAAAATGAGGTATATTTAACATTAAAAGGGACCAAAATACTGATAAATACTACAACATGGATGAACCTTGAAAACATGACAGTAAGTGAAAGAAACAAGTCACAAAAGACCACATGTAGTATTTGTACACTTTTTTCCCCCAATGTAAAGAAAAGGCAAATCTATAAAGATCTCTACATTAGCAGTTGTCAGGCTGAGAGTGTAAACAGGTATTAACTGTAAACTACTATAAGATACCTTAGTGTAGTGATGGAAATATTCTGGAACATCGCACAATTAGGTAAATTTAATAAAGGTCTTTGAATTGTACACTTTAAATCAACGATTTCATTGGAATGTAAGTTATACCTCAATAAAGATGTTTAAAATTTTAATAAAATGAGTTGTCCATATATGTATTGTAAGTTTCTGGATTCTATTTTGCTCCAATAATCTATTTATCAATCTTTACACCAATACCATGCAGTTGTTTTTTTTCCAAACCTTTTATTTTTAAATACTTTCAGACTTACAGGAGAGTTACAAAAATAGCACAAACCCCATATGGAGAATTCCAGATACCAAGATCAACCAATTTAAACATTTTGGACATTTGCTATATCATTCTGTCTATCCATCAATCTGTCTATCCATTTGTCTGTGTGTCTGTCTATTTATCAAACCATTTCTGAACACTTGAGTGGAGGTTGTATACATCATACTCCTTGAACACTTAATACTACCATATATCTTTCCTAAGAAAGGATATTCACTTATGCATCCACCTTAAGTGCAGTTATCAAGTTCAAGAAATGTAATATCAATATAAAGCTTACAGTCCATATTCCAATTTTTTCATATGTCCCCAAAATGTCATTTTTGGCCTTTTTGCCTCCCTTATTAGATCCTATCCAGGATCATGTATTGCATTTATTTATTATTTTTTAAAATTATTATCATGAATTTTATTGTTCATCTTTTTTGTTGTTTTTTTAATATACTTTTTAATTTTTTAAAAGATACTTAGATTACATAAATGTTACATAAAAAATATAGGGATTCCTGTATGCCCTGCTCCCTACCCCTCCCACATTTTCCCACATTAACAACATCCTTTTATCATTGATGTGGAGGCAGTGGCCACTAGAGGTTCTGAGGGGAGGGAGAGGGAAAAGTAGGTGTAATATGGGGGCATTTTTGGGACTTGGGAATTGTCCTGAATGACATTGCAATGACAGATATAGGCCATTATATATCTTGTCATAATTTACAAAATTGTGAGGGAGAGAGTGTAAACTACAATGTAAACTATAATCCATGCTTAGTGGCAGTGCTCCAAAATGTGTTCATCAGTTATAACAAATGTACCACACTAATGTATGCATTTAATTGTCATTCTCTCTCTAGATAGCTGCTCATTCTTTTTAAAAAATTTTTATCCCCCCCAACACCACCCTGAGATGGCTCCCTCATCTATCTGCTGGTTGTCTGCTTGTCGTCCTCAGGAGGCACCATGAACCAAACGCAGGACCTCCCATGTGGGAGGTGGGTGCACAATTGCTTGAGCCACATCCACTCCCCCTCATTCTTTTTTTTTGTTGTTGTTGTTCAATCTCTGCAAATTTATTATTGCCCTCATTCTTTTTTAAAATAGTATTTTTATACTTTATAAGACCGAAACATAAGAGCCAGAACTATCAAACTCCTCAAAGAAAACGAGGTCCTGGGAAGCATTTTCAGGACCTTGCAATAGGCAATGGTTTCTCAGACTTTACACCAAAAACACAAGCAACAAAAGAAAAAATAGATAAATGGGACCTCATCAAAATTAAAAACTTTTGTGCCTCAAAGGACTTTATCATGAAAGTAAAATGACAACCTATACACTGGGAGAAAATATTTGGAGACCATATATCTGATAAAGGCTTAATAACCAGAATATATAAAGAAATCCTTCAACTTAACAACAAAAAGACAAACAATCCAATTTAAAAATGAGCAAAAGACTTGAACAGACATTTCTCCAAAGAAGATATACAAATGGCCAAAAAGCACATGAAAAGATGCTCAACTGGGAAGCGGATGTGGCTCAAGCAATTGGGCTCCCGCCTACCACATGGGAAGTCCGTGGTTCGATTCCTAGTGCCTCCTAAAGAAGACAGTGAGCTGGCATGATGGGCAGGTGTGGCAAGCTGACACAACAAGATGACGCAACAAGAGACACAAGAAGAAAAACATAATGAGAGGCACAACAAAATAGGGAGCGGAAGTTCCCAGTAGCTCCTAAAGAAGATGAGCAAGACAGCAAGCTGACAAGACAGGCAGGTGCGGCAAGCTGATGCAACAAGATGACACAACAAGAGACACAAGAAGAAAAACATGGGAGGTGGATGTGACTCAAGTGGTTGGGCTCCTGTCTACCATATGGGAGGCCCTGGGTTCGGTTCCCAGGGCCTCCTGGTGAGGGCAGGCTGGCCCACGCCCGCGGAGAGCTGACAGCCCGCACCCATGCCCACAGAGAGCTGATGGCCCGTGCCCATGGAGAGCTGGCACAGCTAGATGATGCAACAAGGGGGAGACAAGCAGACACAGAGGAAACACGCAGCAAATGGACAGAGAAAGCAGACAGTGAGTACTAGCAGCAAGGAGGGGAATAAATAAATAAAAATTTTAAAAAAAGAAAAACAGAATGAGAGACACAACAAAGCAGGGAATGGAGGTGGCTCAAGCGATTAGGTGCCTCCCTCCCACATTGGAGGTCTTGGGTTTGGTTCCCAGTGCCTCCTAAAGAAACAAAGAAGACGAACAGACACAGCAAGTGCAAACAACGAGGGGGTGGGGAGAGATAAATAAATAAAATACAGCTTAAAAAAAAAAGATGCTCAACACCATTAGCCATCAGGGAAATGCAAATCAAAACCACATTGAGATACCATTTCACACCCATTAGAATGGCTACTATTAAAAAAATAATTGTTGGAGAGGATGCAGAGAAACCCTAGTTTGGATTTATGGAAAAATTTTGGTAATGGATGGTAGCAGTGGTACCACAATTTGTGAATGTAATGAATTCACTGAGCTGTACGCATGAAAGTGCTTGAAATGGGAAATTCTGTGTTGTATATATGTTACCACTAGAAAAAAAATGTTAAGTACCCCTTCCATAATTTAATTGGATCAGCTGCAGAGCAATTTATGCCCTAGGACATTGTTGAAAACGAGAGGAATCAGCAGCCTAGTGGGTAGAGTGAAATACCAAATGAAGCAGACAGCTTAACAGAGAGATCAGGAAAAGAGACAGTCAGAGAAAGCCCTGCTAAAACCACTGCATTCCCTGGATGACTGTGTGCCCACCCAAGGCTGGGCCATGTGAGGAGTGACACGAAAGACTTCACAGTGCAGAAGAAATAGGCTTTACTAAAATAACCTAACCAAGTCGCACAAAAAATAAACACATGAACAACAAAACAAGTTCCAGCAAGAGGGGAGAGGAACCAATATCCAGAGTTGCTGCATTATATTACCTAAAATATCCAGCTTTCAACAAAAAATTATGACATACAAAGAAACAGAAATGTGTGACCCATCACAGGAAATAAAGCAGGCCAAAGAAACATCCTGTGTGGGGTTCCAGATATAAGATTTAAAAGACAAAGACTTCAAAATGGCCATTAAAATATGTTCAAAGAACTATGGAAGCAAATCAGTAAAGAGTTATAAATTATATATATATATATAAATTCTGAAGTTGAAAATTACAGTAACAATTTTAGTTTTCCAGCTGCTAAAACAAATACCATATAATGAGTTGGCTTAAAAACAAATTTATTGGCTCACGGTTCAGAGGCTAAAGGCTTGCTTCCTCCCAGGGTTGGTATCTTTTGACTGGCCAGCAATCTTTGAGGTTTTTTGGCTTTTCTGTCACATGGCAATGCACATGATGGCGTCTTCTCCTTTCCCTTCCAGGTCCTGTTGACTTCTACTTATGGCTTCTCCCCATAACTTCTCTCTCTCTAACCTTATCTAAAAGCCCCCAATAACAGGATTAAGATACATCCTGATTCAATTGGGCCACACTGTATCTGAAGTAAAACCTCTTTGAAAGATCCTATGTACAATGGTTCACACCAACAAGAATGGATTAAGATTAAGAACACGTTTTTCTGGAGTTCATGACTCCAAACCACCAGAGTAACTAAAATGCAAAATTCATTAGATAGGCTCAAAGTAGATTTTAACAAGCAGAAGAAAAAATCAGTGAATGTGAAGATACATTGATAGAGATTATGCACTCTGGAAAACGGAAAGGAAAAAAGAATGAGGAAAAATGAACAGAACCTCAGAGAAATATGGGGCACCTATAAGCACACCAGCGTATTTATAATGGGAATACCAGAAGGAGAGGAGAGAGAAAGGACCAGAAGACATCTGAGGAAATACTGATAATAACTGTAGATATTTTTGTACATTCTCTTTTATCAAGTTGAAGAAGTCCCCCATCTTGTTTTTTTTCTGAGAGTTTGTATCAGGAACGCAGGCATTTGTGAAGTGCTTTTTCTGCATAAACCTATGTGATGATGTGATATTTTCTTCTTTTTTCTGTTATTATCAAATATTGAACAAGCCTTGTGTATGAATAAACCCCATTTGATGTAGTATATAATTCTTTTTACATATTGCTGAATTCTATTTACAAATATTTTGTTAAGGATTTTTGCATCTATATTCTTGAGGGATGGATATTGATCTGTAGTTTTCTCTCTGTACTGTCTTTGTCTGGTTTTGGTATCAGGGTAATAGTAGGATCATAAAATGAATTGAGAAGTGTTCCCTCCTTTCTGTTTTCTGGAAGAGATTGTGAGGGATTAGTGTTAATTCTCGAAACATTTGGTACAATTCTCCAGTGAAGCCATCCAGGCATGGAGATTTCTGTTTGTGAAGTTTTTAAATTACAGATTCAATTTCCTTAAAAATTATAGAGCGGGAAGCAGATGTGGCTCAAGTAGTTGAGCACCTGCCTACCACATGGGAGGTCCTGGGTTCAGTTCCCAGTGCCTCCTAAAGAAGATGAGCTGATGCAGTGAGCTGACTTGGTGAGCTGATGCAACAAGATGATGCAACAAGACGATGCAATGGGGAGACACAATGAGAAACACAACAAGCAGGGAGCAGAGGTGGCTCAAGTGATTGGGCACCTCCCTCCCACATGGGAGGTCCTGGGTTTGGTTCCCGGTGCCTCCTACAAAGAAGAAGAGCAGACACAGACAGCACACAATGAACAGACACAGAGAGCACACAGCGAATACAAACAATGGTGGGGGGGATAAATAAATAAAATCTTTAAAAAAAAATTATAGGGGGAAGTGGATGTGGCTTAAGCGATTGAGCTCCCGCCTACCACACGGGAGGTCCCAGGTTTGTTGCCCGGTGCCTTCTAAAGAAGACGAGCAAGACAGTGAGCTGACACAATGGGCAGGTGCGGCAAGCTGATGCAACAAGATGACGCAACAAGAGACACGAGGAAAACACAATGAGAGACACAACAAAGCATGGAGCAGAGGTGGCTCAGGTGATTAGGCACCTCCCTCCCACATCAGAGGTCCCAGATTTGGTCCCCAGTGCCTCCTGAAAAGAAGACCAGCACACAAGAAGCAGACACAGCAAATGCAAACAACGAGAGGGTGGGGAGAAATAAATAAAGTAAATCTTAAAAAATATATTATAGGGCTATTCAAATGATTTGTTTTATATTAGGTGAGTTGCATTTTTCCAAGAATTGATCTATTTAATCTGTAGTCAAATTTAAGTGTGTAGAGTTGTTCATAATTCTCCCTTATTATCTTTTATTTGTGCAGGACATAATTTCATTGCTATTTCATTCACAATTGAATTCTACAAATATTTTAGAGGAATTCAAGGGTTTCCTGTTTTTTCAATTTTTAACTTTATTTTTAAAGAAGTTTTAGATTACAGAAAAGTTACATAAAAAATATAGGGGATTCCCATATACCCCACCCCTGCCCCCTCCCCTCTCACATTTTCCCCTATTAATAACATCTTAAATTAATGTGGTACATTTGTTACAATTGATGGACAGATATTGAAGCACTGTCCCTTATTATCTTTTTGATGTCAGCAGGCTCAGTAGTGATATATGCTGTTTCATTCCTGATATTGATAAAGTATGTCTTCTCTCTTTTTTCTTTTGTGAATATAGCTAGAGGTTTATCAATTTTTATCAATTGTTTCAAATAACCAGATAATGGTTTTCATTGATTTTCCCTTTTTTTTTTCCTGTTTTAAATTTCATGGATTTCTGTTCTTTCCTTCATTATTTTCTTCCTTCTCCTTGCTTTTGGTTCATTTTGATCTTCTTCTAAGTTCTTGAAACAGGAACTTCGGCTATCACTGTGAGACTTTTGCACTTTTCTAATGCATGTATTTAATGTTATAAATGTCCCTCTCAGCACTGCTTTAGCTGTATCCCACAAATGTTGTTATGTTGTATTTTCAATTTCATTCAGTTCAATCTATTTTTTCATTTCCCTGGAGACTTCCTCTTTGACCTATGGATGATTTAGTTCCCAAGTGCTTGGAGATTTTTCTGTTCTATTTCTATTATTAAATTCGGGTATGATTTCAACTATATTAAATTTCTTGAGGTTTTTTTGGGGGGCAACATTCACTCTTTCTAGGAATAAGTTCTGTGGGCAATTGAATATGTATTCTGCAGTTGTTGGATGGCAACGGAATGTTCTATAAATGTTGATTAGTTCCTATTGTTTGATGTGTTCCTAAGTCCTTCTATATTCTTTCTGATTTTATCTTATTGTTCTATCGATTGAGAGAGGGGTATTGAAGTCTCCAACTATGATTGTGGATTTGTCTATTACTCCTCTCCATTTTAACAGTTTCTGCTTCATATATTTTGCAACTCTTGTTTAGTGCATACACATTAAGGATTGCTTTGTCTTCTTGGTGGTATATACCTTTTTATCATTATATAATGTGCCTCTCTGTCTTTGGTAGTTTTCTTTGCTCCGAAGTCTAATTTATCTGCCATTCCTGTTTTCTTTTGAATAATGTTTGCATGATATATCTTTTCCATTCTTTTACTGTAAATCTGCCCATATCATTATATTTGACGTGAATTTCTTGTAGAAGACAGCATATAGTTGAATTATGTTTTTTAATCCACTATGCCAATCTGTCTTTTAATTGGTACATTCAGACTGTTTACATCTAAAATAGTCATTGAAAACTTAAATTCTGCCATTTTATCTTTTTGTTTTCTTTTTGTCCTCTGTCAGCTTCTTCAATCGGTAGAATTTATGTCTTTTGCTCTTTTGCCAAATTTGTGAAGTTTTCATTGAGTCGTTTTTCAGTCATGCCCGCTTTCTCCTCTCCTCTGTGGTGCTGATAACATGAATATTAAATCTTTTGTTATAGTCCCCACAGGTCCTGAGGATCTGTTCATTTTCAAAATACTATTTTATCTCTCTTGTTCAGATTGGGTAATTTCTGTTATTCTATCTTCCAATTCACTGATTCTTTTATCATCTCCCTCCATTGACCTCATCCACTGAGGTTTTTGATTATTATGTTTTCCAGTTCTAAATTTCCATTTATTCTTATTTATATCTTTTATGTCTTTGCTGACACTATTTGTTGAGACTTTTATTACATCATTTGTTTCAAATGTGTTCTTAATTGCTCACTGAAGCATTTTTATGATGGCTGCTTTAAAATAGTTGTCAGTTAATTTTAGTATCTCTTTCATCTTGGTGTTAATATGTATTGATAGTCTTTTTCATTCAATTTGAGATCTTCTTGGTTCTTGGTATGATGAGCATTTTTTTATTGAAAACTGAACATTTTAGATATTATGTTATGAGACTCTGGTTCTTATTTAAGCCTTCTCTTTTAGCTGTCTTTCTCTGAATCTACTACAGCAGAAGAAAGGGAAGGAGTGCAGCCTTGTTAATACAAGGTACAAGGGGAAGTCCAGGCTCCTTACTTGGCCTCTGCTGATACAGAGGGGAATGGCTTCTTGCAACTACTGGATGGGGCTGGGAGTTCCACTCCCTAGTAGGCCTCTGCTGGTACGTTCCTGCCTGGGAGGTGTATCAGTGCCTCCTTATGGCTCTCAACATGTCCTCTACTGACAGCACGTGGGTTGGTGTGTTATTGCCTGGTATGGATGAAAGTCCGAGATCCCTAATCAGTTTTTTCTGACACTATCCTGGTGGGGCGGGAGGGGGGGGTAGCACACCTCTTACAGCCTACTGAAGGTGAAAATATAGGCTCCCAACTTGGAATTTGTTGACATGGGTTGGGGTTGGGTCACATTTTTTTCCCTATAGTTTTTGGCTGTAGTAAAGCAGTTATTTTCTAAAAGTTTACTGTCTTGCTAGGCTGCCCGTTTGGCTACAGAGAACAAGGTTTTGTTAGGGCTTATTTTTTTTGTCTGGAGCCATTGACTTTTTTAGGTTGCCAGCTACTCCAGCACCCAGTTTGGGATATATGAGGCAAAATGAAAACTCAAGGAACTCCCCACCATGTTATATTCTTGGGTTCCAAGTTCCCTAGTTGATCTGCCTTCTCTCCAACTTTCAGAGTCATCTTATGCCTGTTTTTTACATAATGTCCAAGGTTTTTATTTGTACATAGTGAAAGGAATAAGGGAAATATATCTACTCTATTTTCCCAGAAGTGGAAGTTCTGTAAGGCTAATTTGGGTCTTTTTTGTATTCTTTATGTCTCTACTAACTTTTTGAACATATGGAATACTATTATAATAATGTCATTGTCTGCTAATTTTAGTATCTGCGTCAGTTCTGGGTCAAGTATGATTGATTATTCTTATCATGTCTTCTCTTTCCTATCTCTTTGCATGTCTGGTAATCTTTGATTGGATACCAGACATTGTGTACTTTACCTTGTTGGGTGCTGTATATTTTGTATTCCTATAAATTATCTTGACTTTTTTTCTGGGGCACAATTAAGTTACTTGAAAACAGTTTGATCCTTACAGGTCTTGCATTTATGATTTGTTAAGTGTATCAGGAACAGTGCTCAGTCTAGAGCCAATTAACCCCCACTACTGAGGAAATACCTTACTGAGTTTTCTACTGTGTCCTGTTTTTCCAATCTGGTATTACTCCCAGCCCTGTTTGAACCTCAAGTACCATTTCCGCTTATCCTTTCAGTTGCTTCTTGCCCCAATCTCAGTTAGTTTCCTCAAACATGTGCTTATCAGTACTCTGTTGAATATACAAGGGGGATCCTTGGCAGAGAGCAGAGGACTACTCTCTAGTAGTGTGTCCTATGAACTCTAGCTGTCATATTTTTCCTGGACTCTCAGCTCCATCTCCTCAACTCAGGGAGTTTACCACCCTCTGCCTCAGTTCCCCATCTCTGTGAAGTAACCTGGAAACTTTCTCAAGGAAGTAAGATGGGGGGAAAAAAGAAGATAGAGCAATCATAGGGATAACCTCATGTGTTTTCCTTTTCTCAGGGATCACTCTTCTTCATCGCTTGATATTCAGTATTTTGAAAACCATTTTTCATGTATTTTCTCTGTTTTTGTTTGTTTCAGGCATAAGTGTAAATTTGGCCCCTAAGACTCCATCTTGGCTAGAGGCAAAAGTCACAGGCATTAATATATAAATGTGCAGATTTATCAATGGGGTCTGTCAATGAGAGATATTCCAAGAGGTAAAAATTTATGAATATGTTCAACTGGGATTGTCAATGTAACTGTATTTGCAAATCAGGATATTTGAAAATTGGATCATCAATGAGAGATATGTCCATTGGTGAATATTTAAGAATAAAAATACTTGTCACCAATGATCATCAATTGAGTCATACCTTGAGGGGGGGGATTGAATGTAGATCCTGGTCAATGTGGGGCTCATGATAGGTGGGTTATGTGAGTGGGGAGATATAGGTGTTATCAATAGGGTATCTGTTACAGAGGGTATTAATGATGGACTATAGGAGAGATACCAACAAACAGGTGTTTAAGAATAAGGTGGAGGGAAGCGGCTGTGGCTCAATCAGTAGGGCTCCCGTTTACCATATGGGAGGCCCCGGGTTCGGTTCCCGGGGCCTCCTGGTGAAGGCAAGCCCGCCCGCACGGCGTGGTTAGCTGACCCAGCGAGCACAAGCAGTAAGGGGGGGATAAATGAATAAATAAATAAAATATTTAAAAATAATAATAATAAAATAAAATAAAATTGTTAAAAAAAAAAGAATGAGGTGGAAAGGGTGAGGATTGTGGAACACTGGCATAATAAGCACTACATACAAAATGTATACATATTTCTATATATGTTTTCTCTTTGTATGCAAGCAGATGATAGCAAGATAGCTAGATGATGATGATGATGATGATGAAGATAGATAATGTATATGTGGCCAATATATTCATGGACTTTCATTTCTAATTGGTTTCATTCAAATAATTAATTATATTTATGTTGATTAAGGTTATCATACACATATATGATGTACTTTTGAGAGTCTGTATTCTGTGATAGCAAAAATATTCAGAAAATGGTGAGTTTATTACTTAATCTGTAGGCTGCCCATATATTGAGCTTCCAAATTGGAAGTACATATAAACTTCAGAAAACTGTTATATATCTTATATCAAATAAAAGGAAATGAGATGTGAAAAAAAAAAGAATAAGGCGGGAAGCAGATATGGCTCAGGCTCATTTTTACATTGCCACCAACAATGAATGAGTGTTCCTATTTCTCCGTGTCCTCTCCAACACATGTTATTTTCCATTTTTTAAATAGTAGTAGTTCTAGTGGGTGTGAAATGATATCTCATTGTAGTTTTGCTTTGCATTTCCCTAATGGTTAATGATGTTGAGCATCTTTTCATGTGCTTTTTAGCCATTTGTATATCTTCTTTGGAGAAATGTCTATTCAAGTCCTTTGCTCATTTCATAATTTGGTTGTTTTATTGTTGAGTTGTAGGAATTCTTTATAAATTCTGGATATTAAACCCTTACAAGATATGTGGTTTCCAAATATGTTCTCCCATTGTGTAGGTTTTCTTTTTACTTTAATGATAAAATCCTTTGATGTACAAATGCTTTTAATTTTTATAAGATCCCATTTATCTATTTTTTTCTTTTGTTGCTCATGTTTTTGGTGTAAAGTCTAAGAAACCATTGCCTAGCACAAGTTCCTGAAGATGTTTTCTTCTAGGAGTTTCATAGTTTTGGTTCTTATATTTAGGTCTTTGATACATTTTGAGTTAATTATTGTACAGCATATGGTGTGAGGTAGGCGTTCACGTTCATTCTTTTGCATTCTTTTCCCAGCACCATTCGTTGAAGAGAGTATTCTTTTTCCATTGAGTGGACTTGGCATCCTTGTCAAAAATCAATTAGCGGGAAGCGGATGTGGCTCAAGTGATTGAGCTCCTGTGTACCACATGGGAGGTCCGTGGTTCAGTTCCCGGTGCCTCCTAAAGAAGACAGTGAGCTGGCATGATGGGCAGGCGTGGCAAGCTGACACAACAAGAGACACAAGAAGAAAAAGCATAATGAGACACAACAAAGCAGGGAACGGAGGTGGCTCAAGCAATTAGGTGCCTCCCTCCCACATCAGAGGCCCTGGGTTCAGTTCTTGGTGCCTCCTACAGACACAGCACACAGCAAGTGCAAACAACAAGGGGGTGGGGAGAAATAAAATAAAACAAACCTTAAAAAAAAATAAGGCAATTTGTCACCAAGGGTCATAACTGGGTTAACCATCAGATGGTGTCTTAGTCTGCCAAAGAGGTACTGATACAAAATATCAGAAATCTGTTGGTTTTTATAAAGGGTCTTTATTTGGGGTAAAAGCTTACAGTTACAAGGCCCTAAAGAGCCCAACTCAAGGTACCATAAGAGGTACTTCCTCACCCACTCTGTTGCCACATGTTGAAGCAAGATGACCGTGATGTCTGTGAGGGTTCAGCCTTCTTTTTTCCCTCTTAAAGCTCTGTGGGCCCAGCTTCTTCTGTGTATCTCAGCTGTAGGCTGGCATAGGGCTCAGCTGCTCTGTTCTCTTCAGCTACAAACTGTCAGGCAAATGGCTCATCTCTCTTTCTGGGGCCGCAGGATCAAAGCTGACAAAGTTCTCTCCTCTGGCATCTATGGAGGTCTCTCTATTCCCGTGTTTATCTTCTGTGTGTCTACCTCTGTGTTCTCCTTGAGTGGATGTCCTTTTATATAGCCCACAAAGGGGGCGGAGACTCAAACTGAGTTACACTCTACTGACGTGGTCGAATGAAAGCCCTAATCTTAACATAATTTAATCAAAGACATCTCAGCTGAATCTAATACAAAGGGTATCACGCCCAGAAGAACAGACCGGTTTGCAAACATAATCAAATATCTTTTTTGGAATTCATTGATAATATCAAACTGCTACAAGGGGGTTTATTTGGGGTAAAAGCTTACAGTTCCAAGGCCATAAAAATTCCAACTCAAGGCACAATAAGAGGGAAGCGGCTGTGGCTCAATCAGTAGGGCTCCCGTTTACCATATGGGGGGCCCCGGGTTCGGTTCCCGGGGCCTCCTGGTGAAGGCAAGCCCGCCTGCACGGCGTGGTTAGCTGACCCAGCGAGCGCAAGCAGCAAAGGGGGGATAAATGAATAAATAAATAAAATCTTTAAAAAAAAAAAAAGGCACAATAAGAGGTGTTTTCTCACCAAAGTCAGTTGCTACATGTTGAAGCAAGATGGCCGCTGAGCTCTGGCTGGTCTCTGCCTTCCCCTCCGAGCTCACCCTTTCCTCTTGAGCTCCATGGGCCCAGCCTCTTGAAACTTTGTGCTTAAGTGATCCTGTAGTCCTCTCTCCTGGCATAGGGCTTATTTCTTCCTGAGCCTCTTGTATAAGTCTCGACTGTTCTGCTCCCTTCCCATTCTCAGCTGTAAGCTATCAGGCAAATGGCTCATCTCTCCCCAGGGCTTCAACTGTTTGAGCCTTCTCCTGTCTGTCACATGACAGGATCAAAAATGACAGAGCTCTCTTGTGCCTGTCTGTGAGTGTCCATTTATATCAGACCCAGCAAGGGCATGGGGACTCAACCTGAGTCACGCCCACTGATGTGGCTGAATCAAAAGCCCAAAGCAATCTTATCAAATAATCTAATCAAAAGCCCCTCAACTGAATTTAATGCAATCAAAGATGGGCAGGCACAGCAAGCCAGAGTAACAGATTATCTTACAAATATAATCTTTCTCTTTTTGGGATTCATGAAATAATTTAAGAATTTTTTCTTAAATATTTAAGAATTTTTCAATGGGCAAGAAACAGTGGGGTGTATATTAGGGGGATATTTTTAAAAGGGGATGTTATTCAACAGGGATTGTCAATAAGAAATATTCCAATAGGTGTTTATGAACAAGATTTTTCAATGGGAGACATCTATGGGTGATATGCCAATAGTGTTTATTTCTACATTTATAGGAAGATTTGTCAAGAGCGGTCATGAATGGGGATATTTTGAGGGTGTATTTGAATGGGGCAATTATTTTTTTTCAAAAACTTCATGAATGAAAGACTTGCAATGGGTGGACATTCATGAAACCAGAGATTTGTCAATGGGGATATTTCAATATTAATGAATAAGGAGGTAGCTCAAGTGTCTGTGGTAGGCAAAATTCTAAGAATGACCCCACCATAACTCTTATCCTTGCATAAACCCTTCCCCTGAAAAATAGATGGAACTTTTTGAATATGAGAAATCACTGTTATTATATTACGTTATATAGCAAAAGGGACCTTGCAGATATAATAAAGATTACTAATCAATTGACTATAAAATAGGGAGATTATAGAGATGATAATCTAATCACATGAGACTTTTAAAAAAAGAAGAGGGAAACAGATGTAGCTCAAGCAGTTGGGTACCTGCCAACCACATGGGAGGTCCTGGGTTCAGTTCCTGCTGCCTCCTAAAGAAGAGCAAGACAGTGAGCTGACACAATAGGCTGCCGTGGTGAGCTGACACAAAAAGATGATAGAATGAGATGACACAACGAGGAGACACAATGAGCAGGGAGCGGACGTGGCTCAAGTGATTGAGTGCCTCCCTCCCACATGGGAGGTCCCAGGTTCAGTTCCCAGTGCCTCCTAAAAAGAAGAAGAGCAGACACAGAGAGCACACAACAAACGGACACAGAGAGCAGACAGCGAGTGCAAACAATGGCAAGAGGGGAGAAATAAATAAATAAAATAAATCTTTAAAAAAAAGTTTTCTTCTGCTGGTAGCAAAAGAGGAAGTCAGAAAGATGCAAAGTGTCAGGATTTGACGTGTACTAGCTGGCTTTGAAATTGGAGGGTCACATGGTGAGGAATGCAGCTGGCCTGCTGGAGCAGAGAGAAGCCCGTCATTGATAGTCAGCAAGGAAATGGGGACTTTATCCTACAATCACAAGGAAATAAATTCTGCCAACAACTCAAATAAGGCTGGAGGCAGATTCTTCCCCCAGAGACTCCAGGTAAGAGTCCAGTGTGGACAACACTTAAACTTCAGCTTTCTGAGACCCTTAACTAAGCCGTGAATCCAGCCAAGCCTGACTGGACTTTTAACCTACAGAAGTGAGATAATAAATGGGTGTAGTTTTAAGTTGCTACTATTCTTGTTTGTTTTCTTCAAACACAGATTTGCTATACAGTGATAGAAAACAAATACAGTAGTATTTGTCAGTGGGATATTTGTGAAAGAGGGAATTTGCCCCAGTAAAGACTTTTCGAGGGAGTTTTCAAGGGAGTTATTTACCAAAGGCTTGGGGATTTGTCATCTATATGCTTAGCGACAGTAGAGAGTTATAGTAGTGATTTGTCCACAGTGAGTACTTAATCATGGGGTATGTTATCACTGGGGGGATGGTTTTCCTCAGAAGTCTTTGAAAATGTTGGTATTTGTCGGGGGCGGGGGATCTGCACCCTAAAAAGCAGTGTACATGCATCATAAGAAGAAAAATATTACAAATGAGCATATTAAATATTTGGAACATCTTTGGGAGAGATTATCAAGATCATGAGTTAAATTAAGGTTGCCCAGGTGCATTAAATTATTGCTATTATAATTTCCAATATTATAAATTAATTTGATATTAAACATTATTTTCAATATTGTAAATAATAGTACTGATAAGATTTGTTATTACTAAAGTTATAAGTTAAATTACATTTACCATTACTACTACAAATAATAACTAATACTTTAGAGAGCTATATGCCTAGCACTGTTCTAAGTACATATATGACTTCATTTAATACTCCCATTGTCTCTAGAAGTTAGGCATTATTTTTATCCTTATTTTACAGATGTGAAAACTAAGGCAGAGAGAGCTAATGTGATTTTCCCAAGGACACACAGCTAAGACATGGAATGGGCAAGATATTTTTCCCCACAATTTTAAGCAGGCACTAATTACATTTTTGTCTTTAAAAAAATATTACAATGATTCAAATGAAAAAAAAATACTGAGCTTGTTCAAATATTTTTTATTTTTATATTTTTTAAACTTTATTGAGATGTAATAAACATACAATAAAATTCACCCATTTAACGTTTACAATTAAATTTTTATATATTCAGAGTTGTGTAACCATCGCCACAATCAAATTTTAGAACATTTTCATCACCCTCCCAAAAGAAACCCCATATCCATTAACAGTCAGTCCCCATTCCTCCCACCTCAGTCCTCCACCCCCAGCCCTAGACAACCACTGATTTACTTTCTATCTCCATAGTTTTGCCTATCCTGGGCATTTCATATAAATGGAATCACCTTTTGTGACTGGCGTCTTTCATTTAACATGTTTTCAAGGTTCATCTATGTTGTGGTATTTATCAGTACTTCATTCCTTTTTATTGTCAAATAATATCCTATTGTATAGATAGACTGCATTTTGTTTATCCATGCATCAGTTGGGTTGTTTCCACTTTTTGGCTATTATGAATAATGCTGCTATGAATATGTGTAGCAGTTTTTGTGTGGACGTGTATGTCCATTTCTCTTGGGCTGATGATACCTTAGAGTGGAATTTTTAGTTAATGCCAAGCTATGGCCGCACCATTTTGCATTCCCACCAGTAATGCATGAGGGTTCCAATTTCTCCACATCCTTGCCAAGACATTACTTTCAGTGAAGTATTATTATAGCCATCCTAGTGCATGTGAAGTGGTATCTCTTTGTAGTTTTGATTTGTATTTCCCTAATAATTGATGTTGAACATATTGAACATGTTGAATAATGATGTTGAACATATTTTCATATGCTTATTGGCCATTAATACATCTTCTTTGGAGAAATATCTATTCAGATCCTTTGCTCATTTTTACTTAGGTTATTTATCTATGTTTTTATTTTTGAGTTGTAACAGTTCTTTCTGTATTCTGAATACAAGTTCCTTATCAGATATATGATATGCAAATATTTTCTCCCATTCTGAAGTTTGTCTTTTCACTTTCTTGATGGTGTCCTCTGAAGCACAAAAGTTTTAATTTGATGAAGTCCAATTTAACTATTTTAAATTTTGTAGCTTGTGCTTTTGGTATCATATCTAAGAAACCATTAAAGGGCAGAATTTCAATATCCATGGGGCCAACTACCCAGAATCTTTCAGATGCTGTGCTAGGGTTGGAGAATGATTACTGGGTATGAGACAACAATTCCCATTTTTCAGGAAGAACTACTAAGACCCAGGTGAGGGAAGGGTCAAGTCCCCAGGCTACCCATTGAGCCAGACCCCATGCTCCTCACCTCACACAGATTACAAACAGAGAGTCTTTCCCAAACAGAGACTCACAGAGATGCAAGGAATGCTGGGGTGCTCACTTTAATGGATTTTCAAGGACAGTGAAGGGAGGCAGATAAAGTGGCCCCATGCCTACAGAGTCTATCAGGGGCCTATCCCTCGGTTCTGAGGCAAGCAGCCTCCCTGTAGGGTCTGCTTCCCCATGGTAGCCACAGCCAAAGGGAAGGAAGGTACTCCCTCTGCAGCCTGCTATTCCCAATTCCTGCTTAATGTCTCTCCAGCCACATCAAGGGAATAAACCATTTTTGGGATTGGGGAACAGTTGGAGAAACCAAAAAACAGGCAGTGGGAAGTCTAAACATACCCACAATTGAGGTAACAACCAGAAGGGTAAGGTAACCTATTCCAGGTACTGGGGAAGAGCTAGAAGCAGCAGGAACAGCATGAGCTTCCAGAGAATAGTCCCAGGGCAGAGGAAACATCCCTGTAAACTAGAAAACAACCATAGGGACCAGTGAACAGTCACTGCAGTGATGTGAACAGTAAGAATGACTATCAAACAGCCAGAGGGACCCTAGAACAGCCGAGTGGAAGAGGAAAGCATCTCCAGATATTGTGCAACAGCCAAAAATACCTAGGAGACAGCCTGAGACAGGGAACAGTCTCTAAGGATGAAGGAATGGCCAAAGAAACAAAGAAACAGCTGGAGGGACAAAGGGACAGTGTCTGGACCTGAGTGAAAGATGGATTTTCAAACATCTGGAGAGACCACAAGATAGTCCTTGTATTTTGAAGATAGCCAGAGGAATGACAAAACAGCTAGATGAACAAGGGGATAGACCCTGAGTATCAGAATCAGACTACAGTTCAAAAGACCAAGGAACAGCCTCTGGAGTCCAGGGAACATTCAGAAAAATAAGAAAACAGTCTGAAGAACCGGGGAACCACCATCATCTAAGAAACAATCTCAGGGATTGAAAGAACAGCCAGCAAACTAGCAGACAGAAAAAAGAGAACAACGATTGGTCCCAAGATAGGGTCATCAGAGACTGTGGGGAGTAATCCCAGGGATCAAAGACACTAAACTGCTGACTGAAGGGCATTCAACAGACACAGTGATGAGTCTGAATATACGTAGGATTGAGGAAACAACCTCAATCCCCAGTAGGGTCTGCAGACATAGTTATGGGAACACATGAGGGTCAAAAACACTATAGTGTTGTTTAATATGGGATCATCAGAAACTATGATGAGCTCTAGTGCTGGGGCTTACAGAGAGTCAATAGACTGTTCTAGGAGATAATGAGGGATCACCATACATAGGGATGGAGGCTAATAAATGGACTTACACTGTCGAGGAAATAAAACTATGTATGGCTAAGGAGCAGTGATTAGGGGCTAAGGTGAGGTCAGCAGGCACCATGCTGATTGTTTATGAAGATCAAAGACACTGTATTTGTGACCAAAATTGGCAGACACAGTGATGAGGCTAATGTAGGATCAGTAGGCACAGGGCTGAGGCTAATATAGGGTTAGCATACACAGGGATGGTCTCTAATGTATGGTCAGCATGCATTGTGCTGGAGTATCATGAGACTAATGGGGGATCAACACAGTGATGGGGATTAATGCAGGGTCAGAAAACAGTTTTGGATTTATGAGGGTCATAGACACCATGCTCATGACTAATGGGTGATCAGAAAGGTGAGGCTAATGTGGACTCAATAGACACTGTGCTGGGAGCTCATGGAGGTAAAGTCTTTGCTCCTATAGTTAATTGAGGATCAACAGACAGAGGGATGGTAACTAAGATAGGGTCAGCAAACACATTGCTAGGGCCTAATGGGTACCAAAGACACTGTACTCTTGGCTAATGGAGGAAAAACAGATACCATGATAGGGACTAATGTGGGGTCAGCAGGCTCTACTAAGGCCTCGAAGGGTGATTGGCGGGGGAGTGAATTGGGACTTAGCAGACACAGTGATTGGACTACTGTAAAGACAGAAAACACTGAGATAGGTTTTCAAGGGGGTTATACTCTGCTGGTGGCTAAGAAATCAGAAGACATTAATATAAAGTCAGCAGATACACTGATGGACTGTAATGTAGCATCAGAAGACATAGTGACGGGGGCTATTTTAAGAAAAGCAGACACTCTGCTTGGTCCTTAATGAGGTTGAAAAAAACTTGCAATGGTGGTAAATCGGGGAACAGAAGACAGTGAAGGGCATGTGAGTTCTGCAGATGTTGTGCTGGAGGCTCAGGAAGATCAAAGTCACCATATTGGTGGCTAGAGGGGGAAGAGCAGACAGATACTGGTGCTATTGCAACGTCAATAGATATTATATTGTGGGCTTGTAGGGGGTTAAAGACACTGTACTGGTGGCTAATAAGGAAACAGCAGGCAGAGTGATGGGATTTAATGTAGGGTAAACATACTGTGTGATTAGAACTCACTGGGTTAAATATGTTGTACTGGTAGCCAATGAGGGATCAACAGACACAATGGTGAGGGCTAAAGGGGTCAACAGTGTTAGACCTAAAGGAAGGTGATAAGACACATTGCTGTGAGTTAATGGGAGGTCAGCAGTCACTATGCTATGTCTAAAGGAGGTAATAAGACACTATGCTGTGAACTAATGGGGGCAGCAAAAATTGGAATGGCAGCTAAAGGAGGTGGTAAGAACTACTGTAACTAACGGGGTGTTAGTAGACACTGTAATGACATGTCATGGATGTCAAAAGTACTGTGGTGGCACCTAAAGGAGGATTGAGCAGGCTGCTGGGAGTCAAAAACATTGTAGCATTGGCCATTAGGGGATCACCACATATAGGGATGGTACTAGTGGAGGGTCAGTACACCCCATCATTTGGGCCTTAGAAAAGCTCAGAGCAAGACAATTTCTAAAGCCTTAAGAAGACTGAGTCTCCCACTGCCAGTATCTTCCATCTGATCTAGCAGTCAGGATTCCTGGTTTTCTCCCAGGCAGCCTAGGTCTGACTCCTGGTGTGGGAACAGGGAACTTTTTATTGTTTTGCTTTAAATTTTTAATTGAGATATAATTTACTTACAATGAAATGCACAAACCTTAAGTTTATTCATTTGATGACTATTGCATACACCCCTGTTAGCACATATTCCAGTCAAGATACAGAATATCTCTATCACCCCAGAAAGTTCCCTCCTTCCCTTTATGAGTCAATTTTCATCCCACAGGCAACCACTGATCTGTTTTCTGCCTCTACAAACTACTTTTGTGTACGTTTGACATTTTCCATAATAAAAATTTAAAACACTAAATTTAATTTTTAATGGGTGAGCTGAAGATTGAAAGAGTTCATGAGATGGCATCTTGATAAATTAAGTCAATATTTAGTAAATGAGGGTGAGAGTACGCTGTATACAAAATGCAGAAAGTGTATGTATATTCAAGTGTGTGGTATATTTGGGGCATTTGATAATTAATTTGAATATCCTGGGTCATCATAATCATTTTAGGACATTCAGGAAACAAAGTATTTAATGTAGCATCAATTTACTGTGGCATAGTGCTACCAAATACCAAAGGTAAAGGACTCACTTTTGCTTATTAAAAATGATGCAGGAGGAGCAAGATGTGGCTCAAACGGTTGAGTGCCAGCTTCCCACATGTGAGGTCCCAGGTTCAATCCCCGGCCCCCGGTACCTCAAAAAAAAAAAAAAAAAAAAAAAAAAGATGCAATAGAGAGCAGGTGTAGCTCAGTTGGTTGAGCACCTGCTTCCCATGTATGAGGTCCTGGGTTCAATCCCCAGTGCCTCCTAAAAAAATGCAATAAAAAACATTCTCAGACAAATTTGAAGGGTTCACCACTAACAGATCCCTACTAAAGGAAATTCTAAAGGGTATTCTTCAGGCAAAGAAGAAAATGATCCTGGAATGCAGAAAGGAATAATGAGCAACAAAGGTGGTGATTATGTGGATAAAACTAAATGAGTACTGCCTATATAAAATAAAGTTTTGTGGGGATATATATATACATGCATATTACATGTAAACATTTATAAAACCCAATAATACATCATTTTTTTTTAAAGATTTTATTTATTTATTCATTTATCCCCCCCTTGCTGCTCGCGCTCGCTGGGTCAGCTAACCACGCCGTGCGGGCGGGCTTGCCTTCACCAGGAGGCCCCGGGAACCGAACCCGGGGCCTCCCATATGGTAAATGGGAGCCCTCCTGATTGAGCCACAGCCGCTTCCCTGTTATTTTTGAAATATATATGTATATACATGTATATGAGCAAAACTGCTACTAAAAGTTTGGCAAAAATTTTAAAAGACTGATAAGTACTGGTGAATATGTGGGAAAATACAATGCTCATGAGTGTGTACGCTAGTACAATTTGGAGAAAAAAATTTAATATTTAATAAAGCCAAAAATTTTCTGTATCAATCAAAGCCCAGCCAGGAGACAGGACTCACAACAGTTATTAATGGAGAGAACTTAATATAAAACCACTTTTAACTAGTCATGAAGTTGTTAACCATGTTACTGAAAAGACAAAAAAGAGAACACTAAAGTTATCATGGAGATAGCAAATGTAGGAAGTGTCTACCACCACTAGGGCTAGGGTAACAAAGGGAAGAAGTTGAATTTATTAAAAATTAGAATGGTGAGGGAAGGGTTTCCTGTGGCTGTTTCTCAGATTTCTAAGGAGGTGGAACCAGTCAACTAATGCTAGGTCTCTGAGGGGGGATGGGGTGCCATTAGGCTGGTTCTGTGAGTGCTAGAAAATTGCAAACTGGATTAAATTGTTACTATAGCAAGGAACTGCTGCTGTTTGAGTGAAGAAACCATGCTGGGCTGATGTTGACATGAACAGGAAGCTAACAGGAAGAAAAGAGCACAAAAGGAGCAAACCCTTCTTCCTTCTCCAGTCTCAAAGTTTATCTCTAATATCTCTTATTGGCAAGGCCCAACAAGGAGCAGCTGGCAAGACAGAAATGTGGTTTGTAGAGTCACAGCCCCAGCATTACAGAGTACAGTACAGAGCTGAGAGACAATAGCGTAATAACTGGCACATTGCCTATGCCCTATGACCCATCAGCTCCCCTTCTAGGTTTAGATGCTGAACATAGAAACAATACAAATGTCCTTTACTAGGGGAATGGAGAGATAAATGAATAAACCAAACCTATATTTACCAACATGGCTAAATCTTGGAATGGTAACAGTACATGAAAACAGCAAGCTGCAGAACTTTAAACATAGTATGATGCTATTTATGTGAGTTTCTTAAAACGTAATATTAATGTATTGAAGACTTCACATTACACAACACACAAAACCCAGGGTAGATTAAAATTCTAAATGTTGAAAGGAAAATCTTTACTTTAGAGGAACATATAGGAGAACATTACCACTTTGAAATTGATAATATTAAAACATAAAATGTCAGCAGAATAGATAAAACTAAAGAACCAGCCACTCCAGGAGAAGATATTTGCAACACACATGAATGACAAAGGACTTTTATACTCACATACAGTAAAAAAAAAAAACAAAAAAAAAAACAAGGAACAACTTTTAAACCAAGAAGTAAAGATGATGATCAACTTATTAGAAAACAATGAGCAAGATAAGAATAGAAAAAAAAAAACTCAAATAACCAATCAACAAATAAGAAGTTCAAGCTCACCACTAGTTAAGGAAATCCAAATGAAAACAACAGTGAGCTGTCCCTAAGTGTATCAGGGCATTTTCTCATACCAAAGTAGGTGCCAAATTGTTACAGACACACTGTGTCCATGTGCCCTGGTGATCAGACGTCACAAGGCATTTGATCAAATGGTGAGGGAAGTCTTCAGGGAGAAGCTTTCTTGATTGTACAAGGTAAGGACCGGGCTAGGTGAGTCCTTTGATGTTCTGTGAGGTGTGCTTTCCGGCAAAACGCTTTCCCACATTCTTGACATTCAAAAGGTCTCTCTCCTGTGTGAATTCGCTGATGTTCAATGAGACGTACTTTTACATAGAAGGCATTTCCACATTCACTACATTCATAAGGTTTTTCTCCTGTGTGAGTTCTCCGGTGTTGACAAAGGGATTTCTTCATGCTAAAGATTTTCCCACATTCACTACATTCATAGGGTTTCTCTCCTGAATGCATTCTCTGATGTTCAATGAGGCGTGCTTTAACATAGAAGGCATTACCACATTCATTGCACTCATAAGGTTTCTCTCCTGTATGAATTCTCTGATGTATACCAAGAGATGAGTGCACCCTAAAAGATTTCCCACATTCATTACACTGATAGGGCTTTTCACCTGTGTGAGTTCTCTGATGATTATTGAGAGTCATCTTCATTCTGAAGAATTTCCCACATTCACCACATTTATAGGGTTTTTCACCTGTATGGATTCTTTGATGTTGAGTTAGGGATTTCTTTGCCCGGAAGGTTTTCCCACATTCGCCACACTCATAGGGTTTCTCCCCTGTGTGAGTTCGCTGGTGTTGGGTAAGGGATATCTTTACACGAAATGTTTTCCCACATTCATTACATTCATAAGGTTTTTCGCCTGTGTGAGTTCTCTGATGAATTGTGAGGGTTGCTTTCTCAGAAAAGGTTTTTCCACATTCATTACATTCATAGGGTCTCTCTCCTGTGTGAGTTCTCTGATGTAAAATGAGTTGTGACTTCCTGCCAAAAGATTTCCCACATTCATTACATTCAAAGGGCTTCTCCCCTGTGTGGGTTTTTGAATGAGCAATGAGGTATGATCTTGCACTGAAGGTTTTTCCACATTCACCACATTCATAGGGTCTCTCCCCTGTGTGTATTCTCAGATGTTCAATAAGATTTGATTTCCTGCAGTAAGTTTTTCCACATTCATGACATTCAAAGTTTTTATCTCCTGTGTGTGTTCTCTTATGTCTAACAAAGCCTGTTTTCTTATGGAAGACTTTCTCACATCCATTATATTTAACAATTTGATTCGAAGTTTGAATCTTCTGAGGCTGAAGAAAGTTCTCGTCATGCTTGAGTGCATTACCTCCAGCAGAACTGTTGCCACACAGCAATGAGAAAGATCCTTTAAAAATATAAATCAGATCATGTCACTCTTCCACTCAAAACCCAACAATGGTTTTTCTTGTTACAGTATAAAATCAAACTCCTTAATATAGCCTATAAAACTACATAATTTGATCCCCTGTTAACTCTCTGATGTCACTTCACCTCTAAACACTCTCACTCTCACTCACTCTCCTCAAGCTACACCAGCTTCTTTGCCATTCCTAGGATATACCACTATGACTAGGATTGGCATTCACTGTTCTCTCTGCCCAGAATACTGAGAATCTACATGGCTCTATGTTTCTCACATCACTGATGTTTGTGCTCTAATGTTAAACTCACCAAAAAATTCTTCTCTAACCACATTCATACACCCATCACTGTCTATCCTTCTTACCTTGCATTAATTTTCCTTCCAACACCAAACATATCATGTATTTGTTTCTAATCTCTTTTCCTTGCTAGACTGAAAGCTCCAGGAAAAGAGATATTATTTTATTCACTGCTGGATCCCCACATCTAGAACATGGCCAGCATATAGTTGATACTCATTTAAGATCTGTTAGATGACTAAATGAATGCATGAATGAATGTTTGGCAACAGAAGGCATCCAAGGCAATTGCAGGAAAGGAAGGCAACTGAAAATGCTAAAGGTAGATGGAGACTAACTAAGAATAAAAGTCTAAGATGAGGCAGGCAGGGATAGGTAAAATTGGTAAATCACCTTACAAAAATCAAGACAAAATAGAGGATTTAAGTGTAAGAGTGATTTAGGTATCTGAAGCACGTTAATCTTCTATCCTCCAGTCATTTTCAAAGAGCTAAGGCCTTCAAAAGAAGATTCCTGAAAAACATTCCATAAGAATAACTTTTGATCTGAATTCCTGGAATCTTATTTCCTTTTTCCATCTACCTGGTTCTTGTTCACTCACCTGGGTAACTATGGCTGGAGGATTCCTCCTCTAATATCCACAGCTCTTCTCCCCGCTCCAACTTGAAGATCATCTCTGGTTTGGCCACGCAGAGGCCTGTTAATGGGAAATGGCACAGGACATGGGCCAAGTTGCCTGAGCTTTAGGGCCTCTGATGGAGGAGGAAGGTGCATCTTCAAGAGCTGCACAAGGAAGGGGGCCCATTTAAACCTTTCATTGGGGAAGTGAGAACACACATATTCTTCCTTGTGCCCCAAATTGATCAATCATCTGTGACCCCTGACCCTCAAACTAAAATATCATTAAATTCTACATAGTTTCCACACATTATAGCAACCAAGAAAGGAAATCCATGCTACCAGGAGTTACATGGACAATAATCCTCACCCACAGATGCCAGGTTGCTGTAGTTCTCCAGCATCACGTCCTTGTGCATGGTCCTCTGAGCAAGGTCCAGTCTGTGCCACTCCTGTTGGGTAAAATCCACAGCCACATCCTCGAATGACACTGATTCCTGTAACAATAATCTGCAATGATCAGAATGGGAGACATGGAAAAGACATGTGGGAACTAATTCTCTCCCAAAAGAACACTATTGAGAATTGACCAGAAAAAGTTACACTGAACACCTCACTCCATGTCTTGGTTGTGTCTTACTTTGTGTGTATGGGGGTGGGGATAGAAAAGCCCTGCTATTTATGTTAATTTATTAATTTATGAAGAAAAGACAACTAGACTACTGAACTAATACTATGTGCTTGGACCTGTCCAAGTTGCTCAGGAAACAAAAATAAGACACTGTCTGCTCTCAAGGAGCTCATACTTGTAAGTGAACACATCTTCAGTGCGGTGTGACATAAACTATAAAACTATGTGTACAGGGTTCACTGGAGTTTCACAAGGTACAGAACTGAATTCCACTCTGTTATCAGACTGGACTTCACCTGAGGAGGTAGAGCTTTGAATCCTTAAACAAGAATATTGTTTCCTTGTACACTTTGGATGGGTTGTATGTTTTATGGATATGTATCAATAAAATTGATTTGAAAAGAAAGAATATTGTTTCCTTCATTAATATGGGGCAACAGCATAAGGAAAGGTAGGAAGACATGAAACATACATGGTGAATTCATGCAACTATATACAGCACAGTACAGCAGAAGAGTGCTTTAGGTTCTGATGAGATTAAAGGCTGTGAGATATTCAGGGGCCAAAGAGTGGCAAGATTTTCTTTATTTTTCTGTAGATAGTGGTCTTCAGAATAATTGATTCCTTATACCATCAGAATATTTTCTGACCATCTCACAATATGTTTACATTTATAAATTATACAAAAGCACTGTCAAGTGGGAGAAAGTCAACTCTTTGAAGGCATTGGAAGGTAAAACAGGAATGAACTGGAATGAAATCAATCCTTGAAAGAAGGGAGCTACACTAGGTAAGATTCCCCTTCATATGGCTTTTCACTTGATAGTACTCTCCAGTCTGCATGGCACAACGCAGCTAGAACTCAAGCAGAAACCCAGACTTATTGGCTTGAGGAGTCAGAGGACAGAGTTTGGAGCTCCCAGATTGGCTAAAGTTTGAGGGAGCCACTGAGATAGGAACTCAAAAAATGCATATAAACACTAAGCAAATAAATTCTTGGCTGACTTAACTGCCCACATGTGGGGAGGAGACTACAAGGAAAGCTGCCAAGGGGAAAGCAACATGTCAGGTACAAGGGAGTCCCAATTAGACTGAGTGATGATTTCTCATCAGAAACCATGGAGGCAAGAAGGCAATCGGTTAAGATAGTGAGTGGTAATAGTATGGTGATATTATCTCATAATCTGTAACAAATGTTCCACAACAATGTAGTGTGTTGGTGAAGGGTGTTGTATGGGAATTCCACACATGTACATGATTGTTTTGTAGGATCATAACTTCTCTAACAAAAACATATTTTAAAAAAGGCAATGGGTTGAAATACTTAAAGTGCTGAAGGAAAACAACTGCCAGCCAAGAATTTTATATCTGGTGAGACTCTCTTTCAAAAATGAGGGAGAGATTAAGACATTCTCAGATAAACAAAAGCTGAAGGAGTTCATCACAAGCAATGCAAAAGAGAGTTCTTCAGACTGTAAGGAAAGGACAGACAGTGGTTCAAAGCGGCATAAAACAATAAAGACCTCCCATAAAGGTAACCATTTGGGTAATTATAAATGTCAGTATTATTGTACTGTATTGTTTGGTATGTAACTCCACTTCTTACTCTGCTAAAATGCAAAGGCATAAAAAATAATGATAAATCTATGTTTTTTGACATCTAGTATACAGACACAAGTGGTAACAAGTACAAAAAAATGGTGGGGGGACAAAAAGGTATAGGAAAAGTATATATGCATGCTATTGAAATTAAGTTGGTAACAAACCAAATATGATTGTTATATATTTAGGATGTCAAATCTTAACCCCATGGTAACCAAAAGGAAAACAGATGAAAAATATATCCAGATAGAAATGAGAAGGCACTCAATATGATACAACACAAAAAAGTAAATAAATATAAAAATAGGTATTAATGGAAGTGAAGGACAAAAAAGGTGTAAGACATATAAAGGCTAAATACCAAAATGGCAGAAAAAAGCCCTGTATTATCAGTGGTGACTTTAAATGTGAACAGATTAAACTCTCCAGTCAAAAGGCAGAAATTGGCAGAATGGATAAAAAAGCATGACCCAACTGCTCTCTGCAAGTGACTCACATTAAATTCAAAGATACAAGTAGATTGAGGATGAAATGATGGAAAAAATATATACAATACAAAGTACAAAGAGCTGGGGTGGCTATACTAATATTGGATAGAACAGAATTTAAGTCAAAAACAGTTACATGAGACAAAGATGGTCATTATATACTGATAAATAGGACAATTCAACTGGAAGGTGTAACAATTATAAATCCAGTGGTACCTCATTACTCATTGTTAATTGGTTCCGGGAGGCGTGACGAGTACCAAAAATGATGAGTACCAAACAAATTTTTCCCATAAGGAATAATGTAAATACATTTAATGTGTTCCCAAACCAAAGACAATACACATTTTTAAGGTAATATGTAAAAAGACAGGGTTGTATATCATTACTTTACATGAGAAATAAACCTAAAAATTAATAAATACTTAGATTAAATAAAATAAAAACTTCATTTTACCTGTACTGAGAAGAGTCCATGGCCTAATTGGAGGGTGGGAGGAGAGTGGTGAGAAGGGGAGGTTACATGGAGTGTTGCTTGGAAGGAGAGTCCCCCTCCAATAGAACATCAGGCACTTGCACTTCAGGTGTTCTTTCTCTTTTCTGCCTGTTTTCAACTTGTATCACAGGCTCTGACACACTCTTCGTCACCTTCACTAAAAACTTATCCAATGAGGACTGTTTCTGTCTTTTTTTCAGAATTCCTCGAAAATGTGAAATTGTTTGGTCATTCAATAAATGCACATTTCTGCTTGTCAGAGCTTTGTCCGGATGGTACTTCTCCACAAAGTTTTGAACTTCTGCCCATTTTGCACACATTTCTTTTATCAAGGAAATGGAGGCATCTTCCCTTATCTCCTCCTCGCCTGAAGAAATCTCTTCAGCCACCTCTTGTTGCTGCTCCTTCTGTAGTTCCTGCAGCTCCTCGGTGCTGAGCTCTTCATGATGTTCCTCCACTAATTCCTCATCAGCAGCATCGACCTCCAGACCCATGATTGGCCCAAAGATACAGTGGTGGCAGTTTGATGTAATTATGAATTCCAAAAATATAATTGGATCATGCTTGTAAACTGATCTGTTAATCTGGGCATGATTAGGTTAGGATTAGGGCGTTGAGCCCCACCCCTTGGTGGGTGGGGAATTGAATATAAAAGGCAAGGCAAGGGAAGCGGCTGTGGCTCAATCAGTAGGGCTCCCGTTTACCATATGGGAGGCCCCGGGTTCGGTTCCCAGGGCCTCCTGGTGAAGGCAAGCCCGCCCGCACGGCGTGGTTAGCTGACCCGGCGAGCATAAGCAGCAAGGGGGGGATAAATGAATAAATAAATAAAACCTTTAAAAAAAAAAAAAAAAAAAGGCAAGGCAAAGGACAGTTGAAGCTGTCTTTTGAGAAGCAGTTTTGATGTTGGAAAGAAGGCCCCAGGAGAAGGGAAGCAAGCCGTTTGCCTGATCGTCTACAGCTGACCTTGTGGAGGAAACAGGAGCTAAGCCCGGAGAGAAACGCAGCCCCGGGAAGAGAGGAACCCCAGAAGCCTGAACCCTGGCAAACGCCGGCAACTGTCTTGCTCTAACACGTGGCAATGGACTGTGGTGAGAGAAGAAACTTAATGCTTTATCGTCTGGTATCTGTGGACTTCTACCCCAAATAAATACCCTTTATAAAGACCAACCCATTTTTGGTATTTCACATTAGCACCCCTTTGTCTGACTAATACATACAGCATCCTGCACAACTGTACCCTCTGCACCTGCAGGCTTGGTCAGCCTCAATCCCTTCAAAGTCTCTCTGAGTCACAGCTTCTGGCCACAAATTCTGGCCTGGTAATGCCTTCTCCTCTTTTGTGGTGTACATTCTACTTGGCATTTTTTTCCAAAAAACTCTGGTCTCATCACAGTTAAAAACTTGTTGGGGAATAAAACCCTCAGCCTCTACATAATCTTGAAATTCACTGACGAATTCATCACCAGCCTTTTTATTAGCACTCGCTGCCTCCCCATGCCTCACGACACTATGGATGCCAGGCCTCTTTTTAAAATTATCAAACCAGCCATGGCTGGCCTTAAAAACTTCAACACTCTCATCACTCGGTTCTGGTTTGTTTTTCAAAAGATCAGCATGTAACACTTTTGTTTTTTCACTTATCATGGCTTCCAATACACTGTCGCCAGCTAACTGCTTCTCGTTTATCCAAATTAATAACAGCTTTTCAACTTCCTTGAGTGTTTGGGAATGCTGCTTTGTTACTGCATTAACTTCTTTCACAACATCAGCCTTTTTTTATACCCTCTTTATTCTTAATGATGGTGGAGACCATTGGTCTAGGCATACCATATTCCCTAGCAAGATCAGTAATGCAATTACCGCTCTCATATTGACCCCCCCCCTTTTTTTTTTCTGCTCAGTGGTGGTGCAAAGTAACTTTCTTTTCTGCTCAGTACCATTACTGCTCATTCTTGGACCCACGATGAGAAAAAAAAAAAAAACACAAAAATACACAAAATGACCACAGAAGCTAAGACAAGACTGTAATGGGATGTGCACAAGGTAAGAGCTATCGCACGACTAATGCATGACCCTTTGTTTCAGCTGGAAAGGGTAGCAAGTCATGAGGCAACCAACACTAACAAGTTTTAGCTTGCACTCCGAGTACCAAACAAATGACAATTACTAGGACAAAATTTTCACATCAAAATGTGTTGAGTACCAAATTCGATGAGTTTCAAAGCACTCAAGTACCAAGGTATGACTATATATACACCTAACAGCAGAGCCCCAAAATATATGAAGTAAATACTGACAGATTTGAAGGGTGAAATTGATGGTTCTACCTTAATAGTAGGAGACTTAAACATAGCACTCTCAATAATGGATAGAACATCTAGTGAGAAGATCAATAAGGAAATACAGGACTTGATTGATACACTAAACCAAATAGACCTAACAAACATATATAGAGCACTGCCCCCAACATAAACAGAATACACATTCTTCAGGTGCACATGGATCATTCTCCAGGATAGGGTCACAAAACAAGTTTGAATAAATTCAAAAATATTGAAATAATACAATGTATATTTTCCATCTACAACAGAATGAAGCTAGGAATCAATAACCGAGGAAGAAACGGAAAATTCACAAATGTGTGGAAATTAAAGAACATAGACTTAAACAACCAATGGGTTAAAGAAGAAATCAGAAGAAAAATTAAGAACTATCTTGAGGCAAATGAAAATGAAAACACAACATACCAAAACTTATGGGATGCAGTGAAGGCAGTGCTGAGAGGGAAATGCATAGCTCTAAAAGCTTACATTTAAAAAGAAGAGGGAAGCGGCTGTGGCTCACTTGGTTGAGCTCCTGTTTACTATATGGGAGGTCCCGGGTTCGATTCCCAGGGCCTCCTGGTGAAGGCAAGCTGGCCTGGCCGCGCGGCACGGTGAGCTGACGGGCCACGGTGAGCTGGTACAGCAAGATGACACAACAAAGGGAGACAAGCAGACACAGAAAAATGCACAGCAAATGGACATAGTGAGCACAAGCAGCAAGGGGGGGGGACAAATAAATAAAAACAAATCTTAAAAAGAAGAAGAAAGGGGGAGCGGATGTGGCTCAAGCGGTTGAGTGCCTGCTTCCCATATGGGAGGTCCCCTGTTTGGTTCCCAGTGCCTCCTGAAAAAGCAAAAACAACAAGCAAAACAAACGAAAAAACCAACTCAGGGAAGCTCAGTGGTTGAGCGCCAGCTTCCTACACACGAGGGCCTGGGTTCAATCTCCAGTCCCCAGTACCAAAAAAAAAGAAGAAGAAAGAATGGAGCAGGTGGAGCTCAGTGGTTGGGTGCCTGCTTGCCTGCTTCACATATATAAGGTCCTGGGTTCAGTTCAAGCCCCGGTACCTCTAAAAAAAAACCAAAAAACCCAAACCAAAACAAAAAAACCCTGTTGGGATATAAAAAGAAGAAAGACCTAAAACTGTAAGAAATAGAAAAAGAAGAGCCCCATGTTAGCCACTAGATATGAATTTTAATCCTGCTTTTACCATGGATTTTCTGTGTAAACCAAAACAAGTTACCTGTGCTCACTGTGCCTCAGTTTCTTCATGTGCAACAAGAGGATAATTTTGACCCACCTCTCAAAAATGCAAAGAAAAAATAATAAAATGCCTTTTAAAGCACTTTGAAAATATAAGGAAGAAAAATGATTCTTTAATATTACACTGCCTAATACATAGATAAATTTGAAAATTGAAAATAGGCTAATGCTTTTGATAATGTATAGTTCCTGTTGCAAATTTAAACATAACTTTATCTCATAGCTTAAGTGCATATAAACAATCTTTATCAAAATTTAGTATTCTATCTACAAAGATGGATAGCTGTCAAGGGGAAAATGTGTAATGTGTATGAATATAATGAATGTGAATGTATGGATTTCTCGGCACTAAAGCACCAAAACTTTCCCACAAGATAAAATAAACCCTCACGAAAATAAAATACAGATAAATAAATAAATAAGAGCAAACTAAACCCAAAGCAAGTAGAAGGAAGAAGATAACAAAGATTAGTGTGGAGATAAATGAAAGAGAGAACAAAAAACAATAGAGAGAATCAACAAAACCAATAGTTGGTTCTTGGAAAAGATAAATGAAATTGACAAACCTTTAGCTAGACTGAAAAAGAAGAAAAGAGGGAGGATACAAATAACAAAAATCAGAAATGAAAAGGGGGACATTACTACCAACCCCACTAAAATAAAAAGGACTGTAAGAGGGTACTATGTTCAACTGTAAGCCAACGAATTAGACAACTTAGATGAAATGCACAAATTCCTAGAAACACATTAACTCTAGAAGAAATAGAAGACCTCAACAGACCAATTACAAGTAAAGAGATTGAATCAGTCATCAAAAACCTCCCAACAAAGAAAAGCCCAGGACCAGATGGTTTCACAGGTGAATTCTACCAATCATTCCAAGAAGAATTAATACCAACCCTCCTCAAATTTTTCCAGAAAATTGAAGAAGCATTACTACTAGCCAAAGCCTATAAGTTACATTATGGTTGAACACTTTGTGCTGTACAGTTTTATAGGCTTTGACAAATGTATACTATTTACCCTACAGAACAGTATCATACGGAACAGTTTCACTGCCCTATTTTTTTTTTTTTTTTTTTTTTTAGTTTTTAAAACTTTATTCAGTTCAAAACCTCTATCATAGAGGCATAGTTCCATTCTGGGAGGAAGGGGTGGGCTCAGCTTCCAGAGGGCCCTGATGTTACTCCTCTCCCAAACAGAACAATCTGGGCCTCCCTCTTCCCAGCAAAGAGATGCAGGCTGAAGGAAGGCCAAGGCCAGAGTGAGTGCCTCAGGCACTCACCCCAGATGGACAAATTTGAGCTAGTTCAATTGAGTATCAAAGTTTGGGGCTCCAGCTTCGCACCAAGACTGGAAACGGGTGGGTGAGTCTCAGGGGCTCTTTGAGGGGCTGGGGGTTGGGGAGGCAAGTAGCCACCTCTCTATCTGACTGCAGGGAACTGGGACAGAGGACAAGAGGGGCCCATCTGTTGCTTCCCATTCCTGCCAGCTCCTTCCAGCAGGCTGGGGTGAGGAATGGGGGACAGCTGTGGACCCAGGTTTTCTCAGGCCAAGATGGGAAAGAGGGCTACTTTAGCAGGGCAGCAAGTTAGGGTATTTTGCTTTCTTAATGTTTTTTATTTTATTTTTCCACTTCTTAAATTAACATGAATATATATAAAACTTCTGTGGAGTGGGGGCAGGGTGGGGCAGTGGGTGGCCTGGGCTCCCCGCATCATTCATTGCCAAAGTTCTGACTCAGGAAGTTGGCAGCCAAGTTCTCATTATTTTTATAGGCAAAGTAGGTCTGGATCACCAGGCTCTCTGGACAATGCTTCAATATTGGTTCATGAATTGTAACAACTGTACCACACTAAGGTAAGATGTTAATAATAGGGGAAACTCTGTGTATGGGGAGGTATATAGGGAACTCCCTATACTTTTGGTGTAATTTTGTTATAAATCTGAAACGTCTTTTAAAATAAAGTTTATTATTATTATTTTTTAAAAAAGACATTGGTCGTTCATTTGTACACCAGGGAACATGTATAAGAATGTTCTATACAGCAGTGTTTGTAATAGCATTAAATAAATAAATACAAATTTAAAAAATAGTAGCCAAGAAAAATTGGTCCTGGTGACTGAATTCCCTTTCACCAACTCCAATATTGTTTTATGAAATTTGAAGAGGAGGGAACACTACCAAACTCATTCTATGAAGTGAACATCACCCTATATCAAAGCCAGATAAAGATACTACAAGAAGGGGGGCGGATGTGGCTCAAATGGTTGGGTGTCCGTCTGCCATATGGAGGGACCTGGGTTCGATCCCCGGGACCTCCCGGTAAAATAAAAAATATATATATAGAAAGCGCATGGGCTGCCAGGCTCTGTGTGCCGCTGAGCTGTCGGCCCCGGGAGCCTGCAGCAGGATGATGACGTAACAGGGGAGAGACAAGACGAGATGCTCCGAAAGCTCCAGAAGCCAGGAGCTGAGGTGGCGCAGGCAGCAGAATGCCTCTCTCCTACATCGGAGGTCTCCAGGATCAAATCCTGGTGAAGACTGGAGGAGGAGGATGAGAAGAGATGGCAGGAAACAGACACAGAGAATTGCCCAGCAAATGGACACAAAAACAGCAAATGGGGAAGGGGGGGCTTAAAATGGATAAAGTAAATAAATAAAATCTTTAAAAAAAAAAGATACTACAAGAAAAGAAAATTACAGACCAATTTCTTTAATGAACATAGATGCAAAAATCCTTTACAAAATACTTGCAAATCGAATCCAACAGCACACTTAAAGACTTACATACCATGATCAAGTGGGTTTTATCTCAGGTATGAAAGGGTAGTTCAACACAAGAAAATCAATTAACCACATTAACAAATCGAAGGGGAAAAACCAATGTTCACAGTGGCATTTTTCACAATTGCCAAAATATGGAAACAACCCAAATGTCTATCAACTGATGAATGGACATAAAATGTGGTATATACATACAATGGACTATTATTCAGCTGTAAGAAGGAATGAAGTCCTGATGCATGCAACAACGTGGATGAACCTTGAGAACATTATATTGAGTAAAATAAGCCAGACACAAAAGGACAAATATTGTATGATCTCACTAATATGAACTAATTATAATGAGCAAATTCATGGAGTTAAAATGTGGAATATAGGTTACCAGGAGATAGAATGAGAGCAGAGAATGGGGAGCTGATCCTTAATTTGTGCAAAATTTTTAATTAGGTTGGTTCTAAAAGTTTGAAAATGGATAGAGGTGATGGTAGCACATTATCATGAGTGGTAATTAACAGTGCTGAATTGTGTGTATGTGATTGTGGTTGAAAGGGGAAGTTTAGGGTCGTGTGTGCCACTAGAAGGAAAGTTAGAGGATGAAACATGGGACTATAACACAGAAAATCTAGTTGTGGACAATAACTCTGGTTAATAGTACAAATATAAGAATGGTTTTTCATGAACTAGAACAAATGTTCGTCACTATTACAAGGAGTTAATAATAGAGTAGTATATGGCAAAAATAATGCAAACTATGGTCTATAGTTAAAAGTAGTATCTTAATATTCTTTCATCAATTGTAACAAAGGTGTCACTCCAATGCTTTGTCAATAATAAGGGAGTATAAGGGGTATGTGTTTTTTCTTTCTGGAGTAATGAATATGTTTTAAAATTGATTGTGGTGAAGAATGCACAGCTAGGTGATTATACAGAGAGCCATCATTGTACACTTTGAATAGATTGTATGGTGTGTGAATATTTCTCAATAAAACTGCTTTTAAAAACAAAGCAGGGGGCGGATGTGGCTCAAATGGTTGGGTGTCCGTCTGCCATATGGAGGGACCTGGGTTCAATCCCCGGGACCTCCCGGTAAAATTAAAAAATATATATATATATATAGAAGGTGCATGGGCTGCCAGGCTCTGTGTGCCGCTGAGCTGTCGGGCCCCGGGAGCCATGCAGCAGGATGATGACGTAACAGGGGAGAGACAAGACGAGATGCCCCGAAAGCTCCAGAAGCCAGGAGCTGAGGTGGCGCAGGCAGCAGAATACCTCTCTCCTACATCGGAGGTCTCCAGGATCGAATCCTGGTGAAGACTGGAGGAGGAGGATGAGAAGAGATGGCAGGAAACAGACATGGAGAATTGCCCAGCAAATGGACACAAAACAGCAAATGGGGAAGGGGGGGTTAAAATGGATAAAATAAATAAAATCTTTAAAAAAAAAATAAAAACAATAAAAACAAAGCAAAGCAATACCTACACCCGCATGGATTTCACCCCCCGAGATTTGGGCTCCCAAGGTTTGGGCAGTGCCCAACTCATCTGTATTTTCATAAATACTCCAATGCCTCTGAAGCCCATCAACATTTGATTACCACTCAGCACTGTCCTAGGGAGATGGTTCAGGTGCCCCACTTCCCATTTCACAGAGGAAGCAGGCCCAAGGAGAAAAACTGCCTTGCCCAAGGTCACAGAACAGGGCAAGTACTGACCCTGGGCATCCTGATTGTACAAGAGTAGAATAGAAGGGACAGCTTGCTGTAAAGGGAGGTTCTGGCCTCACCACCTTCTAGAAGCAATCCCTGACCCCTCAGGCCCGCTCTAAGCTCTTCCTTCCCTGGTCTCTCCTTGCACAAGACTGATCTGCCTGGTTAAATGCCTCCAGCATGTTCTGTCTTGTAGATTTCTCCTATCTGCTCCATCAGAGGCACCCTTGAGTACATGGCCTGCAGCCCCATTGGCTTTGTGTCAGGGCTGGTGTGGGCAGAGCTCCAATAGGGGCTCACTGGATGTGAAGAGCATACCATGGCTCCAGGGTCTAGGTTCACACCAGCATCTAGGCTATGTTCCCCAGAACCAGTAGAAGCCCTGGTTCCAGGTTAGCAGGGGTAAGATTCACCCTTGCCATTGAACCCAAAGAAACGGGTGCCTATCCATCCTGCCTCCCAAAGCTGAGAGCAGCTTGGAGCAGCTAGGAGGGGCCAGGAGCGGCAAGGAACAGACAAGAGCAGCACTGAACAGCCACCATGGATTTCCAAAACATCAGTATCCTGAACACCTCCTAGAACAAGCAGGGCCTTTCCAAAACCTTATTCATCCTAGCCCATCTAACCGAGACGTTCTGTCCCTCAGTTGTACTCTGGAAAATGTTCCCCCAGCCTAAGACTAGCAATCCTGAGCAGAACCACAGGTCCCAGAACCAGACCACAAAATGGAGCCTTGTTCCTTCAGCTGCCCAACGAGTCAAAGAAAAGAAGCCTCCTGTATTTTTTGGTGCCCCACCAAATTCATTTCTCCTTCCCCAGGCCATGCTGGATACTGGAAAGCAAGCATCACATCTGTAGGTGGGAGAATGTGCAGAAAACTCAAGGAGAACAAAGTGGAAGGATAACACAGAGTTCAGTCAAGGCCTTCCAGGACAGGAACAGATGAGCTGACCAGTCACAAGCAGATTCAGGCAGCCCCAAATGGCCCTAAAGCCAGGCCACTAGCATGGGATCAAACCGAAAGCCAATCTAGCTGTCTCCCTTTAAATATTAGCTTTATTTAGGGTATTGAATGATCTAACACTGTCAGAAAACGAGAGGATTAAGTTCAGCTATAAGGAAACCAGACTATGTGAAGAATGTCCTTGAAATATACATCAATGTGTTTAGAGTTAAAGGGGCAAGATGTCTCTTAATTTTTTCTCAAATGATTCCATAAAATGTAAACAATTGGTGAATTTGGGAAAAGCATGTACAGGAATTCCCTGAATATTCTTATAGCTTTCTGAAGTTTGAATTTTTTTAAAAAAGGCAACAAACACACATGCACACACAAAGTTAATCGGCCACAAGGTGTTATTAAAAAGAAATCAGGGCCTTGTGACTGTAAGCTTCTACCCCAAATAAATACTCTTTATAAAAGCAGGAAAGGGAAAGGGAAAGGGAAAGGGAAAGGGAAAGGGAAAGGGAGGAAGGAAAAGAAAGAAAGAGGGAAGGGAAGGGAAGAAAGAGGGAAGGGAAGGGAAGAAAGAGGGAAGGGAAGGGAAGAAAGGGGGAAGGGAAGGGAAGAAAGAGGGAAGGGAAGGGAAGAAAGAGGGAAGAAAGAGGGAAGGGAAGAAAGGGGGAAGAAAGAGGGAAGGGAAGAAAGAGGGAAGAAAGAGGGAAGGGAAGAAAGGGGGAAGAAAGAGGGAAGGGAAGAAAGAGGGAAGAAAGAAAGAGGGAAGAAAGAGGGAAGAAAGAGGGAAGGGAAGGGAAGGGAAGGGAAGGGAAGGGAAGAAAGATCAATTGACCATAGATGTGAGGATTTATTTCTGAACTCTCAATTCCATTCCATTGGTCTGTATATCTGTTCTTGTGCCTGTATCATGCCATTTTGATTTGTGTAGCTTTGTAATAAGTCTTAAAATCAGGAAGTGTGAATCCTCCAAATTTGTTCCTCTTTTTCAAGATCATTTTGGCTATTTGGGGCCCCTTACCCTTTTATATAAATGTAATGATTGGCTTTTCCATTTCTGCAAAGAAGGCTGTTGGAATTTTGATTGGGATTGTGTTAAATCTGTAAATTGCTTTGGGTAAACTGATATCTTAATGATATTTAGTCTTCCATGAACATGGAATGTCCTTCTATTTATTTAGGTCTTCTTTAATTTCTTTCAGCAATGTTTTGTCATTTCCATGTACAAGTTTTTTTATTGAGATTCTCATATTGTTTACTCATTGCTTTCCTGATATCCTTTAGTTCTTTTTCTGTATTTTCCTTTATCTCCTTAAGTATATTGAGGATCATTTTTAATGTCTCTGCTATGTTCAAAGTCTGGTCTCCTTTGTTGATGGTTTCTGGACTTTTAACTAGTCCTTTTGGATGGGCCATCATTGTCGGTTTCTTTGTCTTTCAATCTTTTTTGCACCCTGTTCATTTTTAATATTTTATAGTGTTATCTCTGGAATTTAATCCCTAAGCTGTCTGTTCCTAAAGTTTGTACCTGGCTCTTCTTTGACACTTGATTCAACTTATTCTAGACCTTTAGAACAACTCATGTTTAACTGATCAGATTTTTTTCAGCTCTTATTCATCTGACTTTTGCCTTGGATATATGGCACAATTTTTGAGATTGCACTATTTGTGCAATTGTTTAATCCCCCAGGAGAAAGCTTCCATTCCACGGTTCCTCCTCTAGGAATATTGATTTGTTCTGTTTGTTTTTTATTTGCC
The DNA here is from genome assembly GCA_026826555.1 of Tolypeutes matacus. Taxonomy (NCBI): domain Eukaryota; kingdom Metazoa; phylum Chordata; class Mammalia; order Cingulata; family Chlamyphoridae; genus Tolypeutes; species Tolypeutes matacus. Next base: position 6,956,275 of record JAKSZT010054419.1, on the reverse strand, counting down.
TCTATAGATTTTTAACACTCTTAGCTGCTTTTGCCTGAAGGGCAAATTCTGGGAAAGGGTCACCCTGGAGAGGATCTTCCCAAGTCAGGTTTTCCCAGTAAAAATGGAGCCAGGGATGCACAAAGGGGATGTACATTGGTTTCAAAGTGCCCTAGGGAGGAGACCCAGAAGGATGTCAAACTTCTCTTTGATAGCTCCCTGAATCTGTGCTTTCGGGCCTGTCCAGCAGGTGACGCTCTCCAGCCAAGAGTTCCCCACAGTCCTAAGGTGGTACTGTCCCTTTAATTCTCAACCAACTCTGCCCCTGGCATGGTTAAGATAGACGTTGCCAGCTGCTTTTGGCCCAGGCATGTTGAAACTGGTGCTGGGTGGTTTGAAACTGTTGCTCAGATCCCAGACCCAGCATTCTGAATTCTCTAATCAAAAGCCAAAAACTGTGTTGGGCCATGCCCCCGCCCTTTTCTTTGGGAAGAGCCACCCCAAGAAGGCACTGTGTCTCCAATTCAGCCCTGCTTCCAAGCCTACTAGGGGCAGGGTTGAAGCAGAGGCTGACAGTTGCTTTCTGTTCTGAGCTGGTTGAAACTGTTCTCAGAGCTGGAACCCAGCTATCTGAATTTGCTAATCAAAAGTCGGAGTCGACAGCCAGCAATGGCCCTCCATTCTTGGGGAAAGGTACCCCTCCAGCAAACTGTTCCCCACAGCCCACAATGGTCCCATGACAGCACTGTCTCTAAATTAGCCCTGCTTCCACTCCTGCTAGGGGCAGGTTGAAACAGAGGCTGCTGGCTGCTTTCTGTTCCGAGCAGGTTGAAACTATAACTCCTCAGAGCTGGGACCCAGCAATTCAAAATTGCTAATCACAAGCCACAGATGGTGTCTGGCCATGGCCTACCCTGTTCTTGGGGAAGCGCTACCCTTCAGCAAACTATTCCCTGCAGCCCCAAGATGGCGCTGTGTCTCTAAATCAGCCCCACTTCCACCCCTATTGGGGCCGGGGTTGAAACAGAGGCTACTGGATGCTTTTATTCTGAACAGATTGAAACTGTAGCTGCCCTTGGAGCCCAGACCCAGCTATCCAATTCGCTAATCAAAAGCTACAGTCAGTACGCAACCATTTCACACCCTCCCCAACCATTCTTGGGAAAGAGGACTTTTATTTCCAGTCAGGGTGTGCCTCCCCGTGGTGGCCTACCATGCCAGAGGGGTTGGGCACCAGCCTCCTCAGCATGGAGAGTTCTACTCACAGATCTTCACTGCAGTTTATAAATCACTTACTTCTGCTCTTCCCTGGACAGTGTATAGTGTTATTCTGGCCTCCAGAGCCCCCAAACAGTTGTTTCAGACAGTTTCTGGCTGTTTACTAGCTGCCCTGGAGGATGAACTGAGACCTAGAGCTCCCTACTCTGCCATGTTATCTGGAAGTTCATCCTGTGGCCAATTAATTTTAACAAGTTCACTCAATGGGGAAAGAACAGTCTCTTCAACAAATGTTTCTAGGAAAACTGGATATCCATATGCAAAAGAATGAAGGCAGACCCCTACCTAACAGAATATACAAAAAATTAACTCAAAATGAATCTAAGACCTAAATATAAGAACTAAAACTCTAGAACTCCTAGAAGAAAACATAGGAAAGCATCTTCAGGGTATTGTGATAGGGATTTCTTAGACTTTATACCAAAAACACAAGCAAGAAAAGAAAAAAGAGATAATAGGGATTTCATGAAAATTAAAACTTTTGTGCATCAAAGGACTTCATCATGAAAGTAAAAAGACAGTGTTCAGAATGGGAGAAAATATTTGGGAGCCACACATCTGATATCAGTTTAATATCCAGTATATAAAAAGAAATCCTACAACTCATCAACAAAAAGACAATAATTCAATTAAACAATGGGCAAAAGACTTTAAAAGACATTTCTCCAAACATATACAAATGGCCAATAAGCACATGTAAAGAAGCTCCACATCATTAGCCACTAGGGAAATGTGGAGAAATAAGAACTCTCATATTCTATTAATGGAAATTTAAAATGGTGCAGCTAATGTGGAAAACAGTTTGGCTGTTCCCCAGAAAGTTAAGTATAGAATTACAATATGACCTGCCAATCCCACTTTTAGGTATCTACCCCTAACAAATAGAAAGCAGGGACTCAAAACATTTGCACACTGATGTTCACAACATTATTTACAATTGCCAAAAGGTGGAAGTGACCCAGGTGTCCATCAACAGATGAATGGATTAACAAAATGTGTTATACACATACAAAAGAATATTATTTAGGAAGGAATGAAATGTTGATGCTTGCTATCACATGGATGAACCTTGAAGACATGTTGTATGAAATAGGGCAGACACAAAAAGGACAAATACTGCAGAATGTGCATATTGATAATGTCAGAATCTAGAATACAGTTTACCAGGGGCAGAGTGGGGGAGGGGAAGTTAATGTTTAATTGGTATGGAGTTTCTGTTTGAGATTGATGGCAAACTTTAGGCAATGGATGATGAGGATAGAGGCACAATTTTGTGTATGCAATTTTTTTTTTTTTCACCAGGAGGTCCCAGGAATCGAACCCAGGTCCCTCCATATGGGAGACGGATGCCCAACCATTTGAGCCACATCCGTCCTCCCCAGTGTATGCAATTAACACCACTGAATTTCATATTCATAAAGGGAAATTTCAGACTGTATACAAGTTACCACATATACACATACATACAAACCCACGGAAAAGTACAAGACAGAGTGATCCTAATATAAACAGTGGGCTGAAGTTAATAGCATAATTATAATAAGATTGTTTCATAACGTATAACAAAGGTAGCTTACCAATGAAAAATATTAATAGGGAAAACTGTGTGGGTGACAGGGGCATATATGGGAACTCTGTACTTTCATGATGGTTTTGTGAACTTACAACTGTTCTAATAAAGAAAAGATAAAATATAATAAAAGCAGTAGGATCTCCTGGTGCTGTGGCTGGACCCTCCCCCATCTTTCACTGGCTCAGCATGGAGCCAACCTGGGCTCCCAGTGCAGATCTCTGGTCCTGGTTTCAAAGGGAGCAGAGTAAGCCTCCTGCACATACTGGGAGTATGTATGTCTGGCCCAGTCTGTCTAGTGGTGGCCTAAGTGACTAGCTGTACCAGAAGAGGGAGAGATAAAGACACTCCCAGATAAACAAAAGCTGAGGGAGTTCATCGCTACTAGACTGGCCCTACAAGAGATGCTAAAGAGAGTTCTGAGGTTGAGAGGACACTAGGCAATAGACTAAAACCACATGAAGAGCTCTGGTAAGGGTAATGACCAGGATAAATATAAATGCCATAAATATTGTATTTTTGGTTTGTAACTTCACTTTTTATTTTCTACAGGGTCTAAAATGCAAATGCATAAAATATAATGAGAAATTAGTGTGGTTTTAAACTCATAAAATATAAACATGTAATTTGTGACAAGAACTTAATAAAGGTGGGGAACAGAGGCATATAGGAACATAGTTTGTGTACACTATTGAAGCTAAGCTGGTATCAAAGCAAATGAGATCATTATAAATTTAAGATGTTAAATTTAAGTCCCATGGTAACTACAAAGAAAATACGGAGAATATGCCAGTTCATAGAGAAAGAGTACAGGTTGCCAGGGGCAGGGGCCAGGAGGAATGGGGAGTTAATGCATAATGGATGTAAAGCTTGTTTCTGGAGATGGGAAAGTTTTTAGTAATGGAAAGTGGTGAGGGTACCACAATATTGTGAATGTGATTAATCCCACTGAATGGTATACTTGGGAGTGGTAGGGAAGGGAAGGTTGTATATATGTTCTCCAATTAATAAAAAGAAAGAAAGAGCAATTAAAGAGACAACGACAATTAAATGCAATACATGATCCTGGATGGGATCTAGAAAAGGCAGCGATAAGGCTCAAAGGGACATTTTTGAGACATGAAAAAATAGGAATATAGACGATAAGCTTTATATCAATATTAAATTTCTTGAAATTGATAACTGCACTTAAGGTGGTTACATAAGTGAATACCCTTGTTCTTAGGAAATGTACATGGCAGTATTACTTGTTCAAGGAGCATGAGGTATACAACCTACACTCAAGTATTCAGAAAATATATTTATATCAATATATTGATAAATAGATGGATAGATAGAAAGAATGAATGATACAGCAAATGTGACAAAATGTTAAAATCGGTTGATCTGGGTATCTGGGGAATAGAGGTATGTTGGAGTACTTGTATGGAGTTTATATGATTTTTGTAATTGTCCTGTAAGTTTAAAAATATTTCAGAATAAAAAGTTAAAAATAAAAACTCATAGATGTGGTTACCATGACTGTACTGTTCAATGGCACATGCCTCTGTGAAGAGTATTACACTGGCTCAATTCCAACTTAAATGATCAGTTTCTGGTAAATCTGAGAGCATGGACCTTAAGGTTAGAGGGCTATAGGCAAGTTTTGCTCTTAAGATTATACAGTGGTTTTACTTGTAACTGTAGTTATTTTAGCTTGTTTCTCTCACTTGTAACTGTAGTTGCTATTTTCTTTTTTTTTTTTTTTGACTTGTAGTGTTATGTTATGCTTACCCTTCCATTACAGCCTGTTTGTTCAATTACAGCCTATTTGTTTAGCTTATTTCCATTTCTTTATTTGTTATCTTATGTTAACTGAGTGCTTTACAACTCTGTTGTAACCAGTAACCAAATTCTTATCCTCTTTTACAGCCAATTTATGCTGACCCCATTTGGTTTTTGTCAGCTTCCTAGGACTTCTGGGCCCCCACTTACTCCCTATTGACCATAACCAAAACATAACCAATCAATATCTGCCAACATCATCTCCACCTCCATTTACCTAATCCCAGAAAAACCCTAAACTCTTTAGATTCAGGGAAACAGATTTGAGCTTTTATGTTTCTATCTCCATGCTTGGCTGGCCTGCATTAAAACTCTTTCTTTTCTCGAAATCCCAGTATCACTGCATTGACTTCTGTGCACATCGGGCATGAGCCCCTGCTCAGTAACAAGATTATTATAAGCTATTAGAAAAGATTGCCAGATATGTAGAACAATTACAATGTAGTATGTTAAGTACTATATTAATACAAATAAAAGGACAATGGGAGTCCAGAGAAGGATCAACTAAGCCTTGGAAAATTAAAGAAGACCTTTAGAAAGAAGTGACATTAAGAGAAAAAAATATAAAGAGGAAGCCCTGGGGACCCCTCAGAGCCACACACCCCAAAAAGAAACCCATGTCCTACTTCCTCTGTCAATTCCCTCAAGTTTCCTCTTAATATCTTTTGAAGTTTGAAATCGCCACCAAGGCAGCCAACCCAGATAGCCAATCAAGCCCCTAGTTGGGGGGTCTGTGAGGTTGAATTGAAAAAATTCAAGTTATTATCTTTATTTTCTCTGACCTCTAATTGAAATCTAGCATTTCCTTCACTTATGAATGTATGCAATAGATTACAGTAATGTTCATTTCATATCACATTACAGTTGTTGCATATCTCGAAAAATCGCTTACGCTCATCCATACTTTCAAATTATGGTAGTTGTTAAACCCGACACTAGTTGAGTGTCATAAAACTATCTGCCGCTACATCCCGTGGTTTTCACCTGACTGGCAAAGGAGTCCGTGGAACAAAAAAGGTTAGGTACCCCTGCCCTAGTTCATTACATTTGACCCAATACTAAATAAAGCCCACTTGCCCAAAAACCACCCCTATTAAGAGAGACAAACCCTCATCCAATCAATAGCCGTAAAGGTAACTTCCTTTTTATGTCTATAAAAATAATTTGCCATCCCTAGAAGCATGAAGCTACTTCCGTTCTTACAAGTAATCTAGCTTCCTTTGCTTTAGCAAAACTTTGGTGTCTTGTATAAAATGCTGTGATCTGCAAACTCAACTCTGATTTGTCTTTCGACATAAGTTTCGTCTTGATATATAGACAGAGAAGTGGAAGAATGTGATTTCAAATAGCAGGAATAGTACAACAATGACTTGTAAAAGGGCATGATATATTGAGACTTTTAAGCTTGAAAAGGACAGAGACAACTTTTTATGCATTAGTGCAATCCTGATGTCTGGGGTATAATAAAGATTCAATAAATATTTTTGATTTTAAAAAGTACCTGTAATAGTACTCGCTTTGGCAGCACATATACTAAAATTGGAATGCTATCGAGAAGATTAGCATGGCTCCTACAAAAGGATGACATGCAAATTTGTGAAGCATTCAATTAGTTTTTGAAAGTATTTCAAAATAAAAAAATTTAAAACAAAGAAAAAATTATTTATAATAAAATCCCATTTCAGTTTTTCTAAAAAATTATTTTAAAAACAGAATGTATCTATTCATATGTGAAATTGCTGTTAGTTTATTTTTTCCCTTGCTAATCAATATCTTCTACTTTTTCTGGAGTAAACATGTTTTACTTTTGTGTAATTAGGAAAAAAATACACACAAAATTAACTTGCAACTTGGGGGTTCCTGAAAGATACTTCCTGAATTGGTTATCTCCAGACTGCTTAGATCCAGAAGGTGAGATTATGAAGAATTTTCTAATTAAAATGCTTGCATTTCTGATCACTTGGTTAAAGTAGTGTCCATCAGGTAAAGTTGTAAAAGTTACCAACGTGGGAGCCCAAAGCATCGGCTCTCCCTCCTTAAAGAAAACAAAGCCCAGAGCACGTAGCTGCCTGCATGACCCGGACACTAGTTTATTTTATTTTTTATTTTATTTTATTTTTTTTTAAAGATCTTTTTATTTATTTATTCATTTATCCCCCCCTTGCTGCTTGTGCTCACTGGGTCAGCTAACCACACCGTGCGGGCGGGCTTGCCTTCACCAGGAGGCCCCGGGAACCGAACCTGGGGCCTCCCATATGGTAAACGGGAGCCCTACTGTGGACACTAGTTTAAAAGTAACAGACCTCCTCACAGGAAAACAATGTACAGATGTATCATAGACTGTAATTTTCTCCAGGCTGTACATATCCTTCCTACAATAACATCTCCAGGCCCCATTCGTGTGCTTCATGTGACCCTAGCAGAAACTCTGTTATGAAATGTCTTTGTTCTGAGACCCTATATATTGCCCTTCATTTTCCCACCTCTTTGAGGAGTGCTATCTTCATTCTCTGGATCGCTGCCACCAGAGAGATTCTCTCCTGTCCGTAAGTCCCAATAAAGCTTAAGTCTGACACTGTGCTAAGTGTGTCCTTTGGTCTTGTGACTGCCCTGACCCGTGGCCTTCAGGAGCTGGGCTGGAGCAACCAATTTTTCCTATGTAATTGATAAGTCCTTTAGGGAGACAAACTTGAGACAATGTAAATTTTCTATTCCTCATTAAACTTGTCATCCAATAGTTTTGGCATCTGCAGTATAATGAAAAATTTAGCTGGTCTTTGTCCTCAGCTCCTGGGGAAACAACTTCTGAACCTCTGGAACTTCCCATGATAGGAGTGTCTTTTTGTTTTTCACAGTGGACCCAGGATCTCAGCTGGTAATTCATATGCCCAACTAGAGGGCAGGGAGGGGCCAACCACACCTGCAGTCTTAGGGTGGGGACTGGCCACACCAGAAAGACCAACCAGGTGATTGAGCCACATCATATCAGCCCCACTCTCCTGACCTCTGGCTGCAGATTCAGTTCAAGCACGTGGGGCATTGATTCCATCAATCATGCCTACAAAATGAGACCCCGTATAAACTAGGAGAATTCGAAGTTCCCATGATGGAAAATAAATCTTTGTGCTGGAAAGTTGACACATCCTGACGCCAGGTGGAGAGGACACAGAAGCTTGCATTTGAGACCTTTCCACACTTCACCCTATGTGCCTCTTCTTTTGGCTTATTAGTATGTCTTTACTATAACAGAACTATAATTGTTAAGTATAGCACTTTCAGTGAGTTCTATGAGGTTACTGAATTATTGAACCTGAGGGCATGGTGGGAACCTCTGAATTTCTAGCCAGTCGGTCAGAAGCACCATTGGATTGGGCCCGTGATCTTGCAATTGGTGCTTGAAGGGGATTCTTGTAGAGGATTGCCCTCAACCTGTGGAGTCTGGCCTAACTGCAGATAGTTAAAAGTCAGAATTGAATTAGATTGTTTACTGCAGTCTTCACCTTTGTGCCAACTGAACTTTTGAGAACTTTCTGACATCAATATAGTTGGTGTCAGAAGCTGTGTTGTGGAAGCTGTAGAAGTTTTTGATAAACCACACAGTGTTCATCAGTGATTCTTACTATGATGGTTGCAAAATGGTTATTTTTTTTTCTAACTTTATCATTCCTTCTACATTTATTAATTTACACTTCATTGTATGGAAAAACTTTCTCTTTTTCCTCATGTATTCATTTATTACCAAAATGGACTCATGATTTCATTTTAGTCAATAGATTAATGAATCATTTTTCATTTTGGTGCTCAAATTGTCCCAAATTTGGCCAATGGGGAGCCCTGCCATGCTGGCACCCTATGACATGCCCCCAACCATCTTTTGAGCACAGCCTTATTTTCTGATTTCGTTATTTTCTCAGCCAATGTCCCGATTTCAGTCATTTCTCCAAGAAACTCTGGTTATTTTAGTGGGGAATGGAATTTAAAAAACAAAACAAGATTTGGCACTGAATGCTGTTAGCAGGTCATTATTTCTTGGCCCTTTCAGAGGAAGAGCTTAGAAATAAGATTTTATTTTATACATATACACACATACATACGTATAAACACATATATGTTTAAATCATGGACATAAGGGAGCTGCAGCAATGCAGAGATGAGCTAATCCTTGACATATTTCTCTTACATCCTCTGAAGCACAATATACCAACAAGAACTGTCCCATCTTCCAGCAAAAAAAGACTGTAGATGGCTATGGGCCAGAGACCCCAGGAGAGACAGCCCTGCAAATAGCAAGCAAGTAGTCACCTCAGACTGCTGACAATAGCCCCAGGAGGTTATGGATCTTGAAAGAAATAGACACTTGCTCTGGACTGGGCTTTGCATACCTGGTGATAGATGCAAACACTCAAAATACTATAAAAGAACTAGAACAGAAGATACTGTATCAATTTGGACCACTGAGTTATATTTCTTGAGACCAAGGAACACACTTTACAGCACATAGTATCCAACAATGGGCAAAGAGCTATCACACCAAATGGACATATCATGTTGGGATATCATCTTCAAGAAAATGGAGTGATAGAGAATTGGAATGGGCAATTGAAACATCTGTAGTCTAAAATTGGGAGAGATAAAAGGCATGAAGAGCTGGCTTACACACCTTCATGAGTGTGGGCTGATACTCAACATGAGGTGGGTCAAAGGAGGGTCTCCACTAGACAGATTTCTTCACTTTTCTGGGAAATTGAGGAAGATGAGATGGGAAGGATGCTGACACAACTGTACAATTTTCCCCCACTTCACCTCAACTTTCTTTTTTCCTGCCTGACGCAGTGATCCCAGGACCAGGACTGTATCTGAGGGTTTCAGGAGCAAGGATGAGTCCTAAGCAAGAAATTATAACTACCTTTTAATCTTTATGCCAGAATTCCTAAAGGCCTGATGGAAAGGATGGTGATTTGACCCCAACTAGCAAAATTGGGGTTAGTAGTGAATGCAGATGTATTGCCTAGTGGTTGACACAGCCCACAAATTCTGTACCTATGTAACCCTACCCTATTTGAATGGGAAGGAACTGAGGGAGAGGCACTAATATTGCTGCTGGTAACGTGAACCAGCACAGTAGCTGAACCTAATGTCCGTTCCAAAAAGATGGAAAAGTTTGGGTAAATAAAAATCAATGACATGAAGAAAAGGAGAATTAGCAGCTGAGAGTAAAGGAATGAATTATTAAGCAATGAGGGAAATCCAATATTACATTGCTGCCTCAAGTGGCTCAGAGGAAGAGAATGATATTGTCTCTTAGCATAAATATACAAGAGGGGGAAACAGATGTGGCTCAAGCGATTGAGCTCTTGCCAAACAGATGGGAGGTCCCTGGTTCGATTCCTAGTACCTCCTAAAGAAGACAGCAAGCTGGCACGACGGGCAGGCGCAGCAAGCTGACGCAACAAGATAACACAACACTAGACACAAGAAGAAAAAACATAATGAGAGACACAACAAAAAAAGTGGGGAGTGGAGGTTCCCAGTGCCTCCTAAAGAAGATGAGCAAGACAGCAAGCTGACGCGATGGGCAGACACAGCAAGCTGACGCAACATGATGACACAACAAGAGGTACAAGAAGAAAAACATGATAGACACAACAAAGCAGGGAACGGAGGTGGCTCAAGTGATTAGGAGCCTCCCTCCCACATTGGAGGTCCAGGGTTCGGTTCCCGGTGCCTCCTAAAAAAAAAAAAAAATTAACAAGGAAGACAGACACAGCAAGTGCAAACAATGAAGGGGTGTGGAGAAATAAATAAATAAAATAAGTCTTTAAAAATAAATAAATATATAAGAGGTCTGAAGGGGTAAAACTATATGTTTGCTGAGGCCACCTCTGATTTTGGAACCTGACAAGGTTGAATGGAAGTGCACAAACCTGAGTGGTATCACTCTGGGAGACATTTTGTTTATGCAATATGGTGATCGGGGAGCGGATATAGCTCAAGTGGTTGAGCACCTGCTTCCTATGTATGAGGGCCCAGATTCAACCCCCAGTACCTCCTAAAAAAAAAAAAAAAACCAACTTTCATTGGGGAGTGGATGTAGGTCAATGGTTGAGTGCTGCTTCCCATGTATAAGGTCCTAGGTTCATTCCCTGGTACCTCCTAAAAAAAATATGGTGATGAACTGGGCCAATAGTTGATGACTGAGTAGAGCTCTACTAATGTGTCAGTATCTTTTTTTAAAAAAAACAATTTATTGAGGTATATCATACATACATGAACATACATAAACTATAAGTGCTCAGTAAACATCGTGAACTTACAAAACAGACATGCATAACATTATACAGGGCTCCCACACATCATCACCCCCCCCAAAACACCCTGCATTGTTGTGAAACAATTGTTAACAAATCATGAAAGAGCATCGTCAAAGTATTACTACTAACTATAGTCCATATCTTCCTCTCTTATACATTTTTTTAAGGATTTATTTATTTATATCCATTTTTACATTCCCCCCCCCTGCCGTTTTTGCTGTTTCTGTGTCCATTTGCTGGGCAACTCTCAGTGTTCGTTTCCTGCCCTCTCTTCTCATCCTTCTCCTGTCTTCACTGGGATTCGATCCTCGGAATCTCCGATGTAGGAGAGAGGTGTCCTACTGCCTGTGCCACCTTAGTTTCTGGTTTTTCAGTGCATCTCATCTTGGCTCTCCCTTGTGTCACTCTCCTGTTATGTCATCATCTTGCTGCGTGGCTCACGGGGCCTGACAGTGCACCTGCGCACAGGGCCTGGTGGTGCACCCGCAGACAGGGCCTGACAGCTCAACCCACGTGCGGGGCCTAGTGGTCCACGCGCCTTCTATATTTTCCTTTTTTAAATTTTTACCGGGAGGTCCCGGGGATCAAACCCAGGTCCCTCCATATGGGAGATGGACGCCCAGTCACCCGAGCCACATCCGTCCCCCTGCTATACCTCTTAAGGTTGACCAAAGATACCCAAAGTTACAGTCTTTTCCCATACAGGATGGTCATATAATAAATCAGGCTTAGTTTTTCACCAGCATTCTAAAAACCAGACCTAGGGAGAAAACTAGGTCTGGGGACACATGCATGGTTTCTAATATAGGGAATGTTCAGCCTACCCTGATTATCACAAAATCAGGTCAGCGAAAATATTCGCAATGTCAGTATCTTTTGACTCCTATTTTTCAGGCTACATCTACTACAAAGGATATCCTTTGGGATGGAATTTCTGGGAACTACTCCCTTTTGGGACATTGTACTGTGTGGGGCACAATTCCTGGAAGACTGATTATTGTGTAAATATAAATCTTGAAGATCTAATCCTTAGAAAAGTCCCTAGTATCATGCACAAAATATAGCAGCAGCATTCCCAACGTGTCACAATATGCTGTGCACAAATACACATCACCCTCGCTTTTCTGGATGGAGCTATTAAACATAATAGAAAGACCATGGGTTTCTGATGGGATTAAAGTAATAAGCATCACATGGTGGATCTGAGTTCCCCTGGGGAATGGCCTCAGCTGGAGGAAGGCTGTGGGAGGCCTTATGCCATACTCAAATTTAATTACATCTAGATGTAAATACCACTCATCTAACCCTAGTATGGGGGACACAACATTTTTGGGGTACAAAACATATACTGGGAGCCGATGTGGCTCAGTGGTTGAGCACCAGGTTCCCACATACGAGGTCCCAGGTTCAGTCCCTGGCCCCAGTACCTCAAAAAAACAAACATGTATACTAAATCCATTAGTACACAAGGCAATAACATACATAGTGGATTAAGCAACCTTGGCTCACAAGACAGAAAAGTACTTTAGGAGAGAGAGGTATCAATCTAAACATGTGGAACAAGCTGAATTTGCTTATAATGAAGAGTGGCACTCAGAGGAAAAAGATTTATTAACTAGTATAAGATGATTAGAGGGAATTCTCTTCTAGGAGGAAGGCAAGGATTGGGAGTCAGGCTGGAAAGAAGAGAAGGCTTTAGTGAAGCGAGTCAGACAGACTCAATAAATGCTAGGACCCAGTGTTGGGAAAGGACTTGTATCCAGACTTTATTAATACAGATGGAAGCCAAAGTACCATGGGGCAATGGCCCTCCATTCTAGCTGCTGAGGCTCAAGAGCACACCTATGGGAATCTAATGGACCTCCAAACTTATAAAAGTTCTCTGGGTGTGCTTATAATTTACACTGATGCACTATGACTGCCCTTGCCCCAAGAAGAGATCAGAAAAAGACATATCCTGTAGTACAGGTAGCAGAAATAAGAACTATTCTGAACATCACCCATATTCTCTCTGTAGAGGCAGGTATACCCTGCTATATAATAGCCAGCACACAATGGAAACCAGTTTCAGTACAAGCCTATGAACTGCAACAAGGTACTGCTTTGTCCCCAACTGACTTGAAATCCATAAGATAACTGAATCAAGGCCATCTATAAAAATATCTGGCATATGGGCAAGTGCTGATCCTGTTGGGAAGGCATAGTCCTGTAATTCATACTGATTTGTTCGGCAAATAAACTGAATTGTACCATAAACATACTGCAATATGGTGTTACACTGGCATTGTTGGTAAGATTGAACAATCTTTTGCGAATATTCTCGCTGTCCTGATTATGTGAAAATCAGGGTAGGCTGAACATTTGCTATATCAGAAACCATGCATGTGTCCCCAGACCTAGTTTTTCTCCCTAGGTCTGGTTTTTAGAATGCTGGTGATAAACTAAGGCTGATTTATTATATGACCATCCTATATGGGAAATGACTGTAACTCTAGGTATCTTTGGTCAACCTTAAGAGATATAGCATGGGGACGGATGTGGCTCAAATGGTTGGGCATCCGTCTCCCATATGGAGGGACCTGGGTTCGATCCCCGGGACCTCCCGGTAAAAATTTTAAAGAGAGGAATATAGAAGGCTTGTGGGCCACTAGGCCCTGTGTGCGGGTGCGCCATCAAGCCCTGTCCTGTGCACAGGTGCGCTGCCAGGCCCCACGAGTGGGTGAGCCCCCCAGGCCAGGCGCGTGGGTGCGCCATCAGGTCCTGTGTGCGGGTGCGCCATCAGGCCCCGCGAGCCATGCAGCAAGATGATGACGTAACAGGAGAGTGACACAGGGAGACACGCAGAAAAACCAGGAACTAAGGTGGCACAAGTGGTAGGACGCCTCTCTATGATATCAGAGGCTCCGAGGATCAAACCCCAGTGAAAACAGGAGAAGGATGAGAGGAGAGGGCGGGAAACAGACAGAGAATTGCCCAATGAATGGACACAAAAACAGCAAAAATGGGGGGGGGGCAGTAAAAATGGATAAAAGTAAGTAAATAAATAAATCCTTTAAAAAAAAAAGATTGAACAATCTTATATAAATAAGTCCTATGACAATACTGACACAGAAGATAAAATGTATTGGGAAGGGAGTGGGTGTAGTTCAGTGGTTGAACACCTGCTTCACATATACGAGGTCCAGGGTTCAATCCCTGGTACCTCCTAAAAAAAATGTACCGGGAAATTAAGTTAAAGCTTCCTCAGGACGTATATACAGATTGAGAATGACTGCCCTGAGGAAGAACTGGATTTAGCTAACCATTAGCTATTTCTTTGCAAAAGAGTTATGCATAAGTTTATCACAGAGGATAAATAGTGGTAGATCAAGGCAGAGAATGAATAGTCAAAGTAGTACAAAATATGAAAATGTATGTAACGGCGATGGTTAGTTTTATGTGTCAACTTGACTAGGCTACCAAAATAAGTGTAAATCAGTCACGTGGCAATTGGAGTAGTATCTAAAATATATAAGGAACTCTCAAAATTCAACAGTAAAAAAACCTCTCAACAATCCAGTTAGAATATGGGCAAAGAATATGAAACAACATTTCAAGGAACAGGATATACAGCTGAGAAATAAGCACATGAAAAGACATTTAACATCATTAGCAATTAGGGAATCGCAAATTAAAAACACAGTGAAATACCACTTCACACTTCTCAGAATGACTAAAATGAAAAATTGTGACACCACCAAATGTTGGCATGGATGCAGAGAAACTAGATCATTCATACACTGCTGATGGGAATATAAAATGGCACAGCCACAGGTGAGCTCTGAATCTCAGCAGGGTTGCAGCCAACACCTACTCTCCAGTTCATCAGACTCATCCAGGGCAAATAACAAAATGATGATGATGGACAACACCCATCCCCCAAAACAGAGAGTATCTATAACTGCAAGCAAGACAGTTCCTTATATCTGCCCCATAAGATCTAAGCCCCCTCTCAATGTGAAGAAGAGTGGCATCATAATCCCAAAGTCAAAGGGGGGTGAATGCAACCATGGACCAAAGTAGACATATTATTATTGTAGTAATGAAGAATTTGTAACATTGATATAAAGATAGTGGTTACCTGAGGTTCTGAGGGGAGGGGGAGGGAAGAAGAGGTGGAACATGGGGTATTGGAATTGTTCTGCTTGATATTGCAATGACGGATAGAGGCCATTATACATTTTGTCAAAACCTATAAAATTGTACAGTGCAGGGTGTAAACCATAACATAAACTATAGACCATGTATTTGTTCATCAATTGTAACAAATGTACTACACTAATATAAAATGTTATTAGTAAGGGAAAATGTGAGAGTGGGAGGGGATGGGATATATGGGAGTCCCCTAGATTTTTTTTTTTTTTTTTTTTTACCGGGAGGTCCCGGGTATCGAACCCGGGTCCCTCCATATGGGAGACGGATGCCCAACCATTTGAGCCACATCCGTCCCCCGTCCCCTAGATTTTTGATGTAACTTTTTTGTAGTCTAAAACTTCTTTAAAAATAGTTTTTAAAAAAGTAATAATCAGGTGGGTTAGGGGAAATACACGTGTAGCCATTTGGCAGTTTGATGTAATTATGAATTCCAAAACTATAATCGGATCATGCTTGTAAACTGATCTGTTAATCTGGGCATGACTAAATTATGATTAGGGCGTTGACTGGGCCACGTCAGTAGGGCATTGAGCCCCACTCCTTGGTGGGTGGGGGAATCGAATATAAAAGGCAAGGCAAAGGACAGAGGGAACAGTTTTTGAGTTGCAGTTTTGATGTTGGAGTTTTGATGTTGGAGAGAAGGCCCTGGGATAGAGATGAGCCATTCGCCTGAGAGTTCACAGCTGGCCTTGTGGAGAGAAGCAAAGCCTAGAGAGCCTCATAGTCTACAGCTGACCTTGTGGAGGAACCAGAGGCCCTGAGCCTGGAGAGAAACGCAGCTCCGCGAAGAGAGGAACCCAAGATGCCTGAACCCTGGCAAATGTCGGCATCTGTCTTGCTCCAAAACGTGGCAACATGTGGACTTTGATGAGGGAAGAAATTTATGCTTTATGGCCTAGTAACTGTGGACTTCTACCCCAAATAAATAACCTTTATAAAGACCAACACATTTTTGGTATTTAACATTAGCACCCCTTTGGCTGACTAATTCAACACAAAATATAAGATATGGGCTATAGTTAATAGTAATATTTTGACAATATTCTTTCATAGTTTGTAACAAATGTTTCACAACAATGCAACGTGTTGGTGGTGGGGTGATGTATAGGATATCCCTGTATAATGATATGCATGTTTGTTTTGTAAGTTCACAACTTTTACTATACACCTTTCGTTTATGTATGTTCATGTACAAATGATATACTTCAATAAAATTTAGAAAAGAAAAAAAATGGCATAGCCACTCTGGAAAAGAGTTGGCAGATTCTTTTAAAATTAAAAAGCACTTAACATACAAGCCAACAATTGCATTTGTGTGCATTTATACTAGAAAAATGAAAACATATGTTTTATAGCAGTTTTATTCATAGTAGCCAAAAAGTGGAAACAACCAAGATGTCCTTCAACTGATACGTGATGAATTTCTAGAGAATTATACTGAGTGACAAAAGCCAGTCCCAAAAGGTTACATACTGCATGATTCCATTTACACATTCTTGAAATGACAAAATTGAAGAACAGATTAGTAGCTGCCAGGGTTTAAGGAGGGATTTGGGTAGGGAGGGAAGTGGGTGTGGCTATATAAGGGCAACATTTATCTTTGGGTGATAGAAATGTTATGCAGGTCAGTATCCTGGTTGTGATGCTGTAACAAGGTTTTTGCAAGATGTTACCATTGGGGGAAACTGGGTAAAGGGTTATGAAGGTTATCAAAACCTTTATAGCAACTGAAAAACAAAGACTGTGGAGTCATTCAGTCAATTCAATTCTGACAGGCCAGACTCCACAGGCTGATTTCCCTTCAGGCACCAGTAACAAGTTGGGGGGCCCAGGCCACCTGTGATTCTGACCAACTGGCTATAAAGTTAAAGGTTCCCACCACTCTCTAGGGTTCGATAATTCGCTAGAATGACTCAGAACTCACTGAAAGCACTACACTTGCAATTACAGCTTTATTACAGTAAATGGATTCAAATAAGAAGCCAAAAGAAGAGGCACATAGGGCAAAGTCTGGGAGAGTCTTGCATGCAAGCTTCCATGTCCTCTCTACCTGGAGTGAGAACACATCACTCTCCCGGCACAGAGATGTATTTTATCAATCACGGAAGTTCTTCAGAGCTTTGAGCGCCCCGAGTTTATATGGGGTCCACTACATAAACATGATTGACAGAATCAATGTCCACGTGGTTGAACTCAATCTACAGTGGCCCCTCCCCTTCCAGTGGCTCAAAGCTCCAACACCTTAATCACTTGGTTGGTCTTTGTGGGGGTTCAGCCCCCACCCTAAGACTCCAGGTGGGGCTGGCCCTTCCCATCTGGTTAGCATATCAGGTGTGGTCCTGGGCCCACCAGGTAGAACAGAAGATACTCCTATCATGGGAAATTCCAAAGATTCCGAGGTTGCTACCCCAGGAACTGAGGACAAAGACCAGCCAAGTTTTTCATTATACCACAGAGCATACACTGCATTTTAATCTACAATTATCTCAAAAATTAAAAGGTTAACTAAAAAAGAAAAGAAAAGAAAAGAAAAAAGTAGGCTCTATCTCCTTACCTCAAATGATCGACCAAGTTCCCCTGG
Source organism: Tolypeutes matacus (assembly GCA_026826555.1). NCBI lineage: Eukaryota > Metazoa > Chordata > Mammalia > Cingulata > Chlamyphoridae > Tolypeutes > Tolypeutes matacus. Next base: position 6,938,538 of record JAKSZT010054419.1, on the reverse strand, counting down.
AACGAGGGCAGGGAACTTCTGGGGTGAATTCCCATTAGCTGGCAGGTTCACCCTGGGCCTCTGCCCACCTTCCATAGCTGGAGGGGTGTCTGTAAACAGGCTGGGGATGGAATGAGTGGAAGATCCTGCAGCCTCCGGTAAGGGGTAAGGCTCAAGGGCTCCACCAAGACATCAAGAAATCCTAGAGGAACAGTATCCATGTCATCAGTGTCATTCCACATTTACCCCACAAAGTTCAGTAAACCCCATTCTGAGTATTAGGGTAGATTCTGGAAAAAATTATGATATTTTGAGTCACATTAATGAGCTCGAACCCACCTGTTATTGAATGGCTCCACAGGTGGCCTCATACATTAACCAGCCATCCCAATTCTTAATTTCAGGTTCAAGGCAGATCTGGGTTCAGGTGATGGGGATGATTGGCAATGAATGACAATGCAACCTCATGAGGATGGGGGGCGTGATTTGTGCAAGGGTACCTGATGGGTGACTGTGTAGGCAGGAAACCTGGAAACCTGAATGAAAAGAAATGGCTAGTCCCTTCTGCCCTTTTTTTATATATATATAATTTTGTCATTTTAGGGTGAAAAATCCTTAAATTTTTCTACACGGAAGCTTTTAGCTTCTTCTTTCAGTTAGAAGATGGTTCAAATTAATAATGTCAATATTATTCATTAAATCAACAATTTGGGGAGGAAATCAGGCTGCTATTAACTTATGCCAAAAGAGCTCTTGACACAGTTTAAGAGGCATTGCTAATAACAACTCAAACTAAAATTGGGGCAGAAGTAAATCACTTAAATATCACAAAAATCATTTACAGAACATAACCCTGAAATACCATGCAAAAGTAAAACAATGACACCATTTCCATTAAAAAAAAAAAAAGCAACTAGATAGTAATGTCCTCTATAACACGTTTTGAGGGCTCTAGCTCACTTATAGAAGAGGAAATAATCAGAAATACTGAAAAGAAATTAAAAGGTAGCTTTCTTTGCCAACGATATGATTTTGTACATAGAAAACCTAACAGACTCTGCTACACAGCTACTAGAATTAATAGCGTGATTTGATAAGGGGCTGGATACAAGATAAAATTATAAGCAGATAGCTTTTCTCTATACTTTTCTATAATAGCACTGAGCAGATGGAAGTAGAAAAATTCCATTAATAATTATAGCAAGAAATATGTAAAATGAGAATAAACTTTTTTAAAAAGGAGCTGGACTTATATGATTAAAAATGTAAAAAAATATTTTTTTTTACAAATATAAATCATACAGACATACCATATCCCTGGATAAGAAGATTTAATTAAAAATATCAACTCTCCCAACATATCATATTAAAGAAATGTAAAGAAATAATCAGTTATGAAAAAAATCCAAAAGAAAAATTAAGTACATATCTAAATAAAAAGAAGACAGAGTCTATAAAATTTCGTGGAATGCAGCTATGGAGATTCCTAAAGGGAAATATATCTTCTTAAACGTTTTTTTTAAACACAGAATAAAGGATAAACATTAATGAATTAACATTCAACTTAAGAAGTTAGAAAAAAGAAGAAATTTAACTTAAAGAGAGGAAATAGTACAGGTAAGAGCAGAAATTAAGGAAATAGAAAACAAAGGTACATCAGAGAGGAGCAGCAAGGCCAACAGTGTTCTTTGGAAAGACTAATAAAATTAGTATACCTCTGGGGAGATTGATCAAGGAAAGACAAGACAAGACAGCAGGGAATCTAAAAACCCCTCCCTGTCCCCCACAGAATCCCATTCACAAGATTATTTAATACCCTACCAATTGACCCCACAAACTGCCAATTTATCATCTCCAAAAGCCAACGAACCTATCACTTACCCCTCAATATCACCTCAGCGACTCCCAAGCCATAAACCCTCGTGCACTCGCTTTAGTGGCGCGCGCCAGCAGCACTTAAATGGCTCTGAAGCCAACTTCCGTTTCCAGCCCTCAGCCTTGGCACTGCTCCTTCTAGAGCTGTTGTTTTTCCACACGATCATAAGGCCTGCGAGGCTGTAGTCTACCTACACTCAATAAAGCGCAATTACGGATCGGCGGCGACTGTCCGCGTTCAGTGTCCATGAGTGGCGTTGTCAGACGAGGAACATGGCTGCGCCGAAGTCGCTTCTCCATGAAGGCTGCCATCTTAGCGCTCATTCCGTACAGGGCAATTCCACAGAACGCGGGGATGGGGGGCGTTGTTTTTCAGGGGTAGAAACCTTCTGAAGGTAAGCTTCCGGAAGGAACTGGTATTTGGAACTGTGTTCGATGGATCTGTGCAATGTTTAAAGAAGCAGAGGGGCCCGTCCCATCCGTGGGGGTGTGTCCCGACCTTCAAGGGAGAAACCACTGGGGAGAGGGGGGAAAAATCAGGATGTCACTGGGTAGAAAAAGTTGGGATGGTACAGTCCCATCCTGGCCTATACCATTGGGCAAGAGGGGGAAGGAGCCAGGGTGGTACAGTCTCCTCTTATTGGGCTGAAATTGATAAGGAGCAGACTTGAATCTCCCTCAATCTTCATTACCGCCATTTCCCCACTAAAATGATAGTAGACAAGCATAATAATAACAGCCATTCATATGGACAACTAATATTTTTCAGCAAATTGTCAATAGAAAAATATTTAGAGAACGTCATGAACATCCTTTCAATTAAAATACAGCGCCAAAACATATCCCCAACTCCTACTGCCAACCAGGTTGCAGCCACTTAGCCTGTCTTATATGGAAATTCAGGCGCTGCTACTGACTCGTGGGAGAGAAGAGAGATTCTGAATGTTCTTTACCTCTGAACTTTTACACATTTTCCAGAACCTAGTTTAATATACCCTTCTCCGGGAAGCTTTCACAAGAAGTGAAAGGGTTTTCCTTGATGAAGTTTCAGACACAGCAAGTGGTCCAGGCTTATCTCAGGTATAGATTGCTGAGTGCCCTAAGGCCACTCAACTTTTCTCTCTGGGCCTTAGCTCCACAGTCTAGAGAATCAGAGTGTTAGACTCTCAGATTATCCCGTTTTCTTTGTCTCCACTGCAGTATTTGTGAATTGAATGGAAACAAATGGCATCTGTGAGAACATTGCTATAACACATACACTTCTACAAAATTCTCCAAAATGTATTATTGTTGTGACATCTGGTCACCATCTCAAATCCGGACTCTACTAACTTCCACCATCAATGCCTCTTTGGGTTGATCTCAAACCCAGGCCTTTCTTAACTCTACCCTTCTCAGATTTGAACTCTTGTCCTTTGTTAATGATTCCATCCTCAGTGTCCCTGTGTTTTGACTCTGAATCCAAGTTGCTGCTAAATCTTCTACCATATGTGTCTTTCTTTCATAGATTGAGAGATTGGCATGTGGTAATTCTCAACTGTCAATGCCTCTGTGTTCTAGATTTCAACTACTGGGCTCTAGTTAACTTTTCTACTATTAATGTACTTTTTATTTTTTTTTTTTTTTTTTTTAGATTTCAAAGGTTTATTTTTTTCACATATATCATTTGATCTTTTTTTTTAATTAGATAAGTTGTGGGTTTACAGAACAACCATGCATAACATATAGGATGCCCATGTACTACCCTATTATTAACACCTTGCCTTGGTGTGGTACATTTGTTACAACTGAGGAAAGCACATTTTTATAATTGTACTGTTATCTAGTCCATGGTTTAACTTAGGGTTCACTGTGTAGTGCAGTTCCATGTATTTTATTAAAATTTGTATTCTATTACTATATATACAAGCTAACTTTTCCTCTTTTAAGCACATTGAGATATATATTTCATTGCTGTTAATTATGTTCACAATGTTGTATTATTCGGCCATTCTGATATATGTGACATCATGTTAAGTGAAATAAGCCAGCACAAAAGGACAAATATTGTATGATCCCACTTATATGAAATATCATCAATGTACTTTTTTTTAAAAGATTTGTTTACTTTGTTTTTCTTTATTTATCCCCTCCCTCCCCCAGATGGTTCTCTCATCTGTCTGCTCATTGTTTGCTCACCTATCTCCAGGAGGCACCAGGAACTGAACCTGGGACCTCCCACATGAGACGGAAGTGCCCAACTGCCTGAGCCACATCCACCTCCCGTGGGCTGTGGCGTCTGCTGGCTTGTGGCATCCGCTCGTTGCGGCAGGGGCAGCGTCTGCTCAACTTTTAGGAGGCACCACATACCTGAACCCCAGACCTCCACATGGTAGTCGGGAGCCCAACTGGTTGAGCCACATCTACTTCCCTGTACTTTTTTAAAAAAGATGTATTTATTTATTTATCCCCACCACCACCACCCTGTTGTTTTGCATGTGCTGTCTGCTCTCTGTGTGTTCTTCTGTGTCTGCTTGTCTTCTTTTTGGGCAGCACCGGAAGCCGATCCTGGGACCTTCCAGAGTGGGAGAGAGTTGCTCAATCTCTTGTGCCACCTCAGCTCCCTGGTCTGCTGCATCTCTTATTGTCTCTCCTCCGTGTCTCTTTTTGTTGTGTCACCTTGCTGCGCCAGCTTTCCACTTGGGCCAGCACTACTGTGCAGGCCAGCACTCCACGCGGGCCAGCTCACCTTTCACCAGGAGGCCCCGGGAATTGAACTCTAGACCTCCTATATGGTAGACAGGAGCCCAATCGCTTGAGCCACATTCATTTCCCTGTACTTTTTGATTAAGACCTCCAAAGAAGACTTCTGTTAATAGATGCCTGGTGTCAAATATAGACCAGCAGGGCAATGATGTTTGTAGAGCAACAGAGGCCCAGTTTCAAGAGGTGGACTAGAGGACTATTGAATGTAGAAGTTCATTTCTGGATACAGGCCCAGGCTTGCAGTCTGTAAAACAAATGGTGATTTCTGGCAAAATCATTAACAGAAGTTTTTAGATCAAATCAGGGAGACTGATGGTGGAAAAGTTCATCTTTTCCTAGGATGTAGACATGGAATAGTTGCTGATAGCCCAGTTTCAAAGTCAGAAATGATGGCATATCACTTCAGAGACTAGATTATAGAAGACTATGGCTTCCATCTTGCTCTCTCTCTCTCCTTGCCCCTACCCGCCCACACCCAACCTTTCACCACTCACTCCGGGAAAAGACAGCTACTATGTCATAAGGACACTTGGGCAGCCTTTGGAGAGACACAAGTGCCAAGGAACCGAGGTCTCCTGCCAACAACTCGATAAGATACTGAAGACTCTAGCCTTTAGCCATGTGAATGAGCCATCTTAGAAGGGAAACCTCAGCCCCAGCCAACAAATTGACTATGACATCATGAGAGACCCTGAGACAGACCCACCCAGCCAAGCTGCCCCCAAATTCCTGACCCCACAGAAACTGTGAAATAATAAATGTGGTGGATTGAATGATGTCCTCCACAAAGACATGTTCAATTCCTAAACTCCAGTCTTGTGGGTGTGGGCTCATTTGTTATTTTTTTTTCCTCCCCGCTGAGATGGCTCCCTTGTCTATTTGCTCACTGTTTTTGCTCATTGTCTGCTCGTTGTTCTTGTTCATTGATTTTTGGCTCATTGTCTGCTAGTTGTCTGCTTGTTCTCTGTTTGTTTCTTCTTTTTTTTTTTTTTAAGATTTACTTATTTATTTCTCCCCACCCCCTCGTTGTTTTGCATTCTGTCTGCTCTCTGTATGTTCTTCTGTGTCTGCTTGTCTTCTCTTTAGGCAGTGCCGGGAACCGATCCTGGGAACTTCCAGAGTGGGGAGAGGCGCTTAATCTCTTGTGCCACCTCAGCTCCCTGGTCTGCTGCGTCTCTTATTGTCTCTCCTCTGTGTCTCTTTTTGTTGCATCATCTTGCTGCACCAGCTCTCTGCTTGTGCCAACTCTCTGCTCGCGCCAGCTCTCCACTCGGGCCAGCACTCCTGCGCAGGCCGACACTCCTGCACAGGCCAGCACTCCACGCGGGCCAGCTTGCCTTCAACAGAAGGCCCCAGGAATCGAACACTGGACCTCCTATATGGTAGACAGGAGCCCAATTGCTTGAGCCACATCTGCTTCCCTGTTTGTTTCTTCTTTGTTTCCAGAAACTGAACCTGGAACCTCCCATGTGGGAGGAGGGTGCCCAACTGCTTGAGCCACATCTGCTCCCTGCTCATTTTGTTTTTGCTCACTGTCTTGCTCATTTTTGTGGGTTTTTTGCTCATTGTCTGCTCATTGTTTCTTCTCGTTGTTTTTGCTCAATGTCTGCTTGTTGTCTGCTCGTTGCTTGCCTATCTTCTTTAGGAGGCACCAGAACCAAACCCAGGACCTCCCATGTGGCAGGCGGGAGCCCAACTGCTTGAGCCACATCTGCTCCCTCATTTGTTATTGAAGATCCTGTTCAGATGAAATCAAATTGAATTAGTGTGGACCTTAATACAGTAGGACTGGTATCCTTATAAGCAAAGGAAATTTGGACATAGAAGTACAAGTCACAGGAGGAGACAGAAAGAGACAGATTGCCACATGACAGATGCAGAGATTGATTACCACTAAGCCACCGCCAGAATGCTACAGACTTTGGAGGAGGCATGGCCTGCCAATACCTTGGTTTTGGACCTCTAGCCTTCAAACTGTGAGCCAAGAAATTCCTGTTCTTTAAGCCAACCAGTTTGTGGTATTTTGTTATATCAGCCCTGGCAAACTAAGATAATAAATGTTTATTGGCTTCAGGTTAAGGTTTGGGATAATTTGTTATGCAGTAATAGGTAAGTAATCAAACATTTAAAATTTTGATATTGTTTTCATCATGGATTTTGTGCATTACTTTTGACTTTTGAAAATATTGCATTAAAATGATATTTATCTTTATTGTTTATACCAAAAAAATGATATTTATCTTGATTACTGAGATTTTTGGTGCCCTGTTAAATTTTGTACTTGAAGTGAATGCCTCACTTGCCTCCCCCTAACCCCAGCTCTGCTGAGAAACCTTGTTCTCTAAAATCATAGACCATCAGAAGTTTTGCTGTTTGAAATTATGTTAGTAAGAATAAAATATCCCATTCTTGGGAAGCAGATGTGGCTCAAGCAATTGGGCTCCCGCCTACCACACGGGAGGTCCCTGGTTCGGTTCCTGGTGCCTCCTAAAGAAGACAGCGAGCTGGCGCGACAGGCAGGCCCGGAAAGCTGACACAACAAGATGATGCAACAAGAGACACAAGAAGAAAAACATAATGAGAGACACAACAAAGCAGGGAACGGAGGTGGCTCAAGCGATTAGGCATCTCCCTCCCACATCGGAAGTCCCAGCTTCAGTTTCTGGTGCCTCCTGAAGAAACAAGGAAGACAAACAGACACAGCAAGTGCAGAAAATGAGGGGCTGGGGAGAAATAAATAAATAAAAATAAATCTTAAAAAAAAAAAAATTCCATTCTTACCTGGAGGATATAAGTCACTTTAACACATAGAGGCAGCCTCAATTTCCAATCCAGGTGCACAGCTTCAGATAAAAGCTATATGGACCCAACATTCCATGCCTATCTTTAATGTTTCTAAAGAAACAGGATGTTGGGTCCACTTGACAGCCAAGACCTGATGTTGACCTTTTTCCATGCCACCCTGCTTTGCTTTAGGTTTATCAAAATACTGCTTTATTTAAATTTTACCTAAACTCCATTCTACCTCCCAAATCCTTTAGTAATCCTATTTCTTCCTTTGTTTGCTGAGATGAGGGTGATCAACCATCCTTGTTTGCCTGGGACTGAGGGGTTTTCTTTCTTTTTTTTTTTTTTAAAGATTTTATTTATTTATTCATTTATCCCCCCCCTTGCTGCTTGTGCTCGCTGGGTCAGCTAACCACGCGGTGCGGGCGGGCTTGCCTTCACCAGGAGGCCCCGGGAACCGAACCCGGGGCCTCCCATATGGTAAACGGGAGCCCTACTGATTGAGCCACAGCCGCTTCCCTAAGGGGTTTTCTAAGACAAGGGATGTTCAGTGCTAAAACCAGGAAAGTCCTGGGCAAACTGGGATGAGTTGGTCACTCTAGGTGAGATAGCCCCACAGTTCCTCTGGTATGTGGTCTCCCTTGCTGCATCAAGTTAACAAATCTGTGTGTGTCAGACTAACTATAGATATGACCCTGATCATCTTTATCAGATGGGCTTTATCAAGGGCATTTAATGTTGGAAGAGTTCACATCGATATTAGTGGGGTTGGAGATTGGTCCAGAGGTGCATTATTGGAAATGTTAGCAGGGGCCTGGATTTTAGATTTTTATGTGTCATTGATGATGGAATAGACAACAGGCGAGGCCAAACACATGAGCATGGATGGTGGATGTGATGGTTAGGCTGATGTGTCAACTCGGCCGGGTAATTGTGTCCAGGTGTTTGGTTCAGCAAGCACTGGGCTAATTGTAATACAAGGACATTTATGGACTTTAGTCACCAGTGAGTTTACTGCATAGATAGCTGATTATATCTACATCAATCAGAGAGATTGCCAGTCAACAAGGAGTGATGCTTTATCCAATCAGTTGAATGCTTTAAAAGAGGAGGTGATATCAGCATTCAGAGAGGATTTCCCAGCTTGTCCTTGGACAGCCAACATCTCCCAGAACCTCATCAAGGACCTTCATTGGACTTTCATCGGAGCCCCTGGTTTGCAGCCTGCCTGTGGAACCTGGACTTGTGCATCCACACGGTCATGTGAGAGACTCATAAATTCTCATACTATTGACAGATATCTCCTGTTGATTCTGTTTCCCTAGAGGACCCGGACTAATACAGCATGGGTGGTAGATGAGTTCATAGAAGCCAAGTCTGAGGGGCTGTAACTAGATGGTGCATCTGGTCAATGGCTGTGTATGGAAGGTGGGCTCTGGTTTCTTGTGGCCAATGGAATGAAGCAGCAGCCTGTTACTAGGGAGAAGCCCTGTTGCCATGTGCAGGGTGGGAAGGGTAGAGTCTAGCCTGAAGTGCTACAAATGAATGACTGCCTGGTGACCAAGACTGTTTTTTTCTCTTGACCAAACTTTACTCCTTGCGTGCCCCTCCTTGCTCCCTTCCCCGCCCTGACTACCTTGAAACGAATCTTGCAGCTGTGAGATTGCAGAGAAAAACAACTCAGACTGCACGGGACAAACAGGAAAAAACAAAAAAAAGACAACTGCATACCTAACTACTGTGGATATCAATCTGGCCCCAGACCTCTCCCTTCTATCTCCCTCTCACCCTGGTCTTTGCTACCCAAGCACCTGAGAAGATCCCAACTGGTCAGTTCCTTATCACCATGCTCCTCTCTCCCAGCCCTTACAGACTCCAGGTGACCTAATTACTGCAAAGGAAAACATTCTGTGGAACAAAGTGGTCCTAATTGCAACCTCAGTAAATCCCTCCCCCACTCCAGTAATCAACTCCCCCCGACTATCTTCTAGTGCTTTTCCTCCAATTCCTTCCCAGTCCTTAAAAAGTTTGCTGGGAAGCAGATGTGGCTCAAGCAATTGGGCTCCTGCCTACCACACGGGAGGTTCGGTTCCCGGTGCCTCCTAAAGAAGACAGCGAGCTGGCGCGACAGGCAGGCCCGGAAAGCTGACACAACAAGATGATGCAACAAAAGACACAAGAAGAAAAACATCATGAGAGACATAACAAAGCAGGGAACGGAGGTGGCTCAAGTGATTAGGCGCCTCCATCCCACATTGGAGGTCCCGGGTTCGGGTCCCGGTGCATCCTAAAAGAAACATAGAAGACGAACAGACACAGCAAGCGCAAACAACGAGGGGGTGAGGAAAAATAAATAAACAAAATAAATCATTTTTTTAAAAGTTTGCTGTCCTTTGTTTCGACAGACTTGAGTTCTACTCTCTCTCCCCCTGCTAGAGCAGCCCCTGAATAAAGTCATCCTTGCCTGTTTCGCATTGCCTGTTGCAATTTTTTCTCTGACAATGAGAAGCTGGGCTTTGGCTTCTTCAGCCAATGGTAGGTAATTGTAAACAGTTACTAGGTAGTATCTGCCATTTCCATGTGAAGTGAGGCTGGCAAAGCATAGCTGAAGAGGCTGTAGACAGAAGATGCAGTTAGCTAATGGCTGAATGTGAGAATTGGGGTCTGTTGGGGTCTGTTTGCTCCAGTCAATATGAGACTGGTCTGGTCTGTAAATCAGCAGAAGTCCCCATCTTCCAGTGCAGGGACATAGTCTGGGGGATGACATGCAGATTGATGGCACAGCTGGCCAATGTATGAGCAAAGTGGCCTATTATTAGGGTGAAAGACCCATTGCACTGTAAGGGATAGAGGTGGGGGCATAGCCTGAGGTTGCTTTGGATAGATAGTGCAGCTGGCCAATGACTGTGTGGAAAGCAGACTTTAGTCTCCATGGCCAATGAAATGCAAATATCCTTGTTACTAGACAGAAGTAATTTTGCTGTTTCAAATTGTATTAGTAAGAATGAAAGATCTCACTCTTGCCTGGAGGATCTAAGTCACTTTGACAGAGAGCAGCAGCCTCAATTTCCAACCTAGGTGGAAAGGAGGAAGAGACTTAGCCTGAGGGGCTGCAGACAGGTGACATATTACAAAATAAAAATAAAAAGAAGCAAGTGAAATTAATTCTAATAGTATACTATATTTAACCCAATATATATGAAACATTATAATTTCAACATGGAATCAATTTAAAAATTGTTAAAGAGAAATTTGACGTCCTTTTTCTTGCAATAAATTTTTGAAATCTCATGAGTATTTTACACTTACAGCACATCTCAATTCGAACACTAAATTTTCATTGGAAATGCTTGATCTGTATTTAGATTTCATAGAATTTGCTGCTGGAAAAGTAGATTAACATACCCAAGTTGTTCCAAACATACTTAAAAGTTTTCCAAATCTGAATCATATATTTTAAGTTTTAAAGAAATTAAAAAATAAATGCATTGTAAAATTCAGTTCCTCAGTCTCACTAGCCTCATTTCAAATGCTCATTAGCCTTATGTGGCTAGTGGCTACTGTATTGTTTGGCACAATTCTAGACAACATACCATTGATGGTAGTTGAGTTGAAAGAGGCATGATTTTGAGTTGTAGACCTGAGGGGAATGGATAGAGGTCAGGATTAAAGATATATAAAAGATGAGCACTGATAGTAAATTGTTGGCAGAAGCCTACATTCAAGGACAAAACCAGAGTGGAATTGATGGTGGAAGAGTTAACAGAGGCCTCGGTTTGAGGTTAGACCCAAGAGACATTGATGGTTAAAAAACAAATAAAGGTTTCCAATCCAGACAAGATGGCATAGACCCATCTCTCCCTGCTCCTTCCTGCTAAGCACAACTATACACCCTGGAAAGATATAAGAGACAATCAAAAGAAAACCCTGTAAGGTGGTAAGAAGAAGGTGAACTCGTTTGGGACCCCAGAACTGGCAGAACTGCACAACTGCAGGGCATTTTATGTGCCCCCAACCAACAGAAGGCAACTCAAGTCCAGTGTTTCCCAACCCCCAAACTAGCTATAGGAGGCAACCTAGGTAGGCTCATTCTTTCCCTGGAACAAACAGAAGTACCACTGATAACACCAAGCAAGAACAACACCAACAGCAAGGAGGATGGATCAAAAGACTGCTAACAATAAGTAGCCATGGGAAATGCTCTCCTTCCCCACTGAAATTCACCTCAGCCACTAGAGACTCTGGGTTGGACAGGCAGAACCTTCAGGAGGAACCCTGCCACAGCAAGAGGCCAGGCCTGGAAAACCGCTTTGACCTTGCAGGTCCCAAGGCCCTGAGACTCTTGAGACTCCTTTTTCCCAAAAAGAGTGTATTAGTTTCTCAGCTGCTAAAACAAATACCATACAATGGGTTTGCTTAAACAATGGGAATTTATTGGCTCACAGTTTTGAAGTTAGAAGTGTGGCTTCTCTGTCACATAGCAATACACATGGCAGCATCTTCACCTTTTTCTTCCATGTTCCCTTGACTTCCAGCTTTTTCCTCTTCCTGTGGATTCTCTTTCCATGTCCAATTTCCTTTGCTTATAAGACCTTGAGCCATATCCAGGTATTAAGGCCCACACTCATTCAGTTTGGGCACACTTTAATTAATAACACCTTCAAATGTTCTATTTACAAAAGAGTTAATATCCGCAGGACCAGGGTTTCAGACCAGAACATGCCTTTTGTGGGGAACATGATTCAGTCCCCACAAGGAGGAATGGGGTTAGTGGGGAAACTGGAAGGAAGGACCCAACCACAGCAGACAACCAGTAAAGGGACCCAGTCACAACAAGCAGTCTGACCCAGGAAGTCCTTTGACCTCACAATCCTGAGACTCCCCTTCCCTATCTTGAGACATCTGAACAGCTGGAAGGCACTGATAGGAGGATGCCATCACTTCCCTCTAACACCAGGAGACAGTGGAGGCTTGGCTTACAGAAATTCCTCCTACCTCCTCAGAAAGCACTAGCAGAGATAAATGGGAATCCCAATGGCACCAGATAAACCAAACAGACAAATATTACACCTCAAAGGCTCTGAAAATTAAACTGCCATTGGAGTTGCAAAATACAAACTAGGCCAAAACCTGCATGTGAAACCTAAACAAAGTTATTGCATGCTAAAATAAAATATTTAAATAGGACCCAAAGTTTCCTAACAAAATTCATTAAAATGTCCAGAATAAAAAAAAAAAAATAACTGATCATACAATGAACCAAGAAAAATCACTATTTGTTTTTTTTTTTTTTTAAAGATTTTATTTATTTATTCATTTATCCCCCCCTTGCTGCTTGTGCTCGCTGGGTCAGCTAACCACACCATGCAGGCGGGCTTGCCTTCACCAGGAGGCCCCGGGAACCGAACCCGGGGCCTCCCATATGGTAAACGGGAGCCCTACTGATTGAGCCACAGCCGCTTCCCAGAAAAATCACTATTTGAATGAGAAAATATAATCACCTAATGCCAACACAAAGATAACTCATATGTTGAAATTACCTCACAGGGACTTTAAAGCAGCCATCATAAAAACATTTTAACAAGGCAACTTCTCTTGGAATAAATGAAAAAATAGAAAAATCTCAGAAAAGATATAGAAATTATAAAAAAGATCCAAATGGAAATTATATAATTAAAAGTACAAGATGGGAAGAGCCCATGTGGCTCAGTGGTTGAGCTCCGGCTTCCCACATATGAGGTCAGGGTTCAATCCCTGGTCCAAGTACCCCCCAAAAAAAAGGTACAAGAGGGGAAGCAGATGTAGCTCAAGCAGTTGGGCACCTGCCTACCACATGGGAGGTCCCAGGTTCGGTTCCTAGTGCCTCCTAAAGGGGATGAGCAAGATGGCAAGCTGACACAACTGGCTGGCACGGCGAGCTGACTCAATAAGATGATGCAGCAAAGAGACACAATTAGGAGGCACAGTGAGAGACACAGCAAGCGGGAACAGAGGTGGCTCAAGCCATTGGTCACCTCCCTCCCACATGGGAGGACCCTGGTTCGGTTCCTATCACCTGGGCAAGGGATTGCTGGCTGTAGGACATAAAGTGCAGTGCCTAGGTCTATGAGGAAACTATTTCCTAGGGAAGAGAGGACATTTGCAATGTGTAAATAGGAGAATTCCTAGGGCTGCACGCACATGCTTAAAACAAGATGCAAGACAAGACACATATGCAGAAAAGATCAGGTGGCCCCTACACTTTGACCTCAAGATATTCTCTAAATTCACTACATGAATAAGCCCTCAAGGAGAACACTCCCACAGGTTGATCTGCAAAGATTAGGAAAGGTGTTTCTTTTTTTTTTTTTCCTCTTTTTTTGTTAGCTCCTGGCATTCAAAGAAAGCTCTGTCATATCATTAGCTGGATACAAGCCTAAGGAACAGTTGCCCCAGAATCTAAATTCCAGCAATAATACATTAAAATTTCAAAGTGTCTACATTTCAACAAAGTATTACAAAATATACAAATAAACAGCCAAAGCAGAACATTAAAGCATTAGAAACCATCAATGTAGAGGACCAGACTTGGAACATAACAAAGACTTTTAAAAAATTGCCCTAATTATGCTCAAAGAGCTGAAAGAAACCATGGACAAAGAACTAAAAGAAATCAGGAAAATGACAGATAAACACAAAAAGAATATCAATAAACAGATGGAAATTATGAAAAGGACCAAACAGAGCTGAAAACCACAGTAATAGGAATTTAAAATTCCCTAGAGGGATTCAGCAGAAGAGTGGAGCTGGCAAAACAAAGAATAAGTGGACTTGAAGACAAGAAAATTGAAATCATCCAGTCTGAGGAGCAGAAAAAAAAAAAAAATGAAGAAAAGTGCGCAAAACCTGAGGAACCTGTGGGACACTATCAAGCATACCAATATAAGCATTGCGGGAATTCCAGAAGGAGAAGAAAGAGCAAAGGGGACAGAGAGAATATTCAAAGAAATAATGGTTGAAAATTGAAAATTTGCCAAATTAAATGAATGACATGAATATGCACACCTAAGATGCTCAAAGAACTCCAAATAGAATAAACCCAAATAGCCTTATACTATTGCATATTATAATTAAACAGTCTGTTGGGGACTGAATCATATTCCCATTCCCCACAAAAGGCAAGTTTAGGTCCCAATGCCTGGTCCTATGGATGTGAAACTATTTGTAAATAGGACCTTTGAAATGTTATTAGTTAAGATGTGCCAGAAGTTGGAATTCAATGGAACATGGAAGAGAAAGGAAAAGACACTGCCATGTGCATTACCGTGTGACAAAAGAAGCCAAGAAACCCCAAAGAGTGACAATTAGCCAGAAGATACCGACCCAGGAGGAGGCAAGCCTTCTAGCCTTGGAAACCATGAGCCAAAAAATTCCTGTTGTAAAGCCAACCCATTGCATGGTAGTTGTTTTAGCTGCTATGAAACTAATACACCGTTGATTTCCAAAGAAAGAGAGAATTCTGAAAGTCACAGGCAGAAGCAACATGTCATGTACAAGGGAACCTCAATAAGGTTAAGTGCCAATTTCTCATTGGAAACCATAGATGCAAGAAGACAGTGGGATGATATATTTAAAGTGCTGAAAGGAAAAATCTTCCAGCCAAGAATTTTGTATCTGGCAAAACTGTATTTCAAAAATGAGGGAGAGATTAAGACAGTCACATATAAACAAAAGGTGAGGAAGTTCATCACCACTAGACCAGCTCTACAAAAGATGCTAAAGAGAATACTGCAGGTTGAAAGGAAAGGACAATAGACAACAGACAATAGATCAAAGTCACATGAGCAGGTACATCTCTTTGAGATAGTTTGATGATTCACGCAGGTTTGAGGGGCTGTGGTGGTCTTTTGTTGGTTATAAGAAAGCTCCACCACTTAAAGCTGACACAAGAGACCTGATAAGGATGGATTAACTGTATTGAACATTTTTTCCTTTGTATAGTTTTGATGCCAGATTAGATTTATAGCAGCTTCAGGTTGTTCTAAATGATATTTTGTTTTCTGCAATACTATTATAAAATTAAGTTTGTTATTCTCTAAAGAAAAATCGGCCAACCAAGAATTCTATACCTGGCAAAAACTGTCTTTCAAAATGAGGGAGAAATTAAGACGTTCTCAAATAAACAGAAGTTGAGGGCACTCGTTATCACTAGACCAGCCCTCCAAGAGATGCTAAAGACTCTTCTACAAGTAGAAAGGAAAGGAAATAGATAATAGATTGAAGTGACATGAAAAAATAAGGATCTCCAGTAAGGGTAATGACAAGAATAAATATAAATGCCAAAAGTATAGTATTTTTGGTTTGTAAGTTTAGTAATGGAAAATTGTGAGTGTACCACAACATAGTGAATGTGATTAATACCACTGAATGGCATGCTTGAGATTGGTTGAAATGGAAAGTTTATGTGGTATATAGGTTCCCACATTTTTTTTAAAAAGCAACTAAAGAGATTATGACAATTGAAGTCCATACATTATCCTGGATGGAATCTCACAAGGGACATTAGAAGGCTCAGGGACATATGAAGAAACTGGAATAAAGACTGTAAGCTTTATATCAATGTTAACTTTTTTAACTTAATAACTACATCTAAGGTGGATACATAGGTGAATATTCTTGTTCTTAGGAAATGTACATGGCAGTATTAAGTGTACAAGGAGCATGATGTAAACTCAAGTGATCAGAAACTGGATACAAGATAGATAGATAGATAGATAGATAGATAGATAGATAGATAGAATGAAATGGTAAATGTGACAAAATATTAAAATTGGTGGATGTGAGTTGGATAGGGGTACATTGTAGTTCTCTCTATAGAGTTTGTATTATTTTTATAACTGTTCTGTAATTTTTAATGTATTCCAGAATAAAAAATTGAAATTAAAACACACATACACACTGAATAAATCAAGATGGAATCCTTAAAAGTACTCAAGTAACCCACAGTAAGACAAGAAAAGAGAAACAGAGGACTGTGAACCAGAGGAAACAAACAGAAAAGAACAACAAAAAATGGAAGGCTTATGTGCTAACATATCAATAATTACCTTAAATGGAAATGGTCTAAATATATCACTTAGAAGACAAAGATTGGCATGCTATTACAAAAAACAAACTCCAAATTCAATGACATATGAAGGTTGAAACTAAAACGATGGAAAAAGATATGCCATGTAAATATTAATGAAAATAAAGGAAGAGTGACTATATTAATATCTGATAAACTAGATTTCAGAGCAATGAAAATCATTAGAAACAGAGAGACATTACACAATGATAAAAGGACCAGTCTACCAAGAAGACATAATGAACCTAAATGTGTATGTACCAAACAACAATGCCTCAGAATAACTTAAGCAAAAACTGATAAAGCTAAAAGGAGAAATAATTAAATCCACAATTATAGCTGAAAACTTCAACACCCACTAATTGCCAATGTATACCAACTACTATACCAAAATCAGCAAGGATGTAGAAGATCTGAACAACACAGTCCACCAACAAGATCTAATTGACATTTATAGAGCACTTTACTGAACATAGCAAACTACATTTTGTTTTCAAATACCCATGGAACATTCACCAAGATTGACCATATCTTAGACCATAAAACAAAACTCAAAAAATTCAAAAGAATTGAAATCATACAGAATGTGTTCTGTAACCAAAATAGCATCAAACTGGAAATCAATAATAGACAATGGGAAAATCTCTAAATATGCAGAAATTAAACAAACACTTATAAATAACTCATGACTCAGAGAATGTCTCAATGGAATTTAAAAATATATATAACTAAATGAAACAAAAATAAAACATATTAAAATGTGTGGAATGAATTAAAGCATAGAGGGAAACTTATAGCACCAAATTCTCACATTAGAAATGAAGAAGAGCTCAAATCAATAATCTAAATTCTTACATTAAGAAACAGGATGTGTAAGTTCATTGAGGATGGTGGGCCACACTGTGGGAGATGTTTGTGTGGGATGTGGTGGGAGGTGTGGGAGGTGGGCAACATGGGAATCCCAGTGGCTTCCGTGTAATATTTTGGGTAATCTAAGCACCTCTTAAAATATATGTGTATATATATATATAAATAACATTTTTGTTAGCAAATACACATATATGCATATATATTTATATATCATTTTGCAAATGTTTGTATGTATTGTGAGAATTTTGATTTTTACCCATAATAAAAAAAAATAAATAAAAAAAAAAAAAGAAACTAGGGAAGCGGATGTGGCTCAAGTGATTGGGTTGCCATCTACCATATAGGAGGTCCAGGGTTTGATTCCCGGGGCCTCCTGGTGAAAGGCAAGTTGGCCCGCGCAGCGAGCTGGCCCACGCAGAGTGCTGGCCCATGAAGGAGTGCTGGCCCATGTGGAGAGCTGGCATAGCAAGATGATGCAGCAAAAAGAGACACAGGAGAGAGACAACAAGAAATGCAGCAGACCAAGGAGCTGAAGTGGTGCAAGAGATTGAGCGCCTATCTCCACGCCAGAAGGTCCCAGGATCAGTTCCCAGTGCCACCTAAAGAGAAGACAAGCAGACACAGAAGAACACACAGAGAGCAGACAGCGAGTGCAAAACAACGAGGGGGGAGGGAATAAATAAATAAATAAATAAATAAATCTTAAAAAAAAAAGAAACTAGAAAAGAAGTGCAAAACAAATACAAAGGAAACACAAGGAAGGAATTTAAAGATAAGCACAGAAATCCATGATATTGAAAACAGGAACACAATGGAGAAAATGAATGAAACAAAAAGCTGGTTATTCAAAAGGCCAATAAAATTGATAAACCTCTAGCAAGACTGATAAAAATTAAAAGCGAGAAGACACAAATCACCAAATGAAATAAAGGAAGTCACTACATATCCTGAAGATATCAAAAAGATAAGGGAATACCACAAAAAATACCACAAAAAACTTTACTCTCAATAATTTGTCAACTTTGAAGAAATTGACCAATTCCTCAAAAACCACAAACTACCCAAACTCAGATAAGATGAAGGAGATAATATGAATAGCTTTATAACCATTAAAGGAATTGAATTTGTAATCCAAAAGTTAAAAAAAAAATGAAATCTCCAGATCCAGATGGTTTCACGGGCAATCTCAATCAAACATTTAAAAAAGAATTAGCACCAATTTTACATGATCTCTTCCAGAAAATAGAAGAGAACATTTTCCAATACATTTTATGAGGCCAGAATCACCCTGATAACAAAATCCAGACAAAGCTATATAAAAAAGAAAACTACAGACCAATACCCCTCATGAACTTAGACACAGAAATCCTCAACTAATTATTAGCAAACAAAATCCAACATTGTATAAACAGAATTATAGATCATGACCAAGTGGAATTTATTCCAAGTATACAAGGTTGATTCAGTATTTGAAAATCAATCAATGTTATCTACCCTATTTTTTTAACTATTTTTTTTATTTATTATTGCCCCCCCAAGATGGCTCCCTTGTCTGCCTGTTTGCTGTCTCTTCATCTTCTTTAGGAGGCACCAGGAACCGAACCTGGCACCTCCCATGTGGGAGGTGAGTGCCCAACCCCTTGAGCCCCTTCTGTTCCCTGTTGGTTGTGGCTTCTGCTGATTGTGGCATCTGCTGGTTGCAGTGTCTTGCTGGTGGCAGCATCTTTCTGGTGCCAGCATCTTTCTGGTTGCAGCGTCTGCTTGTGGCAGGCGCCTAACTGCTTGAGCCATATCTGCTCCCCCTATCTACCATATTAATAACCTAAAGAAGAAAAATCATAAAATCATATTAATTGATGCAGAAAAGGATATGATAAGAAAAATGATTTACCTATTTATGATTAAAAACCCTCAGCAAATTAGGAATAGAGAAGAATTACCTCAACTTGATAAAGAGCATTTATAAAAGACCTACAGATAACATTGTATTATTGGTGAAAGACTGAATGATTTCTCCCTAAGACAGGGAACAAGGCAAGAATATCCACTCTTGCCACTCTTACTCAACATAGTACTAGAAACTAACACAAGAAAAAGAAATATAACATATAGATTGAAAAGGAAGAAACAAAACTCTCCCTATTTGCAAATGACATGATTGTCTATGTAAAAAAAAATCTCACTAAATCTACCCAAAAAACCTCCTTGACAGGGAAGGGGATGTGGCTCAAGCAGTTGGGCACCCACCTACCACATGGGAGGTCCTGGGTTCAGTTCCTGGTGCCTCCTAAAGAAGATGAGCAAGACAGAGAGCTGACTCAATGGGCTGGTGTGGCGAGCTGACACAATGAAAAGACACAACAAGGAAACACAATAAGAGACACAAGCGGGAGTGGAGATGGCTCAAGCCATTGGTCACTTCCCTCCCACATGGGAGGTCCCGGGTTTGATTCCTGGTGCTTCCTAAAAAGAAGATGAATACACAACAAACAGACACAGAGAGCAGACAGCAAGCGCAAACAACAAGGGGGGCGGGAATAAATAAATAAAAATAAGTCTAAAAAAAAACTTCCTTGACAACAGTGCTAAAGTAATTCAATGGAGAAATATTAACTTTTCAACAAATGGTGCTGGAGTAAGTGGACATCCTTAGATGAAATTGTAAGATGTTATTAATAAGGGAAGATGTGGGAAGGGGAGGGGATGGGGTATATGGGAATCCCTTATACTTTCTATGTAACTTTTCTGTAATCTAAAACCTTTTTAAAAATATAGGGAGTTGGGGGAGTAGATGTGGCTTCAAGCAGTTGAGTGCCTGCCTCCCACCTGGGAGGTCCTGGGTGTGGTTCCTGGTGCCTCCTAAAGAACACAGGCAACCAGCAGACAACAAGCAGACATCAGCAAAAACAATGAGCAAAAACAACAAACAAACAGAGGAGGGAGCCATCTCAGGGAAGGGCGGAATATAGGGAGCAGATGTGACTCAAGGGTTTGAGCTCTGCCTCCCTCATGGGAGGTCCCAGGTTCGGTTCCTGGTGCCTCCTAAAAAACAACAACAGCAACAACAACAACAAGCAAGCAAACAAAAAAACTAAGTCAGGGTCACCAATGTGGCTCAGTGGTTGAGTGCCAGCTTCCCACATATGAGGTCCCTGGTTCAATCCCCTGCCCTGGTACCTCAAAAAAAAAAAAAAATATATATATATATATATATATATATATGGGTGTGTGTGTGTGTGTGTATGAGCCTCAACCTAAAAGTCCTATCTTGTATGAAATCTATGCAAAATATAAAATTTAAAACTATAAAACTTTTAGGAAAAAATCTTTGGAATCTAGAGCTAGGCAGAGTTCTTAAACTTGGACCAAAAGCATGATCCATAAAAAATGCTCAATTACACCTCATCAAAATTTAAAACCTTTATTCTGCGAAATCCCATGTGAAGAGGATGAAAAGACAAGTTACAGTCTGGGAGAAAATACTGGTGAACTGTGTATCTGACAAAAGACTAGTTTCTAGAACCCTCAAAAGTCAACAGTATAAAAACAAACAATCCAATTAGAAAATGGGCAAAAGGTATGAGGAGACATTTCACTGAAGAGGATATATAAATGGCAAATAGTACATGAAAAGACATTCAACATCATTAGGTATCACTGAAATGTAAATTTAGACCATAATGAAATCAGTTTACACATATTGGAATGCCTGAAAAAATATATAGTGACAACACCAAATACTGGCGAGGATGTAGAGAAGCTAGATTATTCACATATTGTTGGTAGTATTTTTTTTTAAGTTTATTTATTTATTTATTTATTTATTTATTTACACACCCCCCCTGCTGCTTGTGCTTGCTGTGTCCATTTGCTATGTGTTTTTCTGTCTGCTTGTCTCCCTTTGTTGTGTCATCTTGCTGCGCCAGCTCACTGTGCCGCGTGGGCCCGGCTTGCCTTTACCAGGAGGCCCTGGGAATCGAACCCTGGGCCTCCCATATGGTAAACGGGAGCTCAACCACTTGGGCCACATCCGCTTCCCTGTTGATGGTATTGTAAAGTGGTACAGCCACTCTGGAAAACCCTTTAACAGTTTCTTATGAAACTAAACATGTAAGTACCATATATCCCAGCAATTGCAATCTGGTGCATACATACGAGAGAAACGAAGGGGTAGATTCACACAAAAACCTGTACACAGCCTGCCCTGATCAGGATGGTGGAGTGAGAAGCTTCAGGGCTCCATCCCCCCACAGAAGCTTTGAAAAACCATTAAGAACTGGCAGAAACATCTTTCTAAAAGCCCCAGAAAAAAGGATTGCAGTGACAGGGTGAGTGCTGAATCAAGAAAAAGGCAACTTAAAAGTGGTAGGACCTCCTGGCACCCTGGCTGGCCCCTCTCCATCCCTCACAGACTCGGCAGGAAGTTGGTTTGGCCTGCGCTCCCAGTGTGGATCACTGGTCCCAGTTTTGCAGGGAGCAGTGTAACCTTCATGCCCATACTGGGAGCATATATGTCTGGCCCAATTTGTCTGGTGGTGGCCTGAAGAGCTCACTGTCCTAAAACTTGCCCTACATGTAGAAGGTAGCTCACCGAGCTTGCCTAAAAGAACTTTGTGGGTAAGTAATCAAGATATGCTGCCTGGGGCAAGGGTTTGGCAGTTGAACACATGCAGTGCCCAGGGCCATGAGGAAACTGTTTCCTAGGGAAGAAATGACATTCTTATCCGTGTTAACTGGGTAGTTCCTAGGGCCACAGGCCCAAGTCAAGAGGAATTTGCAGAAAGGATCAGGATGGTCCCTACACTTTGGCCTAGAGCTATTTTCAAAATTCATTTTATGGATGACCCTGAAGGAGAACACTAGCATAGGTCAATCTGCAAAGATTAGAAAGATGCTTTTTTTTCTTTTATCTTTTTGTTAGCTCCTGGTATTCAAGGAAAGTTCTGTCATAACACTCTCCATACAAGTTTAAGGAACAGATACCTCAGAGTCTAAATCCCAGCAATAACACATTAAAATATCAAAATGGCAGGTTTCACCAAAAGGTTACAAAACTTAAAAATAAACAGGAAATGATGGCTCAAGCAAAGGAGAAAATTAAAGCATTAGAAACCATCAATGTGGAGATTCAGACCTGGGACATAGCAGACAAAGACTTTTTAAAAAATGGACCTAAATATGCTTAAAGAGCTAAAGGAAATCATGGACAAAGAACTAAAAGAAATCAGGAAAATGATAGATAAACACAAAGAGAGCATCAATAGAGATATGGAAATTATGAAAAGGAACCAAACAGAGCTAAAGACCATAGTAACACATTAAAAATTCCCTAGAGGAGTTCAACAGCAGATTGGATCTGGCAGAAGAAAACATTGGGGGACTTGAAGATAAGACAATTGAAATCATCCAGTCTGAGAAGCAGAAAGAGGAAAGAATGAAGAAAAGTAAGCAAAGCCCGAGGAACCTGTGGGACACCATCAAGCATAACAATATATGCACTATGGGAGTCCCAGAAGGAGAAGAAAGAGAAAAGAGGGCAGAGAGAATATTCAAAGAAATAATGGCTGAAAACTTGCCAAATTTAGTGAAAGACATGAATATGCACATCCAAGATGCTCAACAAACTCCAACAGGATAAATCTACATAGACCCACACTGGACCATGTTATAATCAAACTGTCAAATGCTAAAGATAAAGGGAGAATTCTGAAAGCTGCAAGAGAGAAGTAACATGTAACATTCAATAAGATTATGTGCCTATTTTTCATCAGAAACCATGAAAGCATGAAGGCACTGGGATGACATATTTAAAGTGCTGACAGCAAAAAATTGCCAGCCAAGAATTCTATATACAGTAAAACTCTTTCAAAAATGAGGGAGTGATTAATATGTTCCCAGATAAACAAAAGCTGAGGGATTTCATCACCACTAGATGGGCCCTACAAGAAATGCTAAAGGGAGTTCTGTAAGTTGAAAGAAAAGGACACTAGACAATAGACTGAAGCCACATTAATAAAATTCTCCAGTAAAGATAATGACACGGGAAATATAATTACCAGTACTATTGTATTGATTTGTAACTCCACTTTTTACTTCCTACAGGATCTAAAAATAAAATGCCTTAAATGTAATGATAAATCAGTGGTTTGGGTTCATAATATATAAACATGTAATTTATGACAAGAACAACATAAAGGTAGGGTGATCGAGGGGTATAGGAACATAGTTTATATATGGTATTGAAGTTGATAATTTGGTATCAAAGCAAACGAGATTGTTATAGACTTAGGATGTTGACTTTAAGCCTCATGGCAAACACAAAGAAAATATCAGAGAATATGCAGACTCATAGAGACAGAAAGTAAGAGTACAGGACACCAGGTGTGTGGGGGGCAGGGACAATGGTAAGTTAGTGCAAAATGAGTGTAGGGTTTCTTTTTGGGTGAAGGAAATGTTCTAGCAATGGATGGTAGTGAGGGTACTTCAACATTGTGAATGTTATTCATCCCAGTGAATGGGAAGATTTATGTTGTATATATGATTCCACAATTTAAAAAAGAGAGACACTAAAGAGATAATGACAATTAAATGCAATACATGATACTAGACGGTACCTAAGAATGGAGGAGAAAATGACATTGTTGCGACATAAGAAAAAATTGAAATACAGAATGTCAGCTTTATATCAATGTTAAGTTCCTTGAACTTGATAACTGAACTTAAGGTGTTTACATAAGTGAATACCCTTTTTTGTAGGAAACTTACATGGGAGTATTATGTGTTCAAGAAATAGGAAGTGTGCAGCCTTCTCTCAAGTATTCAGAACATAGCTAGCTAACTAAGCAGAATGATACAGCAAAAGTGGCAAAATGTTAAAATTGGTGAAATTGGGTATCTAGTGTGGAGGTATGTTGGAGTTCTCTGTATGAGATTTGTATTATTTTTGCAGTGTCCTCTAAGTTTGGAGTAAAAAATGAAAACATTAAGTTCAAAAAACAGTACATGAATGTTCATAGCAGGTTTTTTTTCGTAATAACCAGTAACTGTAATCAACCCAGATATCCTTGTAAAGGTGAATGGTGAATTGTTAAGCAAACTGTGGTAAATCCATGCCATGGAATACCACTGAGCAATGAAAAGAAACAAACTATTAACACACACAACTTGGATAGAAAGGCTGAGTGATAATACCCAATGTCAAACGTTATATAAGATATGATTCCATTTCTATAACATTCTCAAAGTGACAAAATTGTAAAGATGGAGAACTGTTTAGTGGTTGTTAGGGGTTAGAGCCTGGGGAGTAAGGCTATAAAGGGGTAGCATGAGGGAGAGCATATGTGGTGATACAACAGTGGTGCATCCTGACATTGGTGGTGGTTACAAAAATCTACAAATTATATAGCTATAAACACACATATAGACATATAAATTTAAAAACACCTATCATTTACCTGGGAAACAACAATGTTGATAAATATTAAACAGCAGGTATTTAACAGGTGACAACCTCTGATAATTATCAAAAAAGTAAAATTAAACAAAATTTTAAAAATAACTTATTTTTAAAAGGTGAATGGAAAACAGAAAATCACAAAAAAAATGTTATAAAGAGATAAAGAGAGATGCCTCATTACTGAACACAGACCCCCATCACACATACAGGAGATCCCCATCAAGCACCCTACAGTTCCTGCATCACTCAACCCAGACATCTTATTCAAAGACAACGCTCCCATCATACAATCCCAACAGCCATCATGCATCCCATAACAGCCCCATAACTTACCACATAGACCAACCATAACTTACACCCCAAGCCACCATCACTCATCCACAGACCCCATCACTCACCTCACAGACCCTTATTATTCATTTCACATACCCTGATCACTCACCCAACAGAAAACCATCACCCACCACAGAGTTTCCTATCATTCACTCACACATCCATCACTAACACCACAGATCCCAGATCACTGACCCCACAGATCCCTCTCAATCAGCACACAGATCCCTCTCACTGAGCACACAAACCCACCATTAAATACCCCAAAGGCACTCCATTTAAAACCCAGAGACCCCCAAAAATAATCCCACAATATACCATCATGCATCACAGAGTCCAAATTAACAATTCCTCAGTGCCCATCACTCACCTCACACACCCCAAATCAGTCATCTACAGATCTTTTATAGCTCAAACCACATATCCTGAATCATTTGCACCACCACCTCTATCATTCACCCATAAACACCCATCATTCACCACACAGACCTTCCAACATTCACCTGACATATCCTCGTCAATCACCTAACAAACTCCCCATCACGCAGCCCACAGATTCCCATTGTTCACCCCACAGACCCCCACCACTAATTCCAGACACCCATCACTCACCACACACGCCCCATCACTCATTTCACAGACTCTCCCATCACTCACCACACAATCACTTACATCACAGAACCCTGTCATTCACCTCACACACTTCCTCCATAAACTCAACTCACAAACCCCAATACTCATTCTAAAGACCATCATCATACAACCAGACTCCATCATCCACCAAACAAACCCACATCATTCAAGTCACACATACCCATACCCCAAACTCAGCACACACACTCACATTACTTACCACACAGAACCCAATCACTCACCTTTAAGACTTGTCATTAATCACCACAAAGACTCCCACTCCTCACCCCACAAATTCCCCCTTAACTCATCCCACAGACAAACCATCACTCACCTCTCAGATGCCTTATCATTCACCACACAGATGCCAACACTTTTCAAACAGACCACATTACTCATCTGACAAAACACCCATTCATCACTCCACAGTCCCCCATCAGTCACTGGACAAAACTCCACACTTCTCACACAGACTTCATAACTGACCTCACAGACCTCTTTATCATTCACCCTCACAGACTTCCATCATTCATCTTTAAGACACACTATAACTCACTGCACAGGCCACCTCATTGAGAGGACTAGAAACTCCAACAGTCCTCTCAAGGAACCTATCACTCACCCCATATATCTCCATCACTCACTTGACAGATGTCTATCATTCACTCCACTGATATTTCACATCTTGCTCTCTATCAGTCACTCTCAGATGCCTTATCACACTCAGCACACAGAACTCCATAATTAACCTCATCGAACTCCCAACATTTACCCCACAGACTCCCATCACTTAGCAAACAGACCCCATCACTCACCCCACAATCATCACACACTTGAGACCCCCATCACTCATTCCACAGATCCTCCATCAGTCTTTTCACAGTCAAAAGAACTTTCCTCATTTTGGGTGACTCAGTGTTTAAGTAGAGAAGAGAACACAACTTTGTCTGTGGGTTACTTCCCTACGGAAGGGTGCCATCTTGAATGTTTTCCATTTGGTACAGCAGAGAAAAGCTCCCTGTGCCATTAAGTTTTGGGTAATTCGTTAACACAGCAATGGATAACTGGAGATATATGTGCATCCAATATGTGTATCTGTGAATGTATTTCCTAATCATATGTATGTATATTGTTTTAGTTTCCTAGCTGCTGACAGCAGATACAATGAAATTGGTTGGCTTAAACAATAAGCATTTATGAGCTTTACAGTTTGAGATCGAGAAAATGTCCAAATCAAGGCATCATCAAGGCAATGCTTTCTTCCCAAGGACTGACTGCTGGTGATCCTTGGCTTCTCTGCCACATGGCAAGGCACATGGCAGCATCTGCTGGTCTCTCCCTTCTCTTCTGTGTTTTGCTGCTTTCATCTTCTTGATTCCATGGCTTTCTCTCTTTGTCTTGCTTCCATTTATAAAAGACTTCAGTAATAGAATTAAGATCCATTCTGAAGGAAGTGGCTCACACCTTAACTGAAGTAGCCTCATCAAAAGATCCTACTTGCAAATATTTTCGCTGACCTGATTTCATGATAATCAGGGTAGGCTAAACATTCACTATATTAGAAACCATGCATGTGTCCCCAGACCTAGTTTTTCTCCCTAGGTCTGGTTTTTAGAATGCTGGTGATAAACTAAGCCTGATTTATTATATGACCATCCTGTTTGGGAAAAGACTGTGACTTTGGGTATCTTTGGTCAACCTTAAGAGATATAGCAGGGGGACAGATGTGGCTCAGGTGGTTGGGTGTCTGTCTCCCATATGGAAGGACCTGGGTTTGATCCCTGGGACCTCTCGGTAAAAATTTAAAAAAGGAAAATATAGAAGGTGCATGGGCCACCAGGCCCTGTGAGCGGGTGAGCCGCCAGGCCCTGTGAGCCATTCAGCAAGATGATGACATAACAGGAGAGTGATACAAAGGCAAGCCAAGATGAGACGCACTGAAAAACCAGGAACTAAGGTGGCACAGGTGGTAGGACGCCCCTTTCCCATATCGGAGATTCTGAGGATCAAATCCCAGTGAAGACAGGAGGAGAAGGATGAGAAGAGAGGGCAGGAAATGGACACAGAGTTGCCCAGTGAATGGACACAGAAACATCAAAAAAGGCAGGGGGCGGGTAAAAATGGATAAAAGTAAATAAATAAATCCTTAAAAAATGTATAGGGGAGGAAGGTATGGACTATAGTTAGTAGTAATACTTTGACGATGCTCTTTCATGATTTGTTAATAAATGTTTCACAACAATGCAGGGTATTTGTGTGTGGGAGGGTGATGTGTGGGAGCCCTGTATGATGTTATGCATGTTTGTTTTGTAAGTTCAAGATGTTTACTGAACACTTATAGTTTATGTATGTTCATGTATGAATGATATACTTCAATAAATTGTTTTCAAAAATTAAAAAATTAAAAAAAAGATCCTACTTACAATGAAATGGATTAGATTTAAGAACATGTTTTTCTGGGGTACATACAGCTTCAAACCACCACATATACACATACATACATGTGTATACATGCATACACATGCATGTGCATTTGTATATGTGCACAATACATATGACATACACATACACATGTATGCATGCCTGCATATGATAACGAGAGACATTCACAGATGAACAAAGATACAAGATCAATACTACATACAGGAGTATATGTAGACAATCCTACCAATAGGAAAATTGGGCGTACCTTTACATATATAAGAGATATGTTCATGAATACATTTATATTCCTATTTATATATATTAACATTGCCTCTAAGTATAAATATACCTACGTGGATCTTTCTAAATATATACACAATGTTGATACATGAGGGCTTTAGATATTTATAGTTATGTGTGTAATATAAATCCATTTCTTATAAATAAGATATGAATATGCACATATCAAAAAAATATAACAAATATTATTACATATTTATATTTAAATATATGGGCATCTATCCAAATCTTAAGGTGAAGACATTGAGTGGTTATAACAGTATTTGATTGTGTAATGGTGAAATATAGTAGCTGATTCACCCTATGTACAAATGTTATCTGATGGAAATACATTCACTTCTACATATCTATAGGCTTGGATAGACACGATGCTTTAAGGAGTATACCTGGAAATCGAGCAAAAGTTAAAGTGTAAAGGAAAAAATATACACAAAGAAGTAAAATTTAAGAAGCAAGAAGAAAAGATATGTCTATTATCATTACAGTTCTCAAAATAAAGAATTTTTTAAAAATTTAAATATACAGATGAAAGGTAATAAAACAGCATAATGAACTGGCACATAACCATTACAAGTTTTAACAATGTTCATGAATGCTATTTTTAAATCCTATATAAATTATATATATATTGTTTTATATCTATGTGATTAATTTACTCTATGTATTTTTATGTTTTAATTGTATAAGCAGGAAGAAAAAAAGTCTCCAAACACACACCCTGAGATAAACAGTTCCAAAACCCCTAAAAACTGGCCCCCACCTGTTCAGGCCCCACCAATCACAGGACACATGTCCAAGTCTCCTAGAAAGAGGCAGGTTCATCTGCTGTAAGTAGGGGACGTCCCCTTTAAAACCCCAGCTCGCTTGGAAAGCAGCACTGTGTGAAGCCAAAGGCCTCAGAAAGTGCAAAATCCCGGGTGGCAATGAAAGCCCGGTGTTGACTGTGGGCGAACTGTCACCTAAGAGCTGCTAATGAGGATGCGCATCAGCGGTAACTAGGTGAGGATTGAGAGAAGAGGGTAGATTAAAAGGCAGTAGGGGTCTTTGTTACAACTCACCTAAGCACTGGCATTTATCAGGAATGGAGACTTCGTTAGTGATGGGGGGAGGGGGTTTGGTAAGCCAAGTTACAGAGATCTATGGGGTCAGTATTGGAGAGTCTGTGGGGTGAGTGATGGGGAATCTGTCTTGAGAGTGAAGGGTCTCCAGAATTAGTAAGGGGGACTTTCTGGGTTAAGTGATGGTGGCTTTTGCCGGGTAAGTGCTGGACAGGGGTGAGATGATTGATAAGGGTTTTTTTGTTTGTTTGTTTGTTTGTTTGTTTTGATATATGATGGTCTTTATTTACAACTTTATTGGCAAAAGGGAAGAGGGAAAAGTTTAAAATAGTTTAACACAGGGCATTGCACCTTATCCTGTCAAATTAAAGTTCCATTTTAAATGTCCATTTGACTAACTGTCCAAAGATATACAACACTGAATCTGCATTTGCAGTTTCCTTTATGAAGTACAGCACTCGTATTTTATGCAGTCTACTTAATATATACATACATAGGAATTCAAATCAGTCATTAAAAGCTGCATTAAATGAAGGGTATTTAAAATTTACATTTATGTTGTTCCTGGTAATAACACATGTCCAATGAAAGTCAAAATTGGAAAAGCAGTTACATTTCCCACTTGAGTGGACAGTTACAACAATTGTTTTCTGCAAGGACCATAATGTTTCAATTTATCGTAAACTTCTCTGAACTTACTATAAGATGTAGTCAAAGTCAGAAGAAAAGATGTAGAGAGAATGTTCCTTTTTTGGAGAAGCATATGTCCTCCAGAATCAGCATGGGAAATAAACATCCTGTTGTAGAATTCTAGGTAGAAAAAATAATGTAGTCAATTTTAACTCATGTAGAGCTGACAATTTTTTCATTGACTTGTCTGGTATCATTCTTCTAGTTCATCCAAGTCTTCCCCAGTAAAAAGATTTTCATCAACAGGAACATCATCGATGGCTCCATTTTCCTGTCCCTCTCCTTCATTGTCCTCTTCCAAATCATTTCTTTCAGCATTTTCAGCCCTACCGCCAGAAGCTTCACTTAATTTGTTTTCATCTTTTTCTCAAGTATACGTGCTGAACCTTTCAAGACTGGCTACAGTAATGCCTGTCTCATCTACATCTCTTGGAATGTACAGGCTTAAATCTATGTCATTCACGCTCACAGAATCATCAACCTCATCAGCACCTGATCCCTGGATATAACAGGTGTCATCTGCTTCCTCCTCCTCCTCATCAACCAGTTCAGGAAGAAATTAAAACAATTCACGACCACTGATCACTAGTGCTTTCCCTGCTTTGAAGTCTGCTTTCCTTCTTTCCATATCTTGCTCAAATTTATCAATCTTTTCTTGTCCTTTCCTTTTCTTCCAAGCAAGAAAAGATTCTAGAGTGATTTTGGTAACATTTGGACCTAGGGCAGAACGCTCTCTTTCAATTAGATCTTCTACTGAAATTTCATCTTCTTTCTCTTCTTTCTTTTTATCTTTTTTCAACACAAACCCAGGAGGAAGTGCATGACGATACATGCAAGTATCACCCCCTCCAGGGCATGCCCCAAACCAGCCATACTTGTTGTTTTCAATAGCTTCAAGGAAGTGCTTGCACACTATTTGAGTTTTTGTTTTTTTCTTTTCCGCCTCACCGTGCTTCTTGTTCACTACTTCTTCCAGCTTTTTCTCATCCCAGTTATCCATGGTATCTTTCCCAAGTTCTTCATCTCTTGCATCAATGTAAACATTTCGCTTTTCACATTTTCTCTCCAGAGTCAAGTCATGAGAGAACTTACACTTATCTCCCTTAGTACACTGACTTTGCTTGAAAAATGCACATACCACAGATTTGGGATCTGCACCTTTACTTATTTTTTGAGCAGCAACTACAGGTTTGAACAGTTCATTTAGCTCCTGCAATTCTTTCTTCTTGTCATCTTTCTTCGGTTTCTTTTCAGCTTCACTTTGTGCTACCTGACGAGGATTTTGTTGACCAAACTTAACTTGATGAGTGACAGCTTAGATAAACTTCTGTTGCTTTGCTCCTTTCTTATTCTTCAGACCAAAAGTTTTGTCTTCCAGGAGAGAGAGGCTTGGAGGAGAGTATAGAAGAAAGAAAAGCAGAAAGTATAACCAAAAGAGTAAAAAGAGAGACAAAAACAAGATGACATATGAAAACCAAACAATACAATGGTTGAAATAGTGCATTTTCAGTAATATCATTGAATGTGAATGTATTAAGTTCCCCAATCAAAAGATACAGGCTGAGAGAATGGATAAAAAAAACATGAGCCATCCATATGCTGTTTACAAGAAACTCACCTCAGACCCAGGGATACAAACCGGCTGAAAGTAAAAGGTTGGAAAAAGATACTCCACACGAATAGTAAACAGAAAAGAGCAGGGGTAGCTATACTAATATCAGAC
>JAKSZT010054419.1:6871261-6891559 GCA_026826555.1 Tolypeutes matacus | reverse complement strand
CAATACCACTACTGGGTATATACCCAGAAGAACTGAGAGCAGTGACACGAACAGACATCTGCACACCGATGTTCATAGCCACATTATTCATCATTGCCAAAAGTTGGAAACAACCCAGGTGTCCATCAACAGATGAATGGATAAACTAACTGTGGTCTATTCACACGATGGAATATTATGCAGCTGTAAGAAGAAATGAAGTCATAAAGCATATGGCAACATGGATGAATCTGGAGGACATTATGTTGAGTGAAGCAAGCCAGATACAAAAGGACAAATACTGTATGAATGCATTACTATGAACCAAATATATTGTATAATATATTGTTTGATTCACACACACAAAAAAAAACAGAACAAAAAAACAAACAAAAAACAAAACAACAAAAAATTTACATATATCCATTACATTTAATTGAGAAATGTATATATTTATTCATCTGTGTTTACTTTTTAGTTTTTTATTGCTTATGTTTTCAATTATTAAATGTACAAAATAAAGTTAAAAAAAACAACAACAGTTGACTGTATATGTGAGGGTATATTTCTGGGTTCTCAATTCTATTCCACTGATCGATGTGTCTATCTTTATGCCAGTACCATGCTGTTTTGACCATTGTAGCTTTGTAATATGTTCAAGGTCAGGCAGTGAAATTCCTCCCACATTGCTCTTCTTTTTTAGAATGCTTTTGGCTCTTCGGGTACACTTACCCTTCCAGATGAATTTGGTAATTGCCTTCTCTAATTCTGTACAGTAAGCTGTTGGGATTTTGATTGGTATTGCATTGAATCTATAAATCAGTTTGGGCAAGATTGACATATTCACTATATTTATTCTTTTTTTGGTTTGGATATCCAGCTCTCCCAGCACCATTTGTTGAAGAGACTGTTTTGTCCCATCAACATGGACTTGGAGCTCAAGCAGTTGAGCACCTGCTTCCCACATGGGAGGTCCCGGGTTCAGTTCCCTATGCCTCCTATAAACAAAATCAAACGAGCAAAACAAACGGAAAACCCAGCTCAGGGTTGCCGATGTGGCTCAGTTGTTGAGTGCCAGTTTCCCACATATGAGGTCCTGAGTTCAATCTCTGGCCCTGGTACCTTAAAAAAATATACCCTGCCCTCTCCCCCCCTCCCACACTTTCCCCCATTACCATCTTTCATTAGTGTGATACACTTGTTACAATTGATGAACACATAGTTTACATTATAGTTTACTATAGTTTACACTTTCCACTGCACTATTTTATAGGTTTTGACAAAATGTATAATGGCCTGTATCCGTTATCCTTCCTCTATTGAGGGTGTGAACCACTGGATTCTAGCCAGTGGGTGTGTATTTGTCTCTTCTAATAAACTGCAAGATGATGGAAAGCTCAGTTATCTTCATCCCCAACACACAGCAGAACCACAGACAGGAAGTAGGATCTCAATAAACGCTTGTTGGAAAGAGAAAAAACAAAACAAAACATGGACTTGGTAGGTTTGTCAAAAAACAGTTGGCCATATAGACGAGGGTTTATTTCTGGGCTCTCAGTTCTATTTCACTGATCGATGTGTCTGTCTTTATGCCAATACCATGCTGTTTTGACCACTGTAGCTTTGTAATATGTTTCAAGGTCAGGCAGTGAAATGACTCCCATGTCGCTCTTCATTTTTAGAATGCTTTTGGCTATTTGGGTGCACTTTCATTTCCAAATGAATTTGGTTATTGCCTTTTCTATTTCTGTGAAGTAAGCTGTTGGAATTTTGATTTGTATTGCATTGAATCTATAACTCAGTTTGTGTAGGACTGATATCTTCAGTGTTTAGTCTTCCAATCCATGAACACGGAATGTCTTTCCATTTGTTTAGGTCTTCATTGATTTCTTTTAGCATTGTTTTGTAGTTTTATGCATATAGGTCTTGTGCTTCTTTGGTTAAATTGATTCCTAGGTATTTGAGTCTTTTTGTTGCTTTTGTAAATGGATTTTTCCCCTGATTTCCTCCTCAGATTGTTCAATACTAGTGTACAGAAACATTACTGAATTTGCGTGTTGATCTTGTATCCTGCCACTTTGTTGAACTCATTTATTAGCTCAAGTAACTTTTTCATAGATAGTTCAGAATTTTGTAAATATAAGATCATGTCATCTGCAAATAGTGAGAGTTTTACTTCTTTTCCTATTTGGTTGCCGGTAATTTTTTTCTGGTCTAATTGCTCTAGCTAGAACTTCTAGTACAATGTTGAATAACAATGGTGGCAGTGGGCATCCTTGTCTTGTTCCCAATCTTAGAGGGAAAGCTTTCAACATTTCCCTATTGAGTACAATGTTGGCTGTGGGTTTTTCATATGTGCCATTTATCATATTGAGGAATTTTCCTTCTATTCCTATCTTTTGAAGTGTTTTTATCAAGAAAGGATGCAGATTTTGTTGAATGCCTTTTCTATATCGATCGAGACAATCGTGTGTTTTTTTTCCTTCAGTTTGTTAATGTGGTGTATTACGTTAATTGATTTTCTTATGTTGAACAACCCTTGCATACCAGGAATAAATCCCACTTGAATATGATGTATGTCTTTTGATATGCTGTTGGATTCAATTTGCAAGTATTTTGTTGAGAATTTTTGTATCTATGTTCATTAGAAAGGTTGGTTTGTTATTTTCTTTTCTTGTAATGTCTTTACTTGAACTTGGTAGGAGGGTGATGTTGGCTTCATAAAATGTGTTGGGTAATTTTCCCTCCTTTTCAATTTTTTGGAAGAGTTTAAACAGGATTGGTATTAATTCTTTTCAAAATGTTGGTAAAATTCACCTGTGAAGCCATCTGGTCCTGGAATTTTCTTTGTTAGGAGATTTTTCATGACTGATTCAATCTCTTTAAATGTGATTGGTTTGTTAAGTTCTTGTATTTCTTGTAGTGTCAGTGTAGGTTGTTCGTGTATTTCTAGGAATTTGTCCATTTCATCTAGGTTGTCTAGTTTGTTGGCATACAGTTTCTCATAACATCCTCTTAGTGCATTTCTAGGAATTTGTCCATTTCATCTAGGTTGTCTAGTTTGTTGGCATACAGTTTCTCATAACATCCTCTTATGATCCTTTTTATTTCTGTGGGGTCAGTCGTAGCATTCCCTGTTTCATTTCTGATTGTATTTATTTAAATCTTCTCTCTTTTATTATTTGTTAGTCTAGCTAGGTGTTTGTCAATTTTATTGATCTTCTCAATGAACCAGCTTTCAGTTTTGTTGATGTTCTCTCTCTCTTTTTTCTCAATTTCATTTATTTCTGCTCTAATCTTTATTAATTTTTTCCTTCTGCTTGCTTTGGGACTGGTTTGCTCTTTTTCTAGTTTCTCCAGATATTCAGTTAGGTCTTTGATTTTAGCTCTTTCTTCTTTTTTAATATAGGCATTTAGGGCTATAAATTTCCCTCTCAGGACTGCCTTCACTGTATCCCATAAGGTTTTTTTTTTTTTTTTTTATGTACAATTTATTTCACAAAAATTTCACATATTCCTGAGTACTGTTGTGGCAACGGATGTAGGCCATTTTAAATCAGCACACACCACTCAGAACTGAGTGGGAGAGAGTGTGGTCTACAGTGTGGTCTACAGTGTGAACTGTGGTCTATGGTTGGTGGCAAGGCTCCAGGATGTGTAAGTTCATTGAGGGTGGTGGGCCACACTGTGGGAGATGTTTGTGTGGGATGTGGTGGGAGGTGTGGGAGGTGGGCAACATGGGAATCCCAGTGGGTTCCGTGTAATATTTTGGGTAATCTAAGCACCCCATAAGTTTTGATTAGTTCTGCTCTCATTTTCATTTGTCTCAATATATTTACTAATTTCTCTCACAATTTCTTCTTTGACCCACTGATTATTTAGGAGTGTATTGTTCATCCTCCTCACATTTGTGAATTTTCCTCTTTCCTGTCTATTATTGATTTTCTAGGTTCATTCCATTATGATCTGAGAAAGTGCTTTGTATAATTTCAATATTTTTATATTTATCAAGACCTGCCTTGTGACTTAACATGTGGTCTATCCTGGAGAAAGATCCTTGAGCATGTGGGATGAATGTATAACTTGTTGAGTTTGTGTGCAACGTTCTTTATGTGTCTGTTAGGTCTAGTTCGTTAATCATATTGTTCAAGTTCTCTGTTTCCTTGTTCATCTTCTGTCTAGTTGTTCTATCTAATGATGTGAGTGGTGTGTTTAAGTCTCCAACTATCATTGTAGAGATGCTTTTTCTCCCTTCAGTTTTGCCAGAGATTGCCTCATGTATTTGGGGGCACCTGATAAGGTGCATAGATATTTATGATTGTTATTTCTTCCTGATGGATTGTCCCTTTTATTAATATATAATGGCCGTCTGTATCTCTTCTAACTTTTTTTGCATTTAAAGTCTGTTTTGTCCAATGTTAGAATAGCCCATCTCTGCTCTTTTTTTGGTTACTGTTTGCATGGAGTTATCTTTGTCCAATCTTTCACTTTCAGCTGGTTTGTATCCCTGGGTATAAGGTAAATCTCTTGTAGGCAGCATATGGATTGCTTATGGTTTCTCCCCTCCCCCCCCCCATTCTTTCAGTCTATATCTTTTGACTGGGGAGTTCAATCATTCACATTCAATGATATTACTCTAAATGCATTGTTTACTTCCACCCTTTTGTCCTTGGTGTTCATGTATCATAACTTATTTTCGTCTTTTTACACTTTGGGTTATCTGTTTGCTATTCTTTCTTCTATACTCTTCTCCAAGTCTCTCTCTCCTGTCTTTTTCTTTCAGGCTGTAAGGCTTCCTTTAATAGTTCCTAAAAAAAAGGATTCTTTTTTATGAACGCTCTTTGTAAATATTTTAGGTTCTCCTTCATATTTGAAGGGCAATTTTGCTGGATAAAGAATTCTTGGCTTGCAGTTTTTCTCTTTCAGTTTCCTAATTTTATTATACCACTGTCTTCTTGCCTCCATGGTTTCTGATGAAAAATCCACACTAAGTCTTACTAAGCATCCCTTTTATGTAGTGGTTTTCTTCCCTCTTGCTGCTCTCAGAATTTTCTCTTTATTTTTGATGTTTGACATCCTGAGTAGTATACGTCTTGGAGCAGGTCTATTTGCATTTATTCTTATTGGGGTGTGCTGCCCTTCTTGGACATTAAATTCATTTCTTTTGTGAGAGTTGGGAAATTTTCAGGTATTATTTCCTCAAATACTCTTTCTGCCTCTTTTCCCTTGTCTTCTCCTTCTGGAACTCCCCATGACACGTATGCTGTTGTGTTTCATGGTATCATTTAACTCCTTGAGTCTCTGCTCAATTTTTTCCCTTCTTTTCTGTCTCTGTTCTTTTCTCTCTTCAATTTCAGCTGTTCTGTCTTTGGTATCACTTATTCTTTTTTTCTATTATTTCAAGTCTGCTGCAGTATACCTCTAATATGTGGTTGTTGTTTTTTTTTTTCAGGAGGTACTGGAGATTGAACCGAGGACCTCATACAAGCAGGCGCTCAACTACTGATCTACACCTGCTCCCCAATGAGAGTTGTTTTTTTTTTTTTTGTTTTTGTTTTGTTTTTAGGAGGTACTGGGGATTGAACCCAGGATCTTGTACAAGCAGGTGCTCAACCACTTGAGCTATACATGCTTCCCTCTAATGTGTTGGGGTTTTGGGAGTTGTTTTTTTTTTTTTTTTTTTTTTTTTAGGTACCGAGGGCCAGAGATTGAATCCAGGACCTCACATGTGGAAAGCCGACGCTCAACCACTGAGCCACATCAGCTTCCCTGGATTGGTTTTTTCATTTGTTTTGCTTGTTGTTTGCTTTTTTTTTTCAGGAAGCACTGGGAACTGAGCCCAGGAACTTCCGTGTGGGAGGTGGGAGCTCATCTGCTTGAGCCACATCTGCTCCCTCCCCTCTAATGTGTTTTTGATCCCAGCTATCATGTCTTTCATTCTCATGAGCTGTTACTTTTCTAGTCAGGTGTTCAAATTCTTCTCTGTGGTTACTAAGTGTCTTCTTTTTTTTTCAGTGTCTTAATTTTTTTATTGTTGTCTTCAAAGAGATTTTAGGTCACAGTAAAGTTACATAAAGAACATAGGGGACTCCCATATACCCAACATCCTCCCCCTTTCCCCCTTCACTATTTTTTTTTTATTGTGGGTAAAAATCTAAATTTTCACAATACATACCAACATTTGCAAAATAATATATAAATATATATGCATATATGTGCATTTGCTTACAAAAATGTTATTTATATATATATATAAATATATTTTAAGAGGTGCTTAGATTACCCAAAATATTACACGGAACTCACTGGGATTCCCATGTTGCCCACCTCCCACACTTCCCACCACATCCCACACAAACATCTCCCACAAGTGTGGCCCGCCACCCTCAATGGAGTTACACATCCTGGGGCCTTGCCACCAACCATAGACCACAGTTCACACCGTAGACCACACTCTCCCACACAGTTCTGAGCGGTGTGTGCCGATTTAAAATGGCCTACATCCGTTGCCACAGTGGTACTCAGGACAACCGCCAACTCCCAAAGAAGCCCCTGTATTTCAACTGCTCATCCCCTCCCTACCCCAAAATTGTCAAGTGGCCACTGGCTCCACCTCATTGTTATAATTTCTTGCATTGCTAGAATCACCATATGTGAACAACAGAATACCATCAAGTCCACTCTAGTCCATAGTTCTTCCCCTAATCCTGAGGGGACTGGGATAGTGATGTCCACTCCACCTCCAAGTGAGAGAGGGCTTATATCCCATGGATATGGTGGGTGGGATGATACTGCCTGCAGATGCAGGCCCTCTCCATTCCCTGGGATGGCCATTTCCCATCGTTGTCTCCTCACCAGGTGACTTGGATGAGTCCATTGAGCTGTAGGGTAGGAGTTGCAGCTCCACCGAGATTCCATGCACACCTGGCACATAGGTAGGCCAGAGGCTCCAGTCTCTGGAAGCATACCTAAAAACTTCAGCATCACATATAGGTTTGAATAGAAGGGACTGATGAACCATGTGCAGGGAGGACTTATTTGAGTCCAATTCTGTCACTCTCAGGAGCACAGATTCCAAAATAGAGTCCACTGATAAGGCATCAGTCTCTGGGTCTATCCCCACTTATATAGGACCTGGGTGTCTCCAGAGCTCTCAGGAGCCCCTCTGTGTGAGGTGATAGGCACTTAGAGTTCCTACTGAGATGTGCGTAAGAGTTACCTCTGGGATGACCTCCCGACTCTCTTTGAAGTCTCTTAGCCACTTGAACTCATTTGTCTTTACCTTTGCCCCCTTTAATTCAAGGTCTTTTTCCAGTTGTGTTGCCAGTTGGCACTTGGTATTAATCCCTCGTTGCCAGGGAGGCTCATCCCCGGGAGTCATGTCCCACGTTGGGGGGAAGGTAATGCAATCATATGCTGAGTTTGGCTTAGAGAGTGGCCACATTTGAGCAACAAGGAGGCTCTCAGCTAAGTGTCTTCTTGATGTCCTTTATCTCTTTAGCCATATTGTCTTTCAACTCATTAATTGATTTTGGAAATTTGTGTGCATCTCATTGATTAGTTGTCTCAGATCCTGTGCCTCTTCTGGGGCTTTGATATATTTCTTTTCTTGGGCCATTTCTTCCATTTTCTTAGTATGGCTTGTAATTTTTTTCTGATATCTAGGCTTCTGATTAGGATGGTTAGTTTACTCAGATGCACAATTTCTCTTTCATAGGGATTTAGTGATGGGAGGCTGTGTGTTACTGCTGTTCTTTGAATCTTGGTTCAACCTGTTCTGAGTATTTAGGGTTCTCCCTGTTAGTTGCTCAAATCTGAGCCCTGGACCCAGTAATGGGTTGCAGATCTGCTTCCTAGGGCCTTGTGGAGGGAGGCTGTAAAGACTGAAAAAAGCCTCTCTTATTTAGTTTTAATTTCCTCACGTGCACTTCCTTGTTCTGCCAGCAGATTGTGCTCTTTGACACATCTCTCAGTTCAATGCCTGGCAGTTCTCCAACCTTTGCTGGCAGCCCCCTCCCTTTTCCCGGTTAGGAAATAATTCTACTCCCCTCTGCATCCTCAACCACCAGTCCTGGTCAGTGCAGAGGGAGAATGAGAGGGTCAGATCTCTTTAGTCCCTTGCAGGCTCCCAAGGCAAACAATGGCTTGGCCCCACCTGGCCTGGAAGTGCTCGTGGGACACAGCAGACCAAATTTGTGGGTCAGAAGCTGAGTCAGCCTTAGGCTATGTCCCGCTTTACCCCCTTTCCTGGGGTGGTGGATCCTTGGGGCCCCCTTTGTCTGTAGCCACTGTAGCAGAGGCCCGAGAATTCAAAACTATCTATAGTGTAGGGGAGGATGCCGGCATTTGCAGCTATAGCTTTTAACTCAGTTTTGCCTTCACGATTCTTTTCCTTTGTCCTTCTCTCTTCTGGGCAGTTCCAGCCTTCCCTTGGTGCCCTAAACCCTAGAAGATTTTTTTCCAGGTAGTTTTTGTCTGTCTTCTAGTTGTTTTTCTGGGAGAGAAGAGAGTCCCATGACTTTCTAGTCTGTATCTTCCCAGAAGTTTGTCTTGTCTCTTTAGTTTTCTTTAGGCTGCAACAATTTCCACTGCCTTTCCTTAAATTTCATGGCCTTGATATTTTTGAAGATTACAGGACAGTTATTTTGCAGAATGTCCTTCAGTTTTGATTTGTCTGATGTTTCCTGATCAGGTTATACATTTTGGATAGGAATATTATAGAGGTACTGCTGTGTCATTCTCATTTCATCTTAGCACATAGTGTACTATTTCATTACTGATGATGTTCACTTTGATTAATTGATTAAGATGGTGTCTGCCAGTTTTCTCTACTGTAAAGTTATAATTTTTCTTTTTGTAATTTATAAGTATATAGTGGGTAGGTACTTTGATACTATGTAAATATCCCATCCCTCCTCAAACTTTCAATTTATTCATTCACTTCTTCACTTGTTCATATTAGTATGGACTTATGATTTCCTATGGTATCCAATAAGTAATAATTAGTTACTTTTTTTCCTTATTTTGATATTTAAGTTTTTAACTTTTTATTTTAAAATAATTATAGATTCATAGTAAGTGGCAAAAAAAATGTGAAGGGAGGACTTGTATACTCTTCACCAGCTCCCCAGTAAGGTAACTTCTTGCATAACTGTAGTACAATATCAAAACCAGGAAATTGACATTGGTACAATCCAGAATTTATTTAGATTTTACCAGTTTTACATGCACTTATTTTTAGTTTCATTCAATTTTATCACACGTGTCTACCACTACAATCAAGATACAGGACTGACTGTTCAATCATTGCAAGGCACCCTCATGCAACCCCTTTATAGCCACGACACTCACATTTCCAACTGTCCCAAGTCCCTGCAGCCGTTAATCTCTATATTTTGTAATTTCAAGATTATTGTATAAATGGAGTCAAACAGTATGTAACCTTTTGATACTGGCTTTTTTCACTCAGCATAATTTTATTGAAATATATCCAAGTTGTTGCATGTATCAAGTTTGTTTCTTTTTCATTTTTACTTTTTATTTATTTATTTATTTTAGGAGGTACAGGGGATTGAACCCAGGACCTCGTATGTGGAAAGCAGGCACTCAACCACTGAGCTACGCCTGTTCTGCCATTTGTTACTTTTTATTGCTGAGTAGTATTCCATAATGTGGATGTACCACAGTTTGTTTAAATATTCATCCCTAAGGTTGAAAGACATTTGGGTTGTTTCTAGTTTGGCGCTATTACAAATAAAGCTGCTTTGTTTGAACATAAGTTTTCAATTCTCTGTGGAAAATGCCCAAAACTGTTGGAATTTATGTTTAATTTGATAAGAAAATGTCAAACTATTTCTAAAAGGATTGTCCTATTTTATATTCTCATCAGCAATGTGTGAGTTTCTCCACACACTGTTAGTATTTGGTGTTAATGCTTTTTTTTTTTTTTTTTCATTTTAGCTATTCTAATAGTTGTATACTAGTATATCATTTGGGTTTAATTTGCATTTCCTGGACTAATGATGTAGAACACCTTGTCATGTGGCTATTTTCCATCTCTATATCCTCTTCAGTGAAATGTCTGTTTATCTCTTTTGTGGATTTTCTGGTTAGATTATTTCTGTATGTACATTTGAGGGTTTTTTGTGTTCTTTTTTTTCCTTCTCCACAATAATTTTATTATTGAATAAGCATTAAGCCTAGAATGTGATGAATCACAGCCAATCTACTAAACAATTGCAAAGACAGAAAGAAAGGTCACCCTTTTTATGTGGTTATACAGATACAACCCATTATATACATAATTTCTCTTATCTTTAGGACTGAGAGGTAGGTTTACAATTTGGAGCCAGGAGTCACCCTGAAGTTATGTACATCTGTTCCCAGGAAACTGGGAGAAGGGGCAATATCTTTCTTCATTACATTTCAAAGGACTAGCATCCTTCCTTTGAGGAAATATTCTTGAGTGAAATTTGCAAGAAGCTTATTAAACCTTTAAAGAAAAGATTTACATACATTTCAAAGGGGACAGAGAAAGAACTTACAATCACAAGTTTTCTAAAGTAAAGGATGAAAGGAAAAGGAAGGAGAAAGAAGTTTCTTTTCAATTTTGCAGCAAGGAAAATTAATTCTTTTTTCTTTTTTTTTTTTTTAATTTGTAATTACCTTTACGATCCCACCTTTGTTACTATAAAATAGTAACACTACAATGTTTAATGAACTCCATTGCTAATTCTGCCTTTCTCTTGGACAAGTTGCAGCCCTCTAAATATCCACAGAAAATGCAAAGCAAAGCACATATCAGGATCACAATAGGATGAGTTTAAAAGTTCAGTACTGGATAGATCGTATAGTATGTGAATATATCTCATCAAAACTGCTTAATATATAAATAAATAATTGTGCAAGAATAGCCAGAAATAGCAGCTATGTACAGAAGTGGAAGCATAGAGAGATTGAGGGATGAAGAATTTTCTTGTTAGTATGTTTGTGTGGTTTTTGTTGATTATTATTATTATTGAAATAATGAAAATGCTCTAATGATAATTGAAGTGATGAATGCACATCTATGTGATTATACCAAATACCATTGATTGTACACTTTGGATGAATTGTATGCTTTATTAATATAAATCAATAAAATGTATTTGTTTAAAAAAATAAAAAATAAAAAAATAAAAGTTCAGTACAATATTTGCCTTAACAGTTAGAATCTTTTTTTAAGATAGCACTTTTCTGTAATAGTACTAATTGTTTAACAAGTTGCCTTTGTTACAATTGATGAAAAATTATTAAAATAGTACTATTAACTATCACCCATAGTTTACATTAGGTGTATTTTTCTATATACTACCCTATTAACACCTTGTATTAGTGTCATACATTTGTTACAATTCATGAAAGAACATTCTTAAAATTGTCCTATAAACTATTGTGCATCGTCTACAATAAAGTTCACTATGTTATAAAGTCCTATGTTTTATCCTTTAATTTTTATCCTGGTAACATACAGAACCTAAAGTTTCCCCTTTTAGCCACAC
Organism: Tolypeutes matacus; assembly: GCA_026826555.1. Taxonomy (NCBI): domain Eukaryota; kingdom Metazoa; phylum Chordata; class Mammalia; order Cingulata; family Chlamyphoridae; genus Tolypeutes; species Tolypeutes matacus. The sequence continues at coordinate 6,880,040 of JAKSZT010054419.1, read as the reverse complement.
TCAGCTATATAATTCAGTGCAGTTAATTATACTCACAGTAATGTGCTACCATTACCACAATCCATTTCCAAGCCTTTACAATCAACCTAAATAAAAATTCTGTACAAATTTAGCATCAACTCCCTATTCTCTACCCCTAATCTATCCCCTGGTAACCTATATTCTAGATTCTAACTCTATGAGTTTGCTTATTATAATTAGCTCATATTAGTGAGATCATACTTTTGTCCTTTAGTGTCTAGCTTATTTCATGCAGCATAGTGTCCTCAAGGTTCATACATGTCACATGCAGCAGAACTTGATTTTTTTTATGGGTTGAATAATATTACATCTTATACTAGTGGGTATGAAATGGCATCTCGTGATTTTGATTTGCGTTTCCCTTCTAGCTAGTGATGTTGAGCATCTTTACATGTGCTTTTTAGACATTCTCTTTGGAGGAATGTCTATTCAAGCATTTTGCCCATTTTAAAATTAGGTTGTTCGTCTTTTTTATTATTATTATTATTATTTTTAAAGATTTTATTTTATTTATTCATCCATCCCCCCCTTGCGGCTTGTGCTAGCTGGGTCAGCCAACCACGCCGTGCGGGCGGGCCCGCCCTCACCAGGAGGCCCCGGGAACCGAACCCAGGGCCTCCCACATGGTAAACGGGAGCCCCACTGATTGAGCCACAGCCGCTTCCCAGTCTTTTTTATTATTGAGTTGTAGTATTTCTTTATATATTCTGAACATTAAACCCTTATCAGATACATGGTTTTCAAATATTTTCTCCCATTGAGTAGGTTGTCTTTTCACTTTTGTGACAAAGTGTTTTGATGCACAAAGGTTTTTTTTACATCTTTGGTTAAATTTATTCTTTTTATTTTTAAAAATTTCCAACTTTATTTTATTTTTAAATTTTATGTATTTTTATTTTGATTAAAATTATTTATTGATATTTGAGTCTTTTAGTTGCTGTTGTAAATGGAATTTTAGTCTTGATTTCCTCCTCATATTGCTCTTTACTAGTATGTAGAAACACTACTGATATTTACCTGTTGATCTATTACCCTGCCACTTTGCTGAATTTATTACCTCTAGTAGCTTTGTTGTAGTTTTTCTGAGACTTTCTATATATAGGGTCATGTTATTCTTCAAATAGTGAAAATTTTACTTCTTCCTTTCCAATTTGGATGCCTTTTATTTATTTTTCTTTCCTAACTGCTCTGACTTAAACTTCCAGTACAATGTTGAATAACAGCAGGGATAGTGGGCATCCTTGTCTTGTTCCAGTTCTTAGAGGATAAATTTTTCATTCTTTCACCATGGAGTATCATGTTACTTGTGGGTTTTTCATATATCGCCTTTATCATGTTGACAAAGTTTCCTTTTGTTTTTATCTTTCAAAGTATTTTTATTAAGAAAGGATGATGGACTTTGTCAAATGCCTTTTCTGAGTCAATCGAGATGATCATGTGGTTTTTCCCCCTTTGATCTGTTAATGTGGTGTACTACGTTAATTGATTTTCTTGTGTTGAACCACCCTTGCATATCTGGGATAAAACCCACTTGATCATAGTGTGTAATTCTTTTAATGTACTCTTGGATTCTATTTGCAAGAATTCTGTTGAGGATTTTCTCATTTATACTCTTTAGAGTGATTGGTTTGTTATTTTGTTTTGTTGTAGTATCTTTGTCTTTGGTATTAGGGTGATGTTGACTTTATAGAATGAGTTAGGCAGTGTTCCCTCCTCTTCAATTTTTTGGAAGAGTGTATTTCTGCTCTAATCTTTGTTATTTCTTTCCTTATGCTTGCTTTGGGATTAGTGGGCCATTTTTTTTCTTTCTTTTTTCTTTTTTCTCAAAATTTTAAAAAATTTATTGAAGTATATCCCACATACATAAACATACACACAAAAAAAGTGTTTAGTTTAGTAATAGTTGTGAACTTATAAAACAAACATACATAACATCATGCAGGGCTCTCATACTTCACCCTATTACCTTGCATAGTTGTGAAACATTTTTAACTAATGATGAAAGAGCATCCTTAAAATATTACTACTACTGGGGGCGGATGTGGCTCAAATGGTTGGGCGTCCGTCTGCCATATGGAGGGACCTGGGTTCGATCCCCGGGACCTCCCGGTAAAATAAAAAATAGAGAGAGAGAAGGCGCATGGGCTGCCAGGCTCTGTGTGCCGGTGAGCCGCCAGGCCCCGGGAGCCATGCAGCAAGATGATGACGCAACAAGAGAGACGCAAGGGAGAGACAAGACGAGATGCTCCGAAAGCTCTGGAAGCCAGGAGCCGAGGTGGCGCAGGCGGCAGAATACCTGTCTCTTACATTGGGAGTCTCCAGGATCGAATCCTGGTGAAGACTGGAGGAGGAGGATGAAAAGAGATGGCAAGAAAGAGACACAGAGAATTGCCCAGCAAATGGACACAAAACAGCAAATGGGGAAGGGGGGGTTTAAAATGGATAAAGTTAAATAAATAAATCTTTAAATATATATATATATATATATATATATATATATATATATATATATATAACTACTAACCAAAGTATCTTACATTTGATGTATTTTTCCCCAATCCACCCTATTTTATCTTTTTATATCATTTATATATGAACATACATAAACAATAAGTGTATAGTAAAAGTTGTGAATTTACAAAGCAAGCATGCATAACATCATGCAGGGGTCACATACATCAACCCACTGCCAACACCTTGCATTGTTGTGAGACCTCTGTTCACAAATTATGAAAGAATATCATTGAAATCTTACTACTAACTATATCTTACATTTGGTGTATTTTTACCCTAACCCACTCTATTATTTTTTAAAATACATTTTTTATTACAGAGTTGTGAACTTACAAAACAATCATGCATGTGTGCAGAATTTCCATACAACATCCCTCTATCAGCACACCACACTGTGGTAGAACATTTGTTACAGATTATGAGATAATATCATCAGACTATGACCACCAACCATGGTCTATAGCGTACATTTGACATGCTTTTTCCATACTCCCTCATTATCAACACAGTACATCTTTGACATAGATGCATGAATATTACAGTTTTGCTGTTAACCACAGTCCATAGGCCACTCCAATTGTATTTTCCCCATGCTTCTCCACATTCCTACCACCCTGCAACAGGGATGTACATCTGCTGTAGCTCACAGGAGGACACTCTTGCATCTGTATTATGAACCACAATTCTCATCCAGCTCTGGGTTTACTGTGTTATTCAGTCCCTAGATTATTCTCTAGCTTTCTTTCAATTTACATGTACATCCCTACACTACCTTTTCCAGGCATATTCCCATTTATAAACCAGCTGTTACTCACCATAATGTGTTACCATAAACTCTATACATTTCCACACTTTTACAGTAAAGTTAATTAAAACTTCTACATACATTAAGCATCAGTAGTCCATCTCAGCCCTCCTCTTATCTCCTTTAAGAATCTACCACCTACCCCCAGAACATGAAGATACTTTCCTACATTTTCTTCTGGAAGCTTTATGGTTCTTCCTTTCATATTTAGGTTTTTTATCCATTTTGAGTTAATTTTTGTATAACATGTGAGATAGGGATCCTCTTTCTTTCTTTTGGCTATGGATATTCAGTTCTCTCAGCACCATTTGTTGAATGGACTGTACTGCCCAAGCTAGGTGGGTTTGACAGGCTTGTCAAAAATCACTGGACCATAGATGTGATGGTCTGTTTCTGAAGCATCAATTCAGTTCCATTGGCCTATGCATTTGTCTTTATGCCAGTACCAAGATGTTTTTACGACTGTAGCTAGGTAATATGATTTAAAGTCCAGAAGCGAGAGTCCTCCGACTTCGCCTTTCCTTTTTAAGATGTTTCTGGATATTTAGGACCCCTTACCCTTCCAACTAAATTTGATAATCGTGTTTTCCATTTATTTAAAAAATGCTTGTGGGATTTTTATCAGGATTGCATTGAATCTGTTTATCAATTTGGGTAGAATTGACATCTTAATGATATTTAGTCTTCCAATCTGTGAGCATGGAATGTTCTTCGAATTATTTAGTTCTCTTTAAATTTTTTTTAACAATGAGTTGCAGTTTTCTGAATACAAGTGCTTTACATCATTGGTTAAGTTTTGTATTAATCAGGGTTCTCTCGGGAAACAGAATCAACAGGAGATATCTGTCAATAATATAAGATTTTATAACAGTCTCTCACGTGACCGTGGGGATGCACAAGTCCAGGTTCCGCAGGCAGGCTGCAAGCCAGGGGCTCTGATGAAAGTCCAATGAAAGGTCCTTGATGAGTTTCTGGGAGAAGGTGGCTGTCCAAAGACGAGCTAGGAAATTCCCTCTGAATGTTGAAATCACTTCCCCTTTTAAGGCATTCAACTGATTGGATAAAAGCGTCATCCATTGCTGATGCAATCTAACTGATTGATGCAGATATAATCAGCCATCCTCGCAGTAAACTCACTGGCGACCGAAGTCCATAAATGCTCTTGTATTACAATTAACCCAGTGCTTGCTGGACCTAACACCTGGACACAATTACCTGGCTGAGTTGACACATTAGCCTAACCATCACAAGTTTATTCCTAAATATTTGATTTTTAGTCACTATTGTAAATGAAATCTTTTTTCCTGACTTCCTCCTCAGATTGCACATTACTAATGTCTTTTAATGTCTATTTCATCTGATATAAGTATAGCTACTCCAGCTTTTTTTTTTTTTTTTTTGGTTACTGCATGAATGGAATAACCTTTTCCAGCCTTTCACTTTCAATTGATTGGTATACTTGGGTCTAAGGTGAGTCTCTTGCAGACAGCATATAGGTCGCTCATATCTTCTTATCTATTCTGCCTGTCTGTGTTTTTTGATTGCGGAGTTTAATCCATTAACATTCAATGTTATTACTGTAAAGAAAGTTCTTATTTCACCCAGTTTGACTTTTGGGTTTTATATGTCATATTTTGTTCTCACCATTCTTTTGACACTTTTAGTTACTTTTACTGGTACAATCTTTATTTCTAGACTCTCTTCCAAGCCTCTCTCTCTTGTCTTTTCTTTTCAGACTGTAGCACACCCTTCAGTATTTCCTGCAAAGCCACAGTCTTGGTTAAAAACTCCCTCAGCTTCTGTTTATCTGTGAATATTCTAAACTTGTCCTCATTTTTGAAGGACCATCTTGCTGGATATAAGATTCTTGGCTGGAAGTTTTTCTCTTGCAGTATCTTAAATATATAATACCACTGACTTCTTGCCTCCATGGTTTCTGCTGAGAAATTGGCACTTAATCTTATTGGGTATCCCTTATATGTTATGCATTGATTTTCTCTTGCTGCTCTCAGAATTCTCTCTTTGTCTTTGGCATTTGACATTCTGATTAGTATGAGTCTCAGAGTTGGTCTATTCAGATTTATTCCGATAGGAGTACGTTGTGCTTCTTGGACACGGATATCTTTGTCCTTCAATAGGGTTGGGAAATTTTCTACCATTATTTCTTCAAATATTCCTTCTCTCCCTTTTCCTTTCTCTTCTCCTTTGGGACACCCATGGCATGTATGTTTGCAATCTCTTGCGGTCATTTAGTTCCTTGAGAACTTGTTCAATTTTTTCCATTATTTTCTTCTTTTGTTCCTTTGTACATTTGCTTTCAGAGGCAATTTCCTCAAGCTCACCAACCCTTTCTTCTGCCTCCTCAAATCTACTGTTAAATGATTCCAGTGTTGTTTTTTTTTTTAACTTTATTTTGTACATTTAATAATTGAAAACATAAACAATTAAAAACTAAAAAGTCGGGAAGAGGCTGTGGCTCAATCAGTGGGGCTCCCGTTTACCATATGGGAGGCCCCGGGTTCGGTTCCCGGGGCCACCTGGTGGGGGCAGGCCCGCCCGCACGGCGTGGTTGGCTGACCCAGCGAGCACAAGCAGCAGGGGGGGAATAGATGAATAAATAAATAAAATCTTTAATTAAAAAAAAAACCTAAAAAGTAAAAATACATGAATAAATATATACATTTCTCAATTAAATGTAATGGATACATGTAAATTTTTGTTGTTTTTGGGTTTTTTTTGTTTGTTTTTTTGTGTGAATTAAACAATATATTACACAATATATTTGGTTCATAGTAATGCATTCATACAGTATTTGTCCTTTTGTGTCTGGCTTGCTTCACTCAACATAATGTCCTCCAGGTTCATCCATGTTGCCATATGCTTTATGACTTCATTTCTTCTTACAGCTGTATAATATTCCATCGTGTGAATAGACCACAGTTTGTTTATCCATTCATCTGTTGATGGACACCTGGGTTGTTTCCAACTTTTGGCAATGCTGAATAATGGGGCTATGAACATCGGTGTGCAGATGTCTGTTCATGTCACTGCTCTCAGTTCTTCTGGGTATATACCCAGTAGTGGTATTGCAGGGTCACATGGCAAGTCTATATTCAACTTCTTTAGGAACTGCCAAACAGTCCTGCATAGTGGTTGTACCATCCTGCATTCCCACCAACAGTGAAGAAGTGTTCCTATCTCCCCACATCCTCTCCAACACTTGTAGTTCTCTGTCTTTTTAATAGTGGCCATTCTGATAGGTGTGAAATGATATCTCATTGTAGTTTTGATTTGCGTTTCCCTAATCATGAGTGATGTTGAGCATTTCTTCATGTGTTTTTTTGCCATTTGTATTTCTTCTTCAGAGAAATGTCTATTCAAGTCTTTGGCCTATTTTTTAATTGGGTCATTTGTGTTTTTATTGTTGAGTTGTAACATCTCTTTATATATCCTGGATATTAAACCCTTATCAGATATGTGATTTCCAAATATTTTTTCCCATTGAGTTGGCTGCCTTTTCACCCTTCTGATAAAGTCCTGTGAGGTGCAAAAGTGTTTAATTTTGAGGGGATCCCATTTATCTACTTTTTCTTTTGTTGCACGTGCTTTGGGTGTGAGTTCCAAGAAACCACCACCTACTACAAGATCTTGAAGATGTTTCACTACATTTTCTTCTAGTAGTATTATGGTCCTGGCTTTTATACTTAGATCTTTGATCCATTTTGAGTTGATTCTTGTATAGGGGGTGAGATAGGGGTCCTCTTTCATTCTTTTGGTTATAGATATCCAGTTCTCCCAATACCATTTGTTGAAGAGACTGTTTTTTTCCCATCAGCATGGGCTTGGTAGGTTTGTCAAAAACCAGTTGACTGTATAGGTGAGGGATTATTTCTGGACTCTCAAATCTATTCCACTGATTGATATGTCTATCTTTATGCCAGTACCATGCTGTTTTGACCACTGTAGCTTTGTAATATGTTTCAAGGTCAGGCAGCAAAATTCCTCCCACATTGCTCTTCTTTTTTAGAATGCTTTTGGCTATTCGGGTGCACTTACCCTTCCAGATGAATTTGATAATTGCCTTCTCTAATTCTGTAAAGTAAGCTGTTGGGATTTTGATTGGTATTGCATTGAATCTATAAATCAGTTTGGGCAAGATTGACATCTTCACGATATTTATTCTTCCAGTCCATGAACACGGAATGCCTTTCCATTTGTTTAGGTCTTTTAAAATTTCTTTTAGCAGTGTTTTGTAGTTTTCTGCATATAGGTCCTGTACTTCCTTGGTTAAATTAACTCCTAGGTATTTGAGTCTTTTTGTTGCTATTGAAAATGGAATTTTCCTCCTGATTTCCTCCTCAGATTGTTCAGTACTAGTGTACAAAAACATTACTGATTTTTGCGTGTTGATCTTATATCCTGCCACTTTGCTGAACTCATTTATTAGTTCAAGTAGCTTTGCTGTGGATACTTCAGGATTTTCTAAATACAGGATCATGTCATCAGCAAACAGTGAGAGTTTTACTTCCTCTTTTCCTATTTGGACACTGTATTAGTCAGCCAAAGGGGTGCTAATGTGAAATACCAAAACAGGGTTGGTCTTTACAAAGGGTATTTATTTGGGGTAGAAGTCCACAGATACCAGGCCATAAAGTGTTAAGTTTCTTCTCTCACCAATGTTCATTGCCACGTTTGGAGCAAGACAGCTGCCGGCATTTGCCAGGGTTCAAGCTTCTGGGTTCCTCTCTTCCCAGGGCTGCGTTTCTCTCTGGGCTTAGCTCTTGTTTCCTCCACAAGGTCAGCTGTAGACGATCAGGCAAACGGCTTGCTTCTTTTCCCCTGGGGCCTTCTTTCCAACATCAAAACTGCTTCTCAAAAGACAGCTTCAACTGTCCTTTGCCTTACCTTTTATATTCGATTCCCCACCCACCAAGGGGTGGGGCTCAACGTCCTAATCCTAACCTAATCAAACCCAGATTAACAGATCAGTTAACAAGCATGATCCAATTATATTTTTGGAATTCATAATTACATCAAACTGCCACAGACGCCTTTAATTTTTCTGTCTTGTCTAATTGCCCTACCTAGAACTTCTAGTACAATGTTGAATAACAATGGTGACAGTGGGCATCCTTGTCTTGTTCCTGATCTTAGGGGGAAAGCTTTCAACCTTCCCCATTGAGTATGATGTTGGCTGTGGGTTTTTCATACATGCCTTTTATCATATTGAGGAATCTTCCTTTTATTCCTATCATTTGAAGTATTTTTATCAAAAAAGGATGTTGGATTTTGTTGAATGCCTTTTCTGCATCTATTGAGATGATCATGTGTTTTTTTTCCTTCAACTTGTTAATGTGGTGTATTACATTGATTGATTTTCTTATGTTGAACCAGCCTTGCATACCAGGAATAAATCCCACTTGGTCGTGATGTATAAGT
>JAKSZT010054419.1:6663337-6870861 GCA_026826555.1 Tolypeutes matacus | reverse complement strand
CCAGTAATTGGTTGTAGAGTCGTTTCCTAGGGCCTTGGGCAGGGAGGTTATAGAGGCCAGGAAAAGCCTCTCTTACCTATTAATTTTCTTATGTGCACTTCCTTGGTCTGCCAGGAGATGGCGCTTGTTGGCAGCTCTCAATTCAATGCTTGGTCGGAGTGTATTTGTTCTGACACAGGCCAGATCAGTGTGATAGAGCTTCCTGTTCTGGAGGCTAAGAGCCCTGTGATTCAAACTTTCTGAGACAGTTCTCCAGACTTCTCTTGTAGCACCCCCCTTTTCCCAGCTAGGAAATATTTCCACTCCCTTCTGAATCCTCAACAATCAGTCCCTGTTAGTAGAGTCAGAGATTGGGAGGTTTGTATATCTTTAGCCCCTTGCAGGCTCCAAGGCCAACAATGGCGCAGCCCCACCCAGCCTGGAAGGGCTCTCGGGACAGGGCAGACCAAACCTGGAAGTCCAAAGCAGGGTCAGCCCCAGGCTCTCTCTTCCCTCTCCCGTGGTGTCCTCAACAATTAGTCCAAGCTAGAAGAGAGGGAGGTTGGGAGGGTCGGATTTCTCCAGTCCTTTCTAGGCTCCCAGGGCAAACCGCCATGTGGAAGGGTCCATGGGGCTCTGGAGCCCAAATTTCAGGTCAGAACCTGAGTCAGCCTAAGGCTGTGTCCCTCTCTCTCCCCTTTCCGGGAATGGCAGATCCCTCAAGCCCCCTTTGTCTGTGGTCGCAGGCCCATAGGTCCGAGAATTCTGAAGAGTGTGGGGGAGGATGCCGGCAGCAACTCACAGTTCTGTAATCGCGATTTCCCTCTTCTGTCCGTCTCTCCTCTGGGTGGTGTGCAGCCTTCACCTGCTGTCCTAAACCCTAGAAGATCTTTTTCGGGGCTGTTTCAGCTTGTCCTCTAGCTATTTTTCTGGAGAAGAGATTCCCGTGTCTTACTAGTCCGCCATCTTCTCGGAAGTCTCTCCAGTGTGTTTTTAATTTCATTTATTGAAGCTTTCATTCCTGTAAGATCACTATTTTTCTATGTATGCTTTAAAATTCTTCTTTGTGCTCATCCAATGTCTTCTTAATATCCTTAATCTCTTTAGCCATCTCATTGAATTTATTAAGTAGATTTGTTTGAACATCTATGATTAGTTGTCTCAACTCTTTTATGTAATATGGAGGTTTATCTTATTCTTTTAACTGGGCCATATCTTCCTGTTTCTTAGTGTGGATTGTAATTTTTTGTTGGTGTTTTGGCATCTGGATTACTAGATGTATTTATTCTGGGTGCAGTTTCTCTCTTTAGTTTAGGGCTTTCTTGCCTTTTCTCTGTTGCTGGTTGTATAGTAGAAGCCAAGGATATAGTTCGTGCTGTAAGCTGTAGAGGCTCAAGCTGCCCACACTGCCCCAGGGACCAATGAAGCTTCTCCCAGCTTTCTTCTTTGCCAGGGGTAGGGACAGAGCCACAGCCATGTGTAATAATCCAAGTCACACAGGCCTAGACTGTAGTTGCCCAGAGAGACTGATGAAGCTTCACGCTCCTTCCTCCCCTGACTGGGGCGGGGATGAAATTGCAGGTGTGGGCAGCAATCTATGCTGTGAGGGTCCAAAGTGACCTCAGTTACCCCAGTAGACTTCTGACTATTCAGTCTGTGCCTGCCAAATATACCTGCAGTTACCCAGAGAGGCTGGTGCAGGTCCCACCAGCTTCTTCCCTGCTTGAGGTGGGGCTGAAGCCTAGGCTAGGGCTGCAGGCCAATCTGGGTGAACGAAGCCGGTCCTTACCTTCACTGTGATTTTCAGTCAGCCTGGCTTTCCCTCATGCCGGGGGCAGAGTAAAAATGGCAGCTACTGACCTCTTTCTGACTTGGACAGGTTCAAACTTTACCTCTTCTTAGGATTATACTTTAGCCCACTGAATTTACTAATCAGTAGCTGAAGTTGGTGCCCAATTGTCTCTTTTGCCCCCATTTTTGGGAAGCGGAACTTCCAATCCCAGCCATGTAATAGCTCCCAAAGAGGCTTGTGCCTCCATGCAGGATGGGCACCGGTCTCAGTGGCATGGAGTGCTCTACTCACGAATCCTCTCTCGCAGATGGGCAGTCTCCTCCTTCCATTCTTTCAAGGATGCTGCAGGATGCTCTTCTGGTGTCCTGGAGCCCCCAAACAGGTGGTTTAGATAGCTCTGGGTGATTACTAACTGCCCTGTAGGACGAGCTGATTCTAGAAGCTCCTTACTCTGCCTCCATCTTGTTAGTTGTCCCCTCATTATTTTTATTTTGTACATATTTGCAATTTTGGTTAGGATTTCCAACTTGAGCTAAAAGTTCTATAAAAGAGAGTCATTTCTCCAAGCATAGGGTTTTTGTTTGTTTTCTGTTTTTGTTGCTCATTGCTTATTTTTTACATTATAACAAATAATATATTTTCTGTATTTTAAAAAAGATATTTAGCTTTTCTTTGTAGGCTAATATATAGCCAGTTTTTATGAATACTTTGTAGTACCTGATAATAAGATGTATTCTCTGTTTTAAGACAACAGTTAGAACCATGAAGTATGAAGAATGAAGTATCAGAACTTCATTCCTTTTTATGGGTGAACAACATTCCGTTTTATGTATATACCCTCATTGTGTTTATCCATTCATCTGTCGATGGACGCTTGAAAGGAAAACCTTAATTTTTTAAGCTTTATTGAAGTATATCACATGTGCAGACAAGTGCACAAATCATAAGCATACAACTTAATTTAGACTTTCTACAAAGGGAGCACATCTGTGTCACCAGCACTAGATCAAGAAACAGAACATGACTAGCCCCCAGAAGTTCCCTTCCTGCCCCCTTCCATTTTCTAGCTCCTCGGGGTTAACCACTATTTTTACTTTTAACAGGATAGATTAGTTGTTTGTTTGTTTGCTTGCTTGTTTTTGAGGTGCCGGGGCTGGGGATTAAACCTGGGACCTCATATGTGGGAAGCTGGTGCTCAACCTCTGAGCTACATTGGCTTCACCAAGTTGTTTTTGTCGTTTGTTTTGTTTTTAGGTGGTACCAGGAATCGAACTTGGGACCTCATATGTGGGAAGCAGATGCTCAACTGCTTGAACTATATCTGCTCCCCAGGACAGATTAGTTTTGCCTGTTTACTTTATATTAATGGAATTCTACAGTGTACCTGGCTTCTTTTGTTCAACAATACTCTGTGATAGTCATCCATTTTGCTGCATATAACAGTCATTCATTCTTTTTGCACTGTTGTTATATAGCAGTGGTTCTCAAATTTCAGAATGCATTAGAAACCCCTTCTAGAATAATAGGTGCTTTGCTTATACCATTTGTCTATTGTTTCTTGTCTGTTTCACCCAAGAGAAGCAGGGACCTTTGTTCTCTTCACTGTGAGAGAAATAAAACAAAGGGTGGCCTCTTCTCAAACTGAATTCCCTGTTCCCACTTATCTAACCCTCCCACATTCTAGGTGGCCTCTTTTCAGAACTTTTTCCTGTTCCCACTTACCTAATCTTCCCACATTCTTGTTCAAGTCACTTCCCCAAAAACCCACGTCAGTAAAGGGGATGAACTTGGACACTGAGAACTTACCCTTACACTTTTTGCCTTAGGGTTGGGTTAGTTTTCGCGCCTAAGATTGTGACCCCACAACTCCCAGCCAATGGGAGATGGATAGGGTTGGGGAGGAAGGGAAATGGGACAGTGCAAACCAAAACCTACTTAAAGTATATAATCTTTGTGTTTGCACTGATCCTGCGCACTTGCCCACTTCCATTAGCTTGGGTGTGTGCCCTTTCTCATGAGAAAGAAATAAATCATTACTGCCTCTAGCCCAACTCTCTGTCTTCAGAACTTTTATTTTAAGGAAGTGGTCGCTGTCCCACTCAATTGGGGGCTCGTCCGGGATCACGGGAATGAGGAGAGACCCTCAAACCCCTTCTCTGACTGGCAGGACGTCCTGCCGAAGTTTTTCGATGGCCTTTGGCGTAGGAAAAGTCGGGGGTCTCTCCCCCGTCACCAGACCCAAAGGAAGCAGAGATTGAAACAGACGCACAGGGAAAAAGGTCCGGACCTCAAAAACTGAGATAAGAGAAGTCACATAAGTCTGTGCAAAGACCCAGGTAAGAGACATTGTGTTCAGGGCCTGGGCGACTTGAAGAGGGGGCACTTAGTTCTGAAAGATCCTGTTGAGTCAGCGAGACTGAATATAATACAAGATATTTCAGGCAAGCTACGTTGAGCCAGTGCAGGCAAGATACGGTGAGTCAGCGAGATTGAGTATAACACAAGAAGTCTCAGGCAAAAATATAGGGTGAGAAGTAAGGACTAGGGGCCAGTAATTCCTCAGAAATCTCAGGGAAAATGGGAAAGACAAAATCTAAAAGTATCCGGCAAGAAACTTTAACAGAGGTACCTGAGAACAGTCCATTAGGGACAAAGTTAGAAAATTAAGATAATCTTCCAAAATATAAAGGAAAAAGTAAAAACAAACAAACAAAAAAAAACCATGATAAAATTTTGTTATTTAATCTGGGCTGGAATTCCCCTTAAGAGTGGAGCTGTGTCAATGGCCAAAGTTCAGCTCCACGGAAAACTGGGTTTGTCAAACCCTAGATTTGTAAACAATGCCCTCTTAGAGAAGTTCCCCTAGGGCAAGGGGAAATTGGGTTTGTGAATGCTCCCTCGAGTAGTGCCAAAATAAGAAGTTTCAGGAAAACCTCCAAATCCCAAAGAAGCCCCTGTATTTCAACTGCTCGTCCCCTCCCTGCCCCAAAAGTGTCAAGTGGCCACTGGCTCCACCTCATTGTTATAATTTCTTCCATTGCTAGAATCACCATATGTGAACAACAGAATACCATCAAGTCCACTCTAGTCCATAGTTCTTCCCCCGATCCTGAGGGGACTGGGATGGTGATGTAAGTACCTCTTAAAATATATTTATATATAAATAACATTTTTGTAAGCAAATGCACATATATGCATATATATTTATATATCATTTTACAAATATTGGTATGTATTGTGAAAATTTTGATTTTTACCCACAATAAAAAATTAAAAATAAATAAAAATAAATAAAAATAAGAAGTTTCAAAAAGGAAATGAAAAATCTATTAGAAAACCCTTCAGGCTTAGCTAACCAATTTAATCAATTTCTCAGCCCAGATGTTTGTACTTAGACCAAGTTAATGTCCATTTTAGACCATTTCTTCTCTAGAGAAGAATAAGGACAAATTAAAAGAGTGGCTATGAAAGCCTGGAAGGATAATCACCCAGTAGCCCAAGGGGGACCCAGAGGGGAGCAGAAGTTTCGCCCTCTAGGACCCTAACTGGGATCATAATAACGCTGCCCATAAGAATAACATGAGAGATATAAAAAGTATAATTGTCCAAGGAATTAGAAATGCTGTCCTTAAGAGTCAGAATTTAAATAAAGCTTCAGAAGCAAAACAAGAAAGAGAGGAAACTCCCATAGCTTTCTTGAATAGGCTCAAAGATTTGGTGAGAAAATATTCAGGCTTAGAAATAAATGATCCAGCAGCCCAAAACCTACTTAAAGTATACTTTGTAACTAACTCATAGCCTGATATTAATAGAAAATTACAAAAGATAGAAGGATGGGCAGGCAAGCCACTGGATGATTTATTATCTGCAGCTCAGCAAGTGTATGTAAGAAGGGATGAAGAAGAGAGGAAAGAACAAACCAAGGTTAGGATGCAGGCTTTAAAACTGTAGCAGGAAGGACAGACTAAGTTAATGTTACAAACTGTACAAACAATGACTAATGCTTTACAGGGACCTAGTGCTGGAAGGGGCAAAAGAATTCCCTTTCAGGGACATGGCAATCAAGCCCGGTTCCTGGACCAGAAAGGGAGTGCCCTGCGCCTCCCGCTAACTTGCTACAGCTGCAGGAAAGAAGATCATATGAGAAGGGATTGCCCAGAGAGGACAATGAAACAAAAGATCTTCTCTCTGATAAAATCAGAGGATTGAGGGAGTCAGGGGTTCAAGACAGACCCCCACCCAGAACCCTTGATAAATTTAAAGGTGGGGAATAAAAGGATAACATTATCTTCCTAATTGACACAGGTTCAGCCAGATCCTCCCTTATTACCTTACCTCAAGGGGCTAAACTAAGCGAGAAGAAACTGATAGTCTCGGGGGTAAAAGGAGAAAATTTTGTTGTTCCTTTTATAAAATCATTACAAATCTAATATAATCAAGAAACCTACTTAGGACAATTTCTTTTCATCCGTGAGGTGGGGATCAACTAATTGAGTAGAAACATGATCACAAAATTAGGCCTAAATTTAACAGTTGAAGGAACAAAGATTGTTCCAACCTTACCCCTCCGACTATGTATTATGAAAGAGGAAAAATAAAGTAACATTGACCCACAAATCTGGGCTGGACCCCGGAATAGAGAAAAAGTAGACCTACTTTACCCTAAGGATCAAGCTAAGTAAAACTCAAACAGAAAATAGTTTTTGGAGGATAGGAGAAAAATAATAAATAAAGCCA
Organism: Tolypeutes matacus; assembly: GCA_026826555.1. Lineage (NCBI taxonomy): Eukaryota > Metazoa > Chordata > Mammalia > Cingulata > Chlamyphoridae > Tolypeutes > Tolypeutes matacus. The sequence goes on along the minus strand of JAKSZT010054419.1, from coordinate 6,864,353 downwards.
TTGCTAGGGGAATCCTAGATCATCTTCACCAGGACAGCCACTAAGATGTCCAAAATTTATGTGATGCTGTTCTAACTCGTTATGCATGTATCAGACTGTACTCTGTAGCCTGCCAAGTAGTAAATGAATGTATCATCTGTAGAAAAGTAAATAAACAAAGTCTGAAGAACAAACCCCTAAGAGGGCGACCCCCAGAGCTCAATCTTTTTCAAAGCATTCAGGTGGACTTCACTGAAGTACCACCAAGGAGAAAACTAAAGTACCTCCTAGTGGTTATTGACCATTTCACTTCACGAGTGGAAGACTATCCAGTTCCTCAAGCGACTGCACAAACTGTAATTAAAATGCTATTAGAACACCTTATCCCTAAGTATGGACTCATTGAAAACATTGATTCAGATAATAGGACCCATTTCACAGCTCGAGTTCTACAAAGGCTAATAAATTAGTTTTGCTCATCCAAGGTCTGCTAAAGTCAAAGTGAAAAGTAAAGTTCTAAAGCAAAGGAAAATTATCTTAAAGCATTGGGGACATTTTGGTTATAAGCCAATAATTTTTTAAAAAATTAAAATTATTGTGCAAAACTGCATAGTCAGAGTGCAAATTAGAGTAACTAAAAAAAGTCTTTTAAAAAGTTCTTTTAAATGTTATCTTACAGTTAAACTTGTTTTGTAAGAGAATGAAAATGTAACAGTAAGTCCTGTGTTTCTGTGTCAAATTATTCGTGTCTGCCTTTTTGTTCAGTGTATGACTCCATACACCGGGATGATATCAGATTGGCAAATGAGGGTTCTTAGATGAGCTACATGTGAATAACTATTCCTGGAGCCCAAATTGGGCTAAGCAGGATGGAAAAGTAATATAGAAATCTAAATACAGAAACTTGAGAAAGAAAAAGGTTTTCCTAAGCTCTTTAACCTGCCTTATCCCCAAGGCCTTTTCTTTACAAGAACTGTGGGAGAAAAACAAGGTGTAACAGATTGAAACTCTATCTTCTAAACTGGGGAATTAAAAACCATAGTTTGTTCTGTAATTCTTCAATTTAAACCTTTTAACAGCCTTAAAATAAGGGTGGTTAAGAATCCTGTTACCAAATATCAACAAGTGAAGAAAAAGTCCTGGAAAGCTATAGAAAGATCTTTAAAAACAGTTTTCCAGAACCTGGCAGTCAATGCTTTTAAGATTATTTACAGTTTATAATTTTAATAAAAGGGTTTTGGCCTACTGTAAAAGAAAGAGGGAGGCATTCCTTGCATAAAATATAATGGTTTCGATTTTATTTAGCTTAAGTGTTATCTTCCTAGGTTTATGAAATACCAAGTATATAAATTTATTAAATCCTTAAGGTGATAAAAGTTAAGTTCATATCTAATGACATTAAGTTAAAGAAATGTAAATCTGCCCTCTTTTAAATAAATAAAGTAAATTCCATTGGTTGCTAATTGTAATCTAAAGTAAATTAACCAATCTATGTGGTTGTAGTCAATTATGGAGAGTTTATAAAAAGCATCTCCGAAACTGAAACATTTGAATGGCTAGTTCCAGTAAGCCATTACTAACTAAAAGCCTGAACTGATGTTAATGGCAAAAAGTGACTTCATAGAATTGAAACCTGTCAGAGGCCACCTCAATCTACATATTCAAGTAGTAGTATAAAAAAAAAATAATCTTGATTCCATTAGGAATCTTCGGTTTTCATTAAAAAAAAAATAAAGTAGTTTTTCCTGTACTGCTAAAGTAAAATACCTGCTACTTAACATCTTCATGGTAAAAGTGTAAGAAGTAAAACACATTGCATTGGAAGTGTTTAAAAAGTGTATAAAAATCACGAGATAGACTTCAGCATTGTCAAATTCTCTTGTGCATTCAAGCCAGGCCTTCAATACACTGCAGGTTGCCTCTCCATTGGAGTTATTGGCTAGGTTGGTCACTGACCCCTAAAACATAAAAGTATCTGCTACATCTCTGGTTGTGCTCCTGAAGCCAATGGAGACTACGCTGCAGTTTCAAACTCCTGCAGCAACCAACGATGTCTCGATATAGCCAAATGGATATTATCTCCAGACTGGCACTGCTTCATAGTGCCGAACGGTGCTATGCACCAGGCCAGTGGAATACTGGAACCTACTTTCCTAGCTTCTCTCTAGGGTCAATGGTGCTGCAGCATGCTGGCTGTGTGAAGGACACACCAAGTGGAGCAGTGATCACCAGAGTACTGGGAGTAGAACTTAAACACAACTGGCATCATGGCCTGTCCCATGGAGAGATAACATGTAAGGTATTGCAAACCTGGAGCTTAAATCTACTAATTACAGCTCAAAGAGAAACTTATGCATTGAGTAGTGCATTAATTAATATTAAGTACTGTACCTATATCCTATTCTAAATATATGCCTGATGATTATAGTTATATCTTTTCTATTCTAGATCATATACAGAGGGACATTGAGCATGTTAAATGTCCTGGTAAACTTCATTTTCTAAGTGGTTAATGAATATGTTTAACCCAAGTATCCCTCTTAGCCCTTATTCCAGAAAGTCTTAAAAATCGACTGGGATTCCCATACTCCCTGGCATCCACCCTCCTCAAGGAAAGTAGAAAAAATAAACTAGGAGCTTAAAAGACAAGTTACCAAACTGATGCTAAAAACTGGCTTGCCTTGAACTAAATGTCTGCCACTTGTACTGTTAAGAGTTAAGGTAAAACCTCGGAAAGACCTAGGTTTGCCCCCACATAAAATCCTGTTTAGACACCACTATCCTGCTAAGATAAGATCTCCTTTTCAATAGGAAAGCAAAGATAAATTTTTAAGAAAATATGTGTACTCTCTTGCTTTAACTCTTTCCTCCCTACAGAAAAATCCCTGATCGCCCAAACTCCTCCTGGATTCCCAGTCCGCAAGTTCCAGCCTGAAGACTGGGTCTTCGTCCGCACCTGGAAGGAAGATAAACTAACTCCTAACTGGGAGGGTCCGTTTCAAGTTTTATTGACCACAGACACTGCTGTAAGAACTGCAGAGAAAAATGTTAGACCTCTTACACCCGTGTTAGGGGACCTATCTCTACTCCCACACCTGGACCTGAAACTCCTCCCTCCTAGACTGTGACCACAGATAAGCAAAACCCTTTACACCTGATCTTCAAATCCTCTAAACCCTAACCCATCCCAACATGAGTTCCCCTTTACTTCTACTCTTACTCAGCCTTTTGTGTAGACAGTCCCTCACTATAACAGTCACTGGGAGAACCAGCTCCCAAGTGACCCAGCTTGATTTCTGTGCTCTAAAAGGAGTCTGTCCTTGAAGAGGCCTCGGGGACCAAAGGGCACTAAGCTCCTCCGACAAATATGTGTGTCCAGAATCTAAAGAAAAGAGGTGGGAGAACAACTCATGTTGGGCATGGCAAGATGTTTAGTAGAACACACAGTTCAAAGGTTAGACCTATGCTAGCAGAAAAAGGGGGAGTCTGTGTAATGACAGGAGAAAGCTGCTGTCCTTATATTCCAAACAATACTGTCCCGGATGGGTCAGTTACCCAAATGAAAAATTAGCCAAAACTTCCGGCATAGACACCAACCCATGGACCAGTTGGTTTGACTCTCTCTTTTCTGGGCCTTGGTCTTGAATTATAACTATGTTAGTCAAAATCTTTAATATACTCATTATCTTACCCTGCTTAGTCCCTTGTTTTATTTCCCTAATCCAATGAACCATTCAAAAGATGTATGTAATCCCCATGGGGGAAAACGGGTAATCTAGACCCATGCATGATGTTGCTTAAACAAGCACCCAACAAATTCCAAACAACCCCAACAGAAAACTATCTAGAGCTAGAAGAAATGACTGAATCCACATATAATGAGTGGTGTGAGAAGAGTCCAATAAACTCTAAAAAGAAGCGGGGGAATTGAGAGAAATAAAACAAAGGGTGGCCTCTTCTCAAACTGAATTCCCTGTTCCCACTTATCTAACCCTCCCACATTCTAGGTGGCCTCGTTTCAGAACTTTTCCCTGTTCCCGCTTATCTAATCCTCCCACATTCTTGTTCGAGTCACTTCCCCAAAAACCCACGTCAGTAAAGGGGATGAACTTGGACACTGAGAACTTACCCTTACACTTTTTGCCTTAGGATTGGGTTAGTTTTCGTGCCTAAGATTGTAAGCCCACAACTCCCAGCCAATGGGAGATGGTTATGGTTGGGGAGGGAGGGAAATGGGACATTGCATCAGGGGAACTATATAATCTTTGTTCTTGCACTGATCCTGCGCACTTGCCCACTTCCATTAGCTTGGGTGTGTGCCCTTTCTCATGAGAAAGAAATAAATTACTGCTGCCTCTAGCCCAACTCTCTGTCTTCAGAACTTTTATTTTAAGGAAGTGGTCGCTGTCCCACTCAATTGTTCTTAGAGGCGTGGCACACAGTTGGTGCTCAGTAAATGTCAAATAAAATGAATCAATAAATTTTGTATTATATTTTCTGTTTTTAAGGCTACTTTTGTTGTATATATCTCAATACCAGATGAGTGATTTCTTTGGTTGGTGTGACTTTCTTCTGATAATTTGGAAGGTTTGGAGGTTTGGGGGAGTCTTAGTGGTGACTTTGGTGTTGTCCAATAGAGTTAACCTACTTTTTAAACCATATTGGTTAACTTGCCCCAGTGAGTAATGACAAGACTCTTCCCCTTCTGCTTCTTCTCACACCCATCCTGTAACCTTTCAATTAATTGTACTATTAGTCTTGACTCTCTTGGTGTTTACCTTTATCCTCTTAGACATTTTGATCCCTCTATTACTTGGTTTAACAGCTGTGAATGATATCTTTCTACCTTGGCTATAAAAGATGAGAAGTTAATGGACTGGCTTTGCCTACACCCTTCACCTCCCAACATGGGTGGGTTATATTATTCCTACATTATCAGGGTCCTGAAATAATGATTTCCCCCTTGGGGTCATGTGTCCTCATGTTTTGTTCTCTCTCTCCCATCTCACCTGTCCCTCACATAGCCTCTCAAGGCATAGTCGAACTTGGTCCTTTCTACCACTACCCCCCAGCCATAAGTGAGATGCGTTGATGGGAGCCTGGCCCAGCCTGTGTAGGATGGACAGCCAGCCTGCCCATGCCCCAGTCCGTATGACCTCCCATAGTAACTCTCCTCCAGACATCCCCATTGTGTCTCTATTTCTGCCTCTCTCTGCCTCTCTCTCTCTTAGTCTTTGTCTTTCAGTCGTTGTCTCTCTCTCGGTCTTTGCCTCTGGCTCTCTCTGTTTCTGCCTGTTATTTTGTTGCTGTCACACTCTTTGTTCATCTCTATCTTGTTCTCTCTCTCCTCATCTGTTTCTCTGTGTCTTCCACCTGTATCTTTTTCTCTGTCTCTCTGTCCATCTCTCTGTCTTAACCCCATCCACCCATCCACATGCAAACACACTTCTGTCCTTATTATCCCTACAGAGCTATCTGCAACCTCTGACTCCACTGAGCCTTTCTTGAGCCTTGGGACCCAACTTTTCCCTTTATGAACACCATCCCACTTTGGCATGGTCCGGGCCTGGGTCAGCATGGCCTGTGCCTTGACTTTCCCAAGGAAGAATGCTGTCTTTCTCACACACCCTCTTTCCATCAAACCCCACCCCCCAGGCTATTACCTGTTCTAAGGGCCTGTTTCCTCAAGTCCTCAAACTGCCTATAGCAAAGGATTTATCTTTTCTCCCTCCCACCCTCCCTCCCTCCATTAATTAACTTGGATAATGTAGGGTAGGTAGCTCCTGAGAGATACCCCCCACGGGCTTCACCTTTTCTCTAAAGGATGAATGAAAGATGCACAGTGAGTATCAGAGCATATATAAATGACATTTGAAAAGTGAACTTTATATTAATAAAACATATAGTAAAGACAAAAATCTTAATCTCAATAAGATTTGACAAATGTATTCTCCTGTGTAACCAGCACCCAGAGCAATATTTAGAACATTTTCAGCCATCCCAGAAAGCTCCCTCTTGCCTCTTTCCAGTCAATACCTTTGTCTTAGTTTGCCAAAAGGCTGCCAATGCAAAGTACCAGAAATGGGCTGGCTTTTATAATGGGAATTTTATTTGAGGTAAAAGCTTACAGTTCTGAGGCCATGAAATGTCCAAATTAAGGCATCATCAGAGATGCTTTCTCACCAAAGTCAGCTACTAGTGATCCTCACTTCCTGCCACTTGGCGATCAGGCAAGATGGTGGGTCTGCCAGTCTCTATTTTCTCCTTGAACTCAGCTGTGGCCAATCAATCATCTCTCCCTGGGCCTCAGCCCCTTGAGCTTCTTGAGGCTTCTTTCCTTGAGCTCAGTTGTGTGTGAACCTGGAATCCTTTCTCTCACATGCAGGATCAAATAAGGCAGCTTCCTTTCTCACTGTGTGTTCATTTATATCAGAAGTAGCAAGAGGGCAGAGACCCAAGCTGGTTTATGCCTCACTGATGTAGTCCAATCAAAAGGCCCCAAACCCACAGGAATGGATTGGTTCAAAAACATAATATTTTGGGAAGCAGATGTGGCTTAAGCAGTTGGGCGCCCCCCTACCACATGGGAGGTCCTGGGTTTGGTTCCTGGTGCCTCCTAAAGAAAATGAGTAAGGCGGCAGCTGACACAGTGAGCTGATGCAGCAAAGAGGAAACACAATGAGAGACAAAACAAGCAGGGAGCAGAGGTGGTTCAAGCGACTAGGCACTTCCCTCCCACATGGGAGGTCCCGGGTCTGGTTCCCGTGCCTCCTAAACAGTAGACGGGCATACAACGAACAGACACAGAGAGCAGACAGTGAACACAAACAATGAGGGGGGGAGGGAGAAATAAAGAAATAAAATAAAACATAATATTTTTGGGATTCATAAAACAACTTCAAACTGTCCAAACCTATATCCCCAAAAGTTAACCACTGCCTGGTTTTGAACCTCATAAAACAGACTCATACAGTGTATATCTTTTGTATTTGGCTTCTTTTGGCATTCTATCTGTGAGGTTTATCCACGTTGTTGCATGTATCAGTAGTTTACACTTTTTAATTACTATGTTCTGTTGTATGGATATATCAGAAATCATTTATCCATTCTCCTAATGATAGGCATTAGTGTTTTTTTTTTTTCAGTTTGGGGTTATTAGGAATAAAACTGCTATGAAATTCACATACAAGTCTTTTGGAGAACATGTCTGCCTGTCTGTTGAGTACAGAGAAGTAGAATTGTTAAGTCAGCTTTAGTAGATGCTACCAAACTTTCCCAAAGTGGTTATAACACTTAAAAAATTTATTGAAGTGTATTATTCATACATGAACATACATAAACAATAAGTGTATAGTAAAAGTTGTAAACTTACAAAACAAATAAGAATACCATAATACGGGGTTCCCATACATCACCCCACCACTAATACCTTGCATTGTTGTGAAACATTTGTTACAAATTATTACAAGCATCATCAAAGTATTACTACTAACTATAGTCCATATCTAACATTTGGTATATTTTTTCCCCAACTCACCCTATTATTATTTTTTTTGTTCATAAAACATAATTTATCTAAAGTGTACAATCAATGACATCTGGTATAAACACATACATTTTTGACAATATATTATGGAAAATTTTCAAACATACACACAAAAGTAGAAACAACAATATAATGAATTCCCATGAGTCTATCACTTAGCTTTATCAGCTAGCAATATTTTGCCTTACTTATTTCACCTCTTCCCTCCTTACTTATTTTACCTTATTTTGTTTTATTTTATTTTTTTGGTGCTGGAGTATTTTAAAACAAATCCCAGACATCCTATCATTTCACCCATAAATATTGCACTACACATCTTTTTTAAACAAAATTACAGTACCATTAACCTCATCCTCAACAAAATTAACAATAATTCTTTTATAGCATCTAATATGCATCGAAATCTGTGTTCAGATTTCCTCAAGTGTTTCAAAAATTGCCTTTTATAGTTGGTTTGTTTGAATTGGGCCAAAGAAGGGTAGGGAAACTGTCACAGACTCAAAAAGACAAGGGATACAACAACCAAATCCCTTTTTCACTATATCCCTTGTCCCTTCCCATCGACAACAGCTTCCCCACCCTTCCTTGGCCCTCTTAACAATGGTTTAAACATTGGGTCGTTTGTCCTATAGAATTTCCCACATTCTGGAAATATATATTTTTTTAAATTCTGGGGAGCACCCGCCAGAATTTCGGTTCCCAGTGCCTCCTAAGAAGAAGCAAACAAACCATGAGCAGACAACGAGCAAGAACAATGAGCTGACAATGAGCAAAGACAGCGAGCAAACAGACGAGGGAGCCATCTTGCAAGGGGGAATTCTATAAGCCTACCTTCTACAAAGGAAATGATAGAAGCACAATCCCCATGGGACAGTTATAAGTTGATATCTAGGAAGGGATCTTTAGTTAAATCTAAACATTAATATGTTTCTGAGGTCAGTTGACAAGAGCACCCATATACATTTGAAATGATCTGCCTGATAACATCTATTTCAGTTTCTTTTCTTTTTCCTCCCCTTTTTATCTGACCAATTTCCAAAACTTGCTCTACTCCTTTCACTGTTTTCCATAATGTCCTCCAGACAAAGGCTCTTCACTTCCCACATCAAACCTTTTATCTTATGTTCTGCCTCCTCAGATACACTTGCAATTTGCGATTAAAAGCCATCTCCTCCATGAAATGTTCCTTTAACTGCACCAACCAACAATTGTTCTTTACCTCCTCCTCCCTCTTTAGTGGAAATCAGACCACACCATGTTGTTGTATTATTTTGTTTTTGAATTTTTGATGTCTCAGTCATTGATGCCTAACTTAAATTGTATATCAGGATATTTGGGGAAATATGATATGATTCCCAGGCAAAACATGCAACAGTCTGATCAAAGATTTCACACCCACATAACCAAGGCCACTAACTTCCAAGCCTACATTTACCTTTTAGCTAATTCTTCATTTTATTATCTTATTTGTAGTTCCCAATTTCCGGTACCAAATATAGGTAGGATGTTTTCGACGTCAAGTGACAAAAAAACCTAGACTGAAAGTGGTGTCTTTTTGGCCAAAATTGTATCACAAGCCCATTCCTATAACAGTCTCTGGCAATGGAAATGTCTTTACCAAGAAGTATTTAGACTATCAAGATTTCTCACCTGGGTCTGAGAAGGGAGACCAGCCCCCTCTTGGGAGGGGCGGAGATAAAAGGGAGGATAAATTATAGATGGATGAGGAGTTTGTGAAATGGGCCAGAGTCATATCCTATTTGAGTTTTAAATGAGGTCTGGATAACTGAGGTTATAATAGAGTTTGTAAGGCCATGAAAAAATTCTGCCTGGGTAACAAATGGTGGAAAGATAAGATGGGCAAATGAATGGATTCTGGAAGGTTAATGATGTTCTAGGAGTGAAATAATGAGGATCTAGACCAGAAGTCAGCAAACATTTCCCCTGAAGGACCAGAGAGTAAGTATTTTACGCTTTGTGGACCGTGTGGTCTCTGTTACAATTGCTCAACTCTAATGGTGTAGCGTGAAAGAAACTGTATTAGTTTTCTATTGCTGCATAATGTGGCTTAAAACAACACACATTTATTTATCTCACAGTTTCCATGGGTCTGGGGTCCAGACACAATTTAGCTGGGTCTTCTGCTTAGGGTCTCACAAAGCTGCATTCAAATTATCAGCCAAGTTGTGTTCTTATCCGAGGCTCAGTGCCTTCTTCGAATCTCACATAGTTGTTGGCAGAATCAGTTCTTTGCTGTTTAAGATTGAAGCCTTAGCTCTTAGGGGCTGCCTGCAGCTTCCTGCTATGTAGCCCTCTCCAAAGGTAATTCACATCATAGCAGTTTGCTTCTTCAAGTCCAGCAGGAGAGTCTCTTGTTCCAGTCTGCTAAGACAAAGTCTTATATAACATAACCTAATCAAGGAAGTGACACCCCATCACCTTTGCCATATTCTATTAGAGCCAAGTTATAGGTTCTGCCCACACTCAAGGGGAGGGGATTATATAAGGGCTTTTCACATTGGGATCACCTTACGGTGTGTCCACCATGGCAACCAGAGCTAATACGTTTTTGAATGGAGGTGGCTGTGCTCCAATAAAACTGTTTGCAAAAATAAGCAGCAGGCCTATTGTCGACCCTTGATTTAGACTAATCTGTCTTCTCTCAGCCTAGTCTCTCCACAGTACTTACCTTTAACATACTTGTTAATCTATAACTGCATATTCACTGCACAGTCCTTGTTCCTTTTAGTGGGAAATGGTTTTTAGAAACCATAATCTGGATGCTAAGGCTACTCATTCTATCATGTTGGTCATTATTTCCTGGCCTTTACAGTGGACAAAGCTACAAAATACATGTATTTGAGAAGGAGAAAAATATGTCAAATTCATACTATTATTTTCCATTCAAATATAAGATTACAGAGTTTTTACTTAACTTCTTTGGTTTTTGTATTTATATCTCTTTTTTTCTTAGCCTGAAAATTTTGGTTCTGAACATTGACATAATTACTTATTTGCTTTAAGTGTCTGTATGTGCATATCTATCTATATTTAGCCGTATAAAATAGTTGTCAAATAGCAATTCAGCTTTTGATAGAAAAGATTATGCAAAACACTCATATTAATAATCATATTGCTCATTCTGGGTGTCAAATTTTTTTGAATGTCAGAAAACTGATTGATCAAATCAGCAAAGTAATATAACTCATGCAGGAATTATTATAATTAATGTTATGGAATATAAAACAATAGAAATTGTATGTCTGTATTTCTGAAAATCTAAAACAATTATAAACTGCACCATTATTTTACATATCTTTAAGAAAGAAAAAAAGGATGCCAGTTAAACAATGACATAATGCATTCTTTTTTTTTTTTTTTACATAATACATTCTTATCACATAGGTTTTTAATTTTATAATTATTGTGTTTCAACCAGCTGTTTGCTGGTTAGACTTAATTAGTCATAGATTTGTATTGCATCACTCTTGCATAAGACTTGGATCTGCAATGAATAATTTTTTCATTTCTCTTTTTGTTTGGAATAGGTAATATATGCACCTGGCTCAAAAATTAAAACAGTATAACAAGGAAACATTAACAAATCTTCCTATTCCTGTCCTCATCCACTCCATCCACCCCAGCCCCCTATAAATAAACATTTTTGTTATTTTTTTCTTTATCCTTCCAGGCTTTCTCTATGCAAAAATAATATAAGTTCAAATATACAGACTAATGAATAATATTACATAGGTATAATTATGTCATGGTGTAAAGTTATATATTTAATATTTAGATAAAGAGAGAGGGGGATTATATAGATAATATATTTTAAATGGTTAAAATTAAAAGGACTGACAAACTAAGTATTGGCAAAAATATGGAACAACGGGGACTCTTATACACCACTGGTGAGAATTTAAGAATTTAAATTACATCCTGTTTGGAAAGCTGACTCTTTCACCCAGAAATTCCATTCCTGGTTCTATACAAAACAGATATGGTTACAGATGTTCCCCAAAAGACATGTGCTAGATTGTGTGTAGCAATACTATTCATAATAGCCCAAAACTGGAAACAACCCAAAGGTCTATCAACAGGAATGGATACAGACCAATTTACAAACATAATTTCTCTTTTTGGAATTCATAAATAATCTCAAACTGCCACATTTGCTAATAGGGGTAAGAACAGAGGTTAAGCTTGGGGAGTGGGTATTGACTAAGTACATATTTGAAGAAGGCTTCTGAGGTTCTGGAAATGTTTTCTATTTTGATCTAGGTGATAGCTACATGGGTGTATATGTATTAAAAATCATTGTGCTGTATACTTAAGATTTATGAATTTTACTATATATTATGCCTCAATTAAAGAAGAAAACAAAGACTGAGGAGGAGAAAGAGCAGTATAAATATCACTTGGTAATAGAGTAACTACTAGTAGAGTTCATTCTAGAAGTGGGCACCATTTCTTTTTATTCTTTTTTATTAGAGAAGTTGTGAGCTTACAAACCAATCATGCATAATGTGCAGAATTCCCATAAATCACCCCTCAACCAAAACCTTACATTGTTATGGAACATTTGTTACAGATTATTAAAGAACATCATCAGACTATTACCGCTAACTATGGTCCATAGTGTACACTTGGTATATTATTTCCACACACACCCTATTATTAACACTATGAATTAGTGTTGTACATTTGTTATAGTTCATGAGAGAACATTCTTATATTTGTACTGCTAACCATAGTCTATCTTCCACCACATGGTTCATTGTGTTAGACAGTCCCATGCATTGTACAGTCTGTCCAAAGTATATACTCAGTGGCTTTCACTTCCATCACAGAGTTCTGCAGTCATTGCCACAGTAAACCTTTGAACGTTTTCCTTAGTCCAAACAAAAAATCCCATACTTCCCTATTATTAGCCATTAGCATTTATATAGTACCTTTGATGCAAGAATATTACAATATTGCTGTTAACTATAGTCCATAAGATTTTATAATTGTATTTTTCCCATGTATCACTATATTCTTACTACATTGTAATAGTGGAGTACATTTGTTCTAGTTCATAGAAAGACATTCTTGCATTTGTATTATTAACCACAATCCTCATCCACCTCTGGGTTCACTATGTTATTCAGTCCCTAGATTATTCTCTAGCTTTCTTTCAATTGACATTTACATCCCTAGACGACCCTTTTCAGCCACAATTCCATTTTTAAAACAGCAGTTTGGTTATACTCAATATAATGTGTTACCATCAACTCTATCCATTTCCACACTTTTATAGTCAAGCTAATTGAAAATTCTGCATACATTAAGCATCAGTACCCCTTCTCAGCCCTCATCCTATCTCCTACTAACCTATTGTCTAGGTTTCAACTCTGTGAATTTACTCTTCATATTTAGTTCATATTAGTGAGACCATGTAATATTTGTCCTTTTGTGTTTGATTTATTTCACTTAGCACAATGTCTTCCAGGTTCATGCATGTTATCATATGTGTCCCAATTTCACTTCTTCTTACTGCAGCATAGTATTCCATCGTATGTATATACCACATTTTGTTTATCCATTCTTTGGTTGATGGACACTTGAGTTGTTTCCATCTTTTGGCAATTGTGAATAACACCACTATGAACATTGGTGTGCAGATGTCTGTTCATGTCACAGTTTTCAGTTCTTCTGGATATATTCCTAGTATAGGAGTTGATGGATCATATGGCAGTTCTATATTTAGCTTCCCGAGGAACCGTCAAACTGTCTTCCACAGAGGCTGCACCATTTTACAATCCCACCAACAGTGAAGGAGTGTTCTTATTTCTCCACATTCTCTCCAGCATTTGTTGTTTTCTGTTTTGTTTTTTTTAAAAAATAATGGTCATTCTATGCGGTGTGAGATGGTATCACATTGTCATTTTGATTTGCATTTCCCTAATAGCTAGTGATAGTGAACATTTTTTCATGTGCTTTTAGGCCATGTGTATTTCCTCTTTGGAGAAATGTCTATTTAAGTCTTTTGCCCATTTTTAAATTGGATTGCTAAAAAAAAACAAATAAAGCAAAAAAAAAAAACCAAAAAAAACCAAACCCCCCCCCAAAAAAAACACAAAAAACTAAAAACAAAAACAACAAAAAAAATAAAATTAAAAAAAAAAATAAATTGGATTGCTTGTTCTTTTATTGTTGAGTTGTATGATCTCTTTATATGGAATAGAAACCAAACCCTTATCGGATATGTGGTTTCCAAATATTTTCTCCCATTGAGTGGGCTGCCTTTTCATCTTATTGACGAAGTCCTTTGAATCACAAAAGTGTTTAAGTTTGAGGAGGTCCCATTTATCCATGTATAATTTCATTGCTTGTGCTTTTGGTGTAAGGTTTAATAATGCACTACCTACCACCAGGTCTTGAAGATGTTTTCCTACATTTTCTTCTAGGAGCTTTATGATTCTAGCTTCTATATTTAAGTCTTTGATCCATTTTGAGTTAAATTTTGTAGAAGGTGTTAGATAAGGGTTCTCTTTCTTTCTCTTGGTTATAGCCATCCAGTTCTCCCAGCACCATTTGTTGAATAGACTGTTCTGCCCCAGATGGGTGGGTTTGACAGACTTGTCAAAAATCACTTGACCATAGATGTGAGAGTCTATTTCTGAACCATCAATTCGGTTCCATTGGTCTATGTGTCTGTCTTTATGCCAGTACCATGCTGTTTTTACCACAGCAGCTAGGTAATATGATTTAAAGTCTGAAAGTGAGAGTCTTCTAACTTCACTTTTCCTTTTAAAGATGTTTCTGGCTATCCGGGGCCCTTTACCCTTCCAAATAAATTTGATAATTGTGTTTTCCATTTCTTTAAAAAATGCTGGTGGAATTTTTATTGGGATTTCATTGAATCTGTATATCAATTTACGTAGAATTAATATCTTAACAATATTTAGTCTTCCCATCTATGAACACAAAATGTTCTTCCATTTACTTAGGTTTTTAATTTTTTTTAGCAATACATTGTACTTTTCTGAATACAAGTGCTTTACATCCTTGGTTAAGTTTATTCCTAAATATTTTATTCTTTAGTCACTGTTGTAAATGGGATTTTTTTTTTCCTGACTTCCTCCTCAGATTGCACATTACCAGTGTAGAGAAGCACTACTAACTTTTATGTATTAATCTTGTATCCTGCCACTCTGCTGAATTTGTTTATTAGCTTTATTAGGTTTGTTGTAGATTTTAGGGGATTCTCTAGGTATAAGATCATATCATCTGTGAATAACGAAAATTTTACTTATTCCTTTCTTATTTGGATGTCTTTTATTTCTTTTTCTTGCCTTATTCTCTAGCTAGAACCTCTAGCACAATATTGAACAACCGTGGTGACAGTGGGCATCCTTGTCTTGTTCCCAATCTCAATGGGAAAGCTTTCAATCTTTCACCATTGAGTACAATGTTAGCTATGGGTTTTTCATATATGCCTTTACCATGTTGAGAAAGTTTCCTATTCCTATCTTTTGGAGTGTTTTTTATCAAGAAAGGATGTTAGATTTTGTCAAATGCCTTATCTGCATCAATCAAGATGATCACGTGATTTTTCTTCTTTGACTTATTAATGTGATGTATTACACTTATTGATTTTCTTGTGTTGAACTACCCTTGCATGCCTGGGATAAAACCCACTTGATCATGATGAATAATTCTTTGAATGTGTTGTTGGGTTCTATTAGTGAGTATTTTGTTGAGGATTTTGCATCTGTATTCATTAGGGAAATGGGCCTGTAACTTTCTTTTTTCATAATATCATTATCTGGCTTTGTATTTCCATCAGTGTATTTTGCTATATTAAGCTACTTTGATGTAACAAATGATGCCAATACACAGTCTCATCAATAAGATATAAATTATTTCTTTTATGTATAGCTGAGGTGAGGGGTCTAGTTCATGGAAAAGAGCAAGAGGTCTAGCGATCAGCATCTTTAAGATGAATGTATTCTTTTAGATTGAAAGATTAAAGAGATATAGCTAAATACAATGTATGAACTTTGACTGAATCCTGCTTTTTATAAATCTTTTTTTAAAAGATTTATTTATTTATTTATGCTCCCCTTGCTGCTTGTGCTCACTGTGTCCATTTCACTTTGCATTTTTCTGTGTCTGCTTGTCTCCCTTTGTTGTGTCATCTTACTGCGTCAGCTCGCCATGCCGCGCGGGTCAGCTTGCCTTCACCAGGAGGCCCCAGGAATCGAACCCGGGGCCTCCCATAGTAAATGGGTGCCCAACCAATTGAGCCACAGCCGCTTCCCATGAATCCTGCTTTTTAAAAAAACATTACAAACAAAAGAACACACACACACAAAAGCATTATATATGATGTATGGGACAATTGTGGAAAATTAAATATGGACTGGATATCAGATGATATTAGGGAATTATTGCTAATTCTCTTAGGTGTGATAAAGATATTATGGCCATGTAAAGGCATGTCCTGACTTTCAGGAGATGCATGCTGAAGTTTTTAGAGTTGATGGTATCTGCAATTTACTTTTAAATGGTTCAGGGGAAAAAAACCTCCATTAGCTGAAAAATAATATATATGAAATATATCTGTGCATATTATTGAGTCCTACCCTGCACATTGCTTTGTCCAAAAATTCAAAATGTTCATGTTCTTCAAGCTATTAATTAGTACGAACTTGCATTTAAAAGTACAGAGGTGGGGAACATGGGAATCCCTGTAATTTTTGTGTAACATTTATGTAATCTAAGCATCTTTTAAAGTATAAAAAATAAGAAAAAAAATAAAAATAAACAAATAAAAGTACAGAGGGAGCAGATATGTCTCAAGCAGTTGGGCATCTGCCTCCCACACAGGAGATCCCGGGTTCAGTTCCTGGTGCCTCCTAAAGAAGACAAGCAAGATAGCGAGCTGATGTGACAGGCTGGCATGATGGGCTGGAGCAGTGAACTAAGGCAACGAGATGATATAATGAGATGACATAATGAGGAGACACACAAGGAGACACAATGAGAGACACAAGAAGCAAGGAGCAGTTATGGCCTCCTAAAAGAAAACAAGCAGATGCAGAGAGCACACAAAGAACAGACACAGAGAGCAGACAGTGAGCACAAACAAGGAGGGGGATGGAAATAAATAAAATAAATAAATCTTTAAAAAACAAAATAAAAGTACAGAGAATAATATAAGTCATATATGTACTCATGACTGAAATTTAAGTTATGTAAACGTTTTCCCATATTTGTATGGATACAGTTTCATGGTAATTGAGATTCTGGAGCCAGACTACCAGGGTTCAAAATTAAGCCTTGCCACTATAACAGACTGTATGATCTTGGGCAAGTTACTTTTCTTCTCTGGGCCTGTAGCAGTTTGGCAGTTTGATATAGTTATGAATTCCAAAAACAGATATTGGATTATGCTTGTAAACTGGTTTGTTCATCTGGGCGTGATTGAGTTATGATTAGGGCTTTGATTGGGCCAGTCAGTATGGTGTTGAGCCCCACCCCTTGGTGGGTGGGGTCTCAAAGATAAAAGACATGGCAAAGGACAGAGTTGGAGTTTTGATGTTGGAGTTCTGATGCTGAGTTTTAATGCTGGAGCCCAGGGAAGTAAGCGCACAGAGGAGCTTGGTCGTGAGGAAAAAGAGAAGGCCCTGGGAAGAGAAACAAGCTGTTTGCCTGACAGTTTACAGCTGACCTTGTGGAGATAGCAGAGGAACTGAACCCGGAGACAAGCAAGCCCTGGGAAGAGAGAAACCCAGGAAGCCTGAACCCTGGCAAATGTCGGCAGCCATCTTGCTCCAACACGTGGCAATGGACTTTGGTGAGGGAAGTAACTTATGCTTTATGGCCTGGTAACTATGGGCTTCTACCCCCAATAAATACCCTTTATAAAGGCCAACCGATTTTTGGTCTTTTGCATCAGCACCCCTTTGGCTGACTAATACAGGGCCTCACCTGATCTCAATACTCAGTCTGGAGAACATTGCCTGATAGCTCTTTAATAATTGTTAAATCTAGATGATGGGCATCTGTAGACTTATTGTACTATTCTCTGCACAAAACCTTAAGCAAAATATTGGCACATTTTAAAAACACTGTGTATTGTGTGTGTATTCACACATTTCAAAATGAAGTATATTCCAGGAGTGCAAGTTTTTAAAAAAAACAATTAAGAAATTCAATGATATAATTCATCATTTTGATAGAGCTAAAGGGAAAAGTTATATGATTGTCTACATAGACGCATTTGATAAAACCCAACTCTTATTCATGATAAAATAATTTAATAAAATGGAAATTAATGGCTTCTTCCTCAACATGATAATATATATGTATGTATGTGTATGTGTGTGTATATCCAGTCCAAAGGCCAACAGGTCAGGACCACTATCTCCTCTACTTAGCATGATTTAAGGGAATTAGCCATTGCAATTAGACAATAAAAAGTGATCAGAGCATTCCAGTTTCGCCGGCTTCAGAGGAACATGGAGCTGCAAGCTGAGCTGCAGCTATGCCTCATTCCCACAGCATCTTGGCGTCCTCTGCATCATGTCCGTGGCTGGGCTCCCACAGCAGTTCCCTGAAAGCCACTCAGGTAAAGCAGCAGAGGAACTTTACCAGAAATCCCGATGTGTCTATCCACTGAAATTGATTGCATCTCTGCCTGATTACATCTACAAGCAACTAAGGAGCTTATCTTTAACAGTGAGAGAAGTCTGATCCAACCAGTTGAAGGCCTTAAAAGGAGAAGTGATGATTTCAGCAGACAGTAAGGAGTATTTCCAACACTGCTTCAGCCAGCCAGCTTCTCCAGGGGAATTCACTGAAACCATCATCTGATCTCCAAACCTGTGACCTGCTGTCTTACATTATACATGTCAATGTTTTGCTCTGAAGTCTGATATTTCTGATACTAAATTAATAATTTAACCATTTTAGCTTTCTTTCAATTAGTGTTACCATTATATATCTTTTTATCTTTATTTTCACCAATGTGTTTATATTTAAAATGAAATTTTATGGCCACATAAATTTGGATCTTGCTTTTCAATTCTTTCAATTCTTCTTGTAATTATTGTTTATACTATTTACATGAATTATAATTAGTCACATGTTTAAGATTAATTACATCATATTGCTATTTTTTTCCTTTTTTACCTATTTGTGCCCTGTTTATTTTTACTAATTTTTGGCTTTCATTTAGATTAGTTAATCATATTTTTATCTTCTTCTATAACTTCTAATTGAAATCATTTGTTTTCTGATACTGGCTTTTGCTTTAGGATAACTTGTACACAAGTGTAACTCATCTATATCTACCTACATTTGATTTGATACCACTTCAGAATCAGTATAAGAATATTATAATAATATATTTCCAGTAATCCAAATAAAGAAGGAAAAAAAAAGTGATCAGAGCAATAAGAATTGGAAAGGAAGGGGTAAAACTAATCTATTGGCAGATGCTATGATTATATAATCATACCTTTAAAAAAAAGAATCAATAGAAAAATACTACTACTATAAAAAGAGAACTTGGTAAGGCAGCAGAATAAAAAGTTAACATACAAAAACTAATAACCTTCATATATAGAGACAAAACCAGTTAGAAGATATTGCATATACAACAGCAATAAAACAAAATAAAATCCTAGGCATAAGTTTAATAAGAGAAGTACAAAACATGTCTGAAAAACACAAACAGACTTGAACAAATGGACAGAATGAATAACATCATAAAGATTCCATTCTCAAGTTAATTTTACATTTAAGATGACCCCAATAAAAATATTATCATGTTTTTCTAGAACTAGATAGATTGATCATAAAGTTCATTTGAAAAAATATAACAAGCAATAGTAACCAGGAGAACCCTGAAAAAGAGAAACCATGAGGAGGGACTAGCTCTTCCAGATATTAAAACATACTGTAAAGCCTCTGTAATTAAAACATGTGGTACGGACACACAGACCAGTGCAATAGAATAGAAACTCTAGAAACAGACACAAGTGCAAAAGTGAAATTTAGTATGGTAGACTTATCTAAATTCAGTGGTGAAAATGTGGACATGGTTGATAAACTGTGTTAGGACAAGATAGTCAAATGAAAAAGAAAATTAAACTAGACACATTATTCATACTCTACATTAAGATAAATCCCACATGGATCAGAGAGCTAAATGTATAAAATAAACACACACACACACACACACACACAAAGGGAAGGTGGTGAGAGTGAGGAAAACTTTCCTAACAGTGACTCAAAATCTAGAAGTGATAAGGTGAAAGGCTGATATATTCAACTACATAAACATTTTTAATTGTTAAAAATGTAAACACACCATAAACAAAGTCACAGTCTTGGAGGAGGAGAAGTTGAGGGATGCAAAGAGTATAAAAAGGAAGAAAAAATTGGAGGACTTTTATACTATCTGCTTTCAAGACTTGTTATGAAGTCATAGCATCTAAGACAGGGTGACGTAGGTGTAAGGATAAACAGGTAGGTCAACAGAACAGAATGGAGAGTACAGAAACAGACTCACACACACATATAGATATATGGCCATATGATTTATGACAAAGATGATAGTATAGTGCATTGGCAAAAGGATAGTCTTTTTGGGGTGTGGATGTGGCTCAAGCGGTTGAGCTCCCTCCTCTCACATGGGTGGTCTCAGGTTTGGTTACTGGTGCCTCCTGAAAAAAAACAAACAAAAAAACCAACTCAGTGGTTGAGCACCGGCTTCCCACATACGAGGTCCCAGACCCTGGTACCTAAAAAAAAAAAACAAAAAAGAAAACAAAACCGGATAGTCTTTTCAATTAGTGGATCTTGGTTAATAAATAGCTATATGTACAGTTCTACTTCTGGGATAGTAAGGTGAGGAGCTCTGTGGACCCACTCCTCAGCAAAAACAAGCAAAGCTGACAAAAACTCTTTAACAACAACAATTTTATGTCTCTGGAAATTGTTCTAAGGGAATAAAGCAAATGAAGAACGATTTATGCAAGCAAATCTATTAAAACTTGGTAAGAACAGCGAGAGTCTCTGGCATTTGAGTTAAGATCCGCTCCCTCCTTCTCCTCCTCCCCACCTCAGCTAGATAAAGCTCTACTCTGGGTGGTTGTGGCCAAGTAGACCAGGCTCCTTCTCCCCTCACAGAGAGGGTCAGGCTGCCAGTATTTCTCATCCCCTCCAACTCCAAGTGCAAGAGGCTAAATTCCTGGTGAGTGTGCCCGAGAGGTCCCTTCCTCTGCCCCACCTCTGTCTAGAGGGCAGAGGCTCTACCCCAGGTGTGGCAGGCTGAGCATAGTGGGTCCCCAATTGCTGTCAGCCCTGACGGTAGGTCAGAGGTTCCAAGCCAGGAGAGGCAGGCCGAGAAGACCAGCGGTTACCACTGCCCCCCACCCCAGGCCCAGAGTAGTGGCTCAGAGACAGTCCATAAAAAAAGAGAGCTCCAAAGCTCTCCCTAAAGAAAATGACTATTTGAAATAGAGCCTGGGGAAATTCAGAACTAAAGGTGCTCTAAAAAAAAAAAGTGTTAATAATAGGGTGGTATATGGGACTCTTGTATTTTATGCATGATTATTTTGTAAACCCACATAAACCTGCTAGTTTACCAGGGAGAGCCAGCTAAGACGAGCCCCCTAGGGTCAAAATGAACCTCAAAGACTGGCCTCAAAATCTACCCCTGTCTGAATTTAATTGGATCGGACTGCAGAACAATTTATGCCCCAGGGCATTGTCAAAACCAGTGTAGCTTAAGTGGTTGAGCACCTGCTTGCCATACACGAGGTCTCTGGTTCGATCCCTAGTACTTCCTAAAAACAAAACAAACAAAGGAATGAAAAAACCAATCCTCATTGGGGAGCAGATGTAGCTCAGTGATTGAGCGCCTGTTTCCCATGTATGAGGTCCTGGGTTCAATCCCCGGTGACACTCCCCCCACAAAAAAGAGCAATCAGCAGGTAATTAGTGGAGTCTAATGGACTCCACTAATTGAAACACACAGTTGAACAGAGAGATCAAGGAAAGAGACAAACCACTGCCATTCCAGGGTGACCGCACACACCCAAGGCTGCACAAGTGACACCAAAACTTCACACTGCAGAGGGAAAAATAGACTTCATTAAAATATCTACATGGAAAAATAGTCAATCAGACCCTCACTTCTCATCAAACACAATAATTAATTTCAGGTGGATTTCAGACCTAACTATGAAAGGCAAATCAAATAACATTTTCAGAAGATAATACAAAAAATATCTTCATGACTTTGGAATAGATGAAGATTTCGTAAACAAGAACATGCACACAAATTAACCATAAACGAAAACACTGATAAGTTTGACTACATTAAATTAAGAACTTTAATGCATCAAAAGACACTGTTTAGAGGGTACAAAGGCAAGCCACAGATTTGGAAAAATATTAATATGTATACATATCTGTGTATATGTATGACAAAAGACCACAGATCAATAAAAAAAGAAAACCCAATAGAAAAATTGGCAAAAAGCCTTCAACAGTTACTTCACAAAAGAGGATTTCCAAATGGCCAATAAACCTGTGAAAAGGTGCTCAACATCATTAGTCATCAGAGAAATACAAAATTAAGCCATAATGACATACTACCACACAACCACCAAAATGGCTAAAATTAAAAAGATGGACACACACCGATGTTCATAGCCACATTATTCGCCATTGCCAAAAGTTGGAAACAATCCAGGTGTCCATCAACAGATGAATGGATAAACAAACTGTGGTCTATTCACACGATGGAATATTATGCAGCTGTAAGAAGAAATGAAGTCATAAAGCATATGGCAACATGGATGAACCTGGAGGACATTATGTTGAGTGAAACAAGCCAGACACAAAAGGACAAATACTGTATGAATGCATTACTATGAACCAAATATATTGTGTAATATATTGTTTGATTCACACACACACACAAAAAAAAATCAAAACAACAACAAAAAAATTTACATGTATCCATTACATTTAATTGAGGAATGTATATATTAATTCATCTGTGTTTACTTTTTAGTTTTTAATTGTTTATGTTTTCAATTATTAAATGTACAAAATAAAGTTGAAAAAAAAAAAGATGGACAATGCCACATATTGGTGAGGATGTGGAACAACTGGATCTCTCATCCTTGCTGGAGGAAATGCAAAATAGTACAGCCACATTGGAAAATAGTTTGGCAACAGCTACTGAAGCTGAAATACACCTCCCTTATGTTACGTCTAGGTGGGGGCAGGGAGGATAGTAAGAGCTGAGGCACATGGGGATGGGGGTGGGGATTTGTAATCTGGGTGGTGAATACATGGTTGTTTCCTTTTTTTTTTAAGGAGATATTGAGGATTGAACCTGGGACTTTGTACATGTGAAGCAGGCACTCAACCACTGAGCTACGCTGGCTCCCCTTATCATTCTTTTAATTGTGCATAAATGCCCTATAGAGCCTTCTGTTTGGGTGGTACATTTTACAATAAAACAAATGAACTAGTTGATGCTCAGTTTAAGATAGTCAAATACACAAGGGAAAAAATTATTAATTACCTGAAACCCCACCACTCTACAATAAAAGCACACACACACACACAATTCTGCCAAATTGGATCATAATACAGTATTTATGCTATTATGTTGATTTCTTTCTTGCCTGTCTATTATTTTTCAGGAAGTGGGAGTCATCCAATTTTGTTCTTTTTCTAACACATCAATTTTACTGATACATATTAATGAAGCATAAATCCATTCAAAGTGTGCAATCAGTGGTATTTGGTATAATCACACAGTTATGCATTCATCACTTCAATCATCATTAAAGCATTTTCATTATTCCAATAATAATAATAAACAAAAAAACAGACAAAAAAAACACCTCATCACCTCTCAATCTCTTTATGCTTCCCCTGCCATACATAACTGCTATTCTGTTTCCGTCTCTCTAGTTTATTTGTATTTATATTTCATAAAAACAGTCTTATATATGCAATATTACCCATATTGGTATTTCACATGAGGTTTCTCTATGTTATACAGCCCCATGTTACATTTTTTAGCTTTCTTTCTAATAATATACATGTCCTTAGACTCTCCCTTTCAACCACTGTCATACCTATATAATAGCTCTGCTGGTTACAAACATTATGTTGGGCTCTCACCTTTTCTATTCATTTCCAAAGGTTAACACACAACTTTTTTTTTACCAATTCTGCACAGATGAACCCTCAGCTTTCCATTCTCTACCCCCATTCTATTTTCTGGTGACTTAAATTCTAATTATTAACTCCATGGATTTACAATATATTTAGTTCATAATAACACAATCATACAGTATTTCTCCTTTTGTGTCTTCCTGTCTATTTTAATACTTTTTTTTCTCTCCTCCTTCTACTTGGTAACCAGTTTCTGCATCCTGGTTGTATGTCTGTCCCTTTCTCTAATATATTACTGACATTTATTAAACGTGTACTACAAAGCCTGCACCAGGACTTTACATATATACTAGTTTAATGCTCACAAAACCCCTTACTGTTATTATCCTGAAAGTGTTGCTGAATGGAGACACTATGGAACTTTCTCAATGACACACAGCCAAGGTCAAAGAAAAAACTACACTGAAAGAGAAAGAAACTGCCAGCCGAGAATTCTTTATCCAGCAAAACTGTTCTTCAAATATGAAGGTGAATATAAGATATTCACAAACAAACAGAAACTAAAAGAGTTCATTTAAAAACTCCAACTTTGCAGGAAATATTAAAGGAAGCTTTAGAGCCTGAAAGAAAAAGACAGGAGAGAAAGGCTTGGAGGAGAATATAGAAGAAAGAAGAGTAGAAAAGATAACCAAAAGAGTAAAAAGACAGATGAAAATATGTATGAATAAAATTGCTGAATAAAATGGTGGAAGTAAATAATGCATTTACAGTAATATCATTGAATATAAATGGATTAAATTCCCCAATCAAAAGATATAGGTTGACAGAATGGGGAAGAAAAAAAAACACATAAGCCATCCATATGCTGCCTACAAGAGACTCACCTTAGACCCAGGGATACAAACCAGCTAAAAGTGAAAAAGGTTGGACAAAGATACTCCATGCAAATAGTAACCAAAAAAAGAGCAGGGGTAGCTATACTAATACTGGACAAAACAGACTTCAAATGCAAAAAAGTTATAAAAGATACAGAAGACCATTATATATTAATAAAAGGGACAATCCACCAGGAAGATATAACAGTCATAAATATCTATGCACCTAACCAGGGTGCCCCAAAATACATGAGACAAACTCTGGCAAAACTGAAGGGAGAAATAGACATTTCTACAATAATCATTGGAGACTTCAACACACCACTCACATCATCAGATAGAACTAGATAGAAGATCAACAAGGAAACAGAGAATTTGAACGATATGATAAATTAGTAGACCTAACAGACATATAGAGAACATTGCATTCAAACTCAGCGGGTTATACATTCTTCTCAAGTGCCTATGGATCTTTCTCTAGGACAGACAACATGTTAGGGAACAATGCAGCTCTTGATAAATATAAAAAGATTGAAATTATACAAAGGACCTTCACAGATCATAATGGAATGAAACTGGAAATCAATAATAGACAGGAAAGATATATATTTGCAAATGTGTGGAGACTAAACTATACACTCCTAAATAATCAGTGGGTCAAAGAAGAAATTGCAAGTGAAATTAGTAAATATATTGAGACAAATGAAAACAAGAACACAACTTATGAAAACTTATGGGATACAGCGAACTCAGGCTTGAGAGGGAAATTTATAGCCCTAAATGCCTATATTAAAAAAGAAGAAAGAGCTAAAATCAAAGATCTAACTGAACAACTGCAGAAACTAGAAAAAGAACAGCAAACCATTTCCAAAGCAATAACAAAGATTAAAGTAGAAATAAATGAAATTGAAAACAAAAAAAAAAAAGAGGAAATCAACAAAACCAAAAGCTGGTTCTTGGAGAAGAACAATAAAATTGAGAAACTGCTAGCTAGACTAACAAAAGACAGAAGATGCAAATAAATACAATGAGAAATGAAAGAGGGGAACTTACGACTGACCCACAGAAATCAAAAGGATCATAGTATATTATGAGAAACTGTATGCCAACAAACTAGACAACCTAGATGAAATGGACAAATTCCTAGACATGCACAAACAATCTACACTGACACTATAGGAAATTAAAGAACTTAACAAACCAATCACATTTAAAGAGATTGAATCGGTCATGAAAAATCTCCCAGCAAAGAAAAGTCCAGGACCAGATGGTTTCAACAGGTGAATTCTACCAAGCATTACAAAAAGAATTAACACCAACCCTGTTTGAACTCTTCCAAAAAATTGAAGAAGAGGGAAAATTACCCAACACATTTTATGAAGCCAACATCACCCTAATACCAAAGATAAAGACACAACAATTAAAGAAAATTACAGACCAATCTCTCTAATGAACATAGATGCAAAAATTCTCAACAAAATACTTGCAAATTGAATCCAACAGCATTATCAAAAGACTTATACACCACAACCAAGTGGGATTTATTCCTGGTATGCAATGCTGGTTCAACATAAGAAAATCAATCAACATAATACATCACATTAACAAATTGAAGGAAAAAAGCCACATGATCATCTCAATTGATGCAGAAAAAGGCATTCAACAAAATCCAGCATCCTTTCTTGGTAAAAGCACTTCAAAAGATGGGAATAAAAGGAAAATTCCACAATATGATAAAAGGCATATATGAAAAACCAACAGCCAATGGAGAAAGGTTGAAAGCTTTCCCTCTAAGATTGGGAACAAGACAAGGATGCCCACTGTCACCATTGTTATTCAACATTGTGCTAGAAGTTCTAGCGAGAGCAATTAGACAAGAAAAAAAAAAAGAAAGGCATTCAAATGGGAAAAGAGGAAGTAAAACTCTCACTATTTGCTGATGACATGATCCTATATTTAGAAAATTCTGAAATGTCTACAACAAAGCTACCTGAACTAATAAATGAGTTCAGCAAAGTGGCAGGATGCAAGAGCAAAATGCAAAAATCAGTAATGTTTTTGTAAACTAGTATTGAACAATCTGCAGAGGAAATCAGGAAAAAAATTCCATTTTCAATAGCAACAAAAAGACTCAAATACCCAGGAATCAATTTAACCAAAGAAGAACAGGATCTATATGCAGAAAACTACAAAACAATGCTAAAAGAAATCAATGAAGACCTACAAATGGAAAGACATTCCGTGTTCATGGATTGGAAGACTAAATATTGTGAAGATGTCAATCCTACACAAACTGATTTATAGAGTCAATGCAATACCAATCAAAATTCCAACAGCCTACTTTAAAGAAATTGAAAAGGCAATTACCAAATCCATCTGGAAGGGAAAGTGCACCCGAATAGACAAAAGCATTCTAAAAAAGAAGAGCAACATGGGAGGAATTTCACTGCCTGACCTTGAAACATATTACAAAGCTACAGTGGTCAAAATAGCATGGTACTGGCATAAAGATAGACACATTGGTCAATGGAATAGAATTGAGAGTCCAGGAATAAATCCTCACCTATACAGTCAACTGGTTTTTGACAAACCTACTAAGTCCATGTTAATGAGACAAAACAGTCTCTTCAACAAATGGTGCTGGGACAACTGAATATCTATAACCAAAAGAATGAAAGAGAACCCTTATCTCACCCCCTATACAAGAATCAACTCAAAATGGATCAAAGGCCTAAATATAAAAGCCCGGACCATAAAACTGCTAGAGGAAAATGTAGGGAAACATCTTAAAGACCTAGTGATAGGTGTTGGTTTCTTGGACCTTACACCCAAAGCATGTGCAGCAAAAGGAAAAATAGATAAATGGGACCTCCTCAAAATCAAACACTTTTGCACCTCATAGGACTTTGTCAAAAGTGTGAAAAGGCAGCCGACTCAATGGTAAAAAATATTTAGAAATCACATATCCAATAAGGGTTTAACATACAGGATAAGAGATGTTACAACTCAACAATAAAAAGACAAATGACCTGATTAAAAAATGGGCAAAAGATCTGAATAGACATTTGTCCAAAGAAGATATACAAATGGCAAAAAAAAACACATGAAAAAAATATTCAACATCACTCATGATTAGGGAAATGCAAATCAAAACTGCAATGAGGTATCATTTCACACCTATCAGAATGGTCACTACTAAAAAGACAGAGAACTACAAGTGTTGGAGAGGATGTGGAGAGACAGGAACACTTCTTCACTGTTGGTGGGAATGCAGGATGGTACAACCACTGTGGTGGATTGTTTGGCCGTTTCTAAAGAAGTTGAATATAGATTTGCCACGTGACCCTGCAATATCATTACTGGGTATATACCCAGAAGAACTGAGAGCAGTGACATAAATAGACATTTGCACACCGACGATCATAGTGGCGTTATTCACGATTGCCAAAAGTTGGAAATAACCAAGGTGTCTATTAACCGATGAGTGGATAAAAAAACTGTGGTGGGGGGTGGATGTGGCTCAGATGGTTGGGCGTCCATCTGCCATATGGAGGGACCTGGGTTCGATCCCTGGGACCTCCCGGTAAAATAAAAAATATATATAGAAGGCGCATGGGCTGCCAGGCTCTGTGTGCCGGTGAGCCGCCAGGCCCCGGGAGCCATGCAGCAAGATGATGACGTAACAGGGGAGAAACGCAGGGGAGAGACAAGACGAGATGCTCCGAAAGCTCCGAAAACCAGGAACCGAGGTGGCGCAGGTGGCAGAACACCTCTCTCTTACATTGGAGGTCTCCAGGATCGAATCCTGGTGAAGACTGGAGGAGAAGGATGGGAGGAGATGGCAGGAAACAGACACAGAGAATTGCCCAGCTAATGGACACAAAACAGCAAAATGGGGAAGGGGGGGGGTGGTTAAAATGGATAAAGTAAATAAATAAATCTTTAAAAAAAAAAAAAAAAACTGTGGTGTATACACACGATGGAATATTATGCAGCTGTAAGAAGAAATGAAGTTGTGAAACATGACAACATGGATGAACCTGGAGGACATTATATTGAGTGAACAAAGCCAGACACAAAAGGACAAATACCGTATGATTGCGCTATCAACTAAATATATTGTATAACATGTTGTATAATTCATTTATATAAAATGTAAATATAAATCAATTTATAAAGATGAAATTTGATTACTGGTTATATAGGGCTAGGGAAGGCATGCTAAGGGGTGTGGAGTTTTTCTTTTTGGAGTAATGAAATAATTCTAAAATTTTTTGTGATGATGAATGCACAACATTGTGATTATACTAAAAGCCATTGATTATACACTTTAGGTAGATTGTATGGTATGTGAATATATCTCAATAAAACTGCTTAATAAATAAATAAATAAGTGTGCAAGAATAGCCAGAAATAGCAGCTATGTACAGGAGGAGAAACAGAGAGATTGAGAGGTGAGGAATTTTGTTTATTATTGTTATTGAAATAATGAAAATGCTCTAATAATGATTGAAGTGATGAATGCACAGCTATGTGATTATACCAAACACCATTGATTGTTCACCTTGGATGAATTGTATGCTTTATTAATATGCCTCAATTTTTTTTAAAAAGTGCACCAGACCATGTTAAACAGGCCAGGACAACTTTATTCCGGGGCTGCTCTAGCAGGGGAGAAGAGAGTGGAGCTCAACCCCATGGAAACAAAGGACAGCAAACTTTTCCAGGGCTGGGCATGATTTGGCCAATGATGGGGGGAGGGAGCTTGATCACTGGGGTGGGTGAAGGATTTACTGAGGTTGCAGTTAGGACTACTTGGCTTGGAACATTTTCCTTTGTGGGAATTAGGCTACCTGCAGTCTGTAAGGGCTGAGAGAGAGGAGGAGAGGGATAAGGAACTGTCCAGTTAGGAGTCTCTCAGGCACCTGGGTCCCAAAAGGGCTGGAGTGGGCTGGAGAGGGAAGGGGAAGGCTGGGGGCAAGTTTGATATTTAGACTAGTTAGGGTGTGAAGTTTTCTCCTCGCCCCTTTTTTTCCCCCTTGCAGTCCAAGTTGTTTTCCCCTGCAGTCCCACAGCTGCAAGATTAATTTCAGGGTAGTTAGGATGGGGGAGGGAGCGGGGAAGGATGTCTAAGGGGTAGGGCGGGCAGCTTGGTCAAAAAAGAAAGAAAGGGGAGCAGGTTTAGCTTAGTTGGTTGAGCCTCTGCTTCCCATGTACGAGGTCCCAGGTTCAATCCCCAGTACCTCCTAAAAAAACAAACCAAAAAAAACCCAAAAAACCACAAAACAGTCTTTTCTATCCACCAGTAAATATCAGAACTGATTTTTTTTTTCTTGTCTTAGAAAGATAATATCACATTATATACCTTTTTCTGCTGGTTATTTTTCTTACTCACATGTTGAAATTTTCAAGTCAACTAGGAAAGCTCTAACTCCTTCCTTTTAAAGGTTGCACAACATTCCATGGTGTGGATCTTCGAAAATATATTCATTCTGCAACAGACATCCTTGTGTATATTCCATGGATTGTTGGGTTGAAAGCTGTGTGTCTTTTAAAATTTGGATAGTTTTGCCTTTGTAAACTGGGGTTAAAATTCCTATCTCCACCAGCAAGTGTCCCAGTCTCTTACCCCCATCAGAGAATATTACCATTCTTTGCCATTTTTGCTGAGGTGATATGTTACTGTTAGATTATTTTTGCCCTCATTTTCATAGAGAAAGTGTGTGGAGTAACGAGTGTGTGGAGTTTCTTCGTCTGTAAAGGGAAAATGAAAGCAATGACTTGATATATAGTTCTTGTGGAGACTAAAAAAATTGTTACATGTCAAGTGCTGAGAAGGGACTGTTTTATTATTTAGGTATACTGTGGTATGAGCTGACTATCCATTTGCTTTTCACTCTTTCCTAATGGGATTTGTGTCTTTCTGCACTGCATTTGTAGGCTTCTTATAGGCATTAACCGTTTACCTGGTATATCTCTTTCACACACTTTATTTTCAATCTAACCTTTCCCTGTTGACTTTTTTCCATCGTTTTTTTTGTTGTTGTTGTTGTTTTTTTGTTTTTTTTCCTTACCAAATGCTGACATTTTTACATCGTCAAATATGTATACCTGTAAACTTTTAGCTTCTTAGTGTCCCATAATACAAAGGCTCTTCCATCTAAAAGTGTGGTCTGGTATTGAGATTTTATTAAATTAACCATGCTCTTCACCCTGGGCCCAACAATCCTAATCCCCGTGGGCCCCTGTCTAGGGGGCTGAAAATCTTGTGGCCCGGGCACTGGGAATATAAAGGTTGAAGCCAGGGGCTTTCAACCAACCTAACCCTCCCCATAGCTCTGCTAGCCACCGTTCAGCATCCTTTCTCCCTAAACGTGAAGCAAAACGGTGGCACCCACACTGCGGCCTCTCCCGAGGGGGTGCAACCTCCAGAGAAGCGGTTCCTTGTTCATCACGCCCACCCCCAAACTGCGTGACCTACCCCGCCCCACCTCCACCCCTGCCAAATACGCGGGGCCAGGATCGGACTCCGCCCGGCCTGGGTGTGATCCCCAGTCTCCATGACTCCCATTCTCCGTCAAGTGTTCCATCTTCGAACGTCATCTCCAGTTCATTGTGACCTGCTGAAAATGCCATAGGGGAGGTGCCAGGCCTGCGTTGCTAGGGCTCTCGCTGTAGCTAGGAGACTGGCTTGTTGTTAGGAGTTTCGCTAGCCTGGGGATTGGCTCTGCTTGATTCGGGGCAAGACCTTAAATCCCAGGCCTAAATGTAACGCCAGCCCCCCAAACTGATCTCGAAGCCCAAGCACACACCATTCCACCGTCTAAGCGCCCACCCACCACGGGGAATTCTCTCTACCCTACTCCCCTCTCAGACCCACCCTTGCCACGGGGCGTGAGTGATAAAAATTCGTCTTAGAGTGGCACCCTGGCAGCCTGTCCGAGCCTGCCTGTGGCCACTGGGCTTCATTCTGAGGCGGAGAGCAGGAGAGATTATTCCCTCCTGCTGGCCCCTTGCCCACTGCTCAGTAGCTCCATCTCGAAGCTTCCGAGGACTCCAAGCCCACATCTCCTACCCACGCATCCGTGGGTGGGGCTCGGGTTGGTGCAGGAGCTGTGGGCAGGGATCTCCTCCAGCCTGCAGAGGCGGGTGGTGCTCGCTGAGGGAAGAGACCTGGTACCTGCACAGACACAGAGGCAGCTGGGGGCCAGCTGGGTGGGAGTGGGGTGGGAAAAGGAAGGAAAAACAATACAAGGAACTAGAAGTCAGGACACAAATATCCTTAGACCCTCTCTCTCCCTCAGGCTACCCTCTCCTTCCCCTTCAGACACTAGCCTTCCTTCCTCTGTCCTCTCACAACAGCCAGGCGTGGCTCCGTGTTCTGGCAAGACCATTCAGGTCCATGACCTCATTTGCCTTTTAGATCCACACAACATCGCCAATGTTTTCCAGCTCTGAGTCATCCTCTGGGTCCTGGAGAACCCCAGTTTTAGCTCTCATTCATGAACACATACCTATCATGGCCCATCCAGAAAAGAGTGGGTGCATGCTTGACATTCGCCATCACCACCACAAGATCTTGAGGCAAGAACTGGAGTCTTGGGATGTGGTGATCATGATCTTGGGGTCCCTGATACCTACCCACTGATACTTAACATCCATGGAACTATTGACATCCACTGGGAACAGAGCGGAGGAGGACTTGATATGGTCTTCAGCAGCGAGAAGTTAACTTAGGGTAGTGACCCATCCCGAACCCCTCTAGATTCTGCTAATGCCCTCCACAAATACTTTTTTTTTTTTAAAGATTTTATTTATTTATTCATCCATCCCCCCCCCCCTCCGCTTGTGCTCGCTGGGTCAGCCAACCACGCCGTGGGGGCGGGCCTGCCCCTACCAGGAGGCCCCAGGAACTGAACCGGGGGCCTCCCATATGGTAAACGGGAGCCCTACTGATTGAGCCACAGCCGCCTCCACACAAATACTATTTGTAATCTTTGTGTTCACCTTTCTTGAATGAATAAAAGAATGAATGAATATAATGTTTTGGTGTCAATTGTGTGCTAGGCACTGGTGATACAGTAGTGAAAAAGAACAGACAGAAATCCCTGCCCACATAAAATTATATTTTTGTGAGGGAGACAAATGATAAACAGCTTTTTTAAAAATAGGTGGATAGAACATAGTGGAGTCTTTGGTATTTTGGGGGCAGGGATTCTTTTTTTTTTTTAAGATTTATTTATTTATTCCCTCTCTCGTTGTTTGCGCTTGCTGTCTGCTCTCTGTGTCCATTCACTGTGTACTCTCTGCATCTGCTCATCTTCTCTTTAGAAGGTACCGGGAACAAAACCTGGTACTTCCCATGTAGAAGAGAGGCACTCAGTCACTTGAGCCACCTCAGCTCCCTGCTTTGTTGTGCCTGATTGTCTTTCCTCTTTGTGTCTCTTTTGTTGCATCATCTTGTTGCATCAGCTCACTGCACCTGCCCATCATGCCAGCTCACTGTCTTGCTCATCTTCTCCAGGAGGCACCAGGAATCAAACCAGGACGTCCCATGTGGTAGGCGAGAGCTCAATCACTTGAGCCACATCCGCTTCCCCAGGGACAGAGATTCTTAACTTGGGGGTCTGTGAACTTACATCTTTGTTTTACAGTTAATTTAAATGTATCATTTTCTTCAATTTTGAATGTAGGCCTCAAACCACAGTAGTAGTCATAATACCTATGACTGTGTCATTAAAAATCAAAAGTATTTTCATAGCACATTAAAGTTGTTGCAGATATCTTTTTTTTTTTTTTCAGGTACCACGCCTGGGGATTGAACCCAGGACCTTGTATGTGGGAAGCCTTGTGCTCAACCACTGAGCCACATCAGCTTCCCTGAGCTGGTTTTTTCATTTGTTTGCTTGTTGTTTGTTTTTTTTGTTTTTAGGAGGCACCGGGAACCGAACCTGGGATCTCCAATGTGGGAAGCAGATGCTCAACCGCTTGAGCCACATCCGCTCCCCAGCAGATATCTTGAAATATTGTTTACACTCACTATTAGATCAGATGCTAGATCTCACTATTTAATGCATTACTAAAGAAGCAAAAATATTACTATAAAAATAAATATATAAAAAAGAAAGTAATGGAGGGCACTATCCTATGGTCATATATGTGTATATATGTTTACATATAATGATGAATAACTATAATTTAAAAATTCAGCATGGTGGTTTTCTGGTGTGGAAAAAAGGAGGTCAAGGAAGGCCTCACTGCAAAGGTGAGGTTTGAACAGAAGCATGAAGGAGCCATGAGTCACAAGGGCAACCGGGGGAAAAGTGTACTGAGCAGAGAGAAAAGCAAAAGAAAGGCTTGAAGTAGGAAAGTACTAGGTGTGATGGGGGTGGTGATCAGCGTGGCGTGAGGGTAGAGTGGGGAGTAGAGTGTAGACTGGCAGGAGAGGATGTCAGTAAGGTGACAGAGAATCAAACGTCAGGGGGAAGGGACATTCCCACACTCAACACACCTTCTCTTGCAGGCATCATCATGTTCAGAGGCCCCTGTAAGGCCTGGGCCTCCTTGCAAAGCTTGAAGCTCAGAGAAGTTATAGATACCGCTGCTCTCCGGCAATGTGGTGGGTCAGCTTGGCTTGCAACGTGTAACTTTTCATTGACTGCTAGATTCAAAGTTAGAAGAAGGGCTGTATCCTAAGCACTGGGTCTTAAATAAAATATAGAGTTGTCAACGCTTTGTTAAAAAAAAAAAAAAAAAGTATATGAAGTACAGTTTGTTTGCTCACTATGCACTGAGCCTATGATGACCCCAATGTACAGATGAGGAAAATGAGGCCCAGAGGGCTTAAGGGACCTTGCACAAGGTCACACAACTGGCAAGATGGGAATCTGGAATTTGACCCCAGCTCTGATGTGACTAATCATCTCCAAGGATGATAAAGAAATTCTGAGCAGAAGGAACAGAGGGTGGGAAGGGATTGGTTGCATTCTGCAATCTGTAAACTACACAGGGGAGGAGAAAGTAGGCCTAAGAGGATTCAGAGCAGAGCAAGGACCATTTGCAGAACTCCCTGTGGGCCCTGCTAAGGAAGGCAAGGTTTTTAGTGAAACAAAGGGGGAAATGATGCACAGGGGTTTTTTGTTTGTTTTTTCAGAAGGTACTGGGGATCAAACCCAGGACCTCGTACATGTGAAGTAGGCACTCAACCACTGAGCTAGACCCACTTCTGATGCACAGTTTTAACTAGTGGGACTAACAAAATCTCTGGCCATTGTTTTGAAGACCAGTCTGGTGGCAGTGTGAAGGGTAGGTTTAAGGAAGGAGAGAGAGGACGGGACCAGAGACACAATAGTCCAGGTGAAAATGTAATAGTGGCCTGAGATAAAGACAGTGAGGTTTCAGGGGAGGGGAGGTTGAGGGAGATATCAAGAGTATAATCCCTAGGGCTTTATGTCTGATTAGATGTGGGAACTGAATGTTAGGGCGATAGTATGAGATCTGCTTTGAGCAACTTGAGTTTGATGGGCCCCGCTCGAGTTGCGGTAGTGATGGTTGCTTTGGATCGAGTGATAAAGCCAAAACAAAAAAGGCCAAGAGATTTCTTGAGAAGAGAGAAACAAAACTCAGTGAAAAACATTAAAAATACCACGCTGATTAAAGGGGGAAATGCAAACGCAACAGTGACATAAGTACTTAGAGATATGAATGTGTATTTGTTTTGAAAACTATAAACTATGTTTTACAGTATGCTCTGAAGAAACCATATGGAGTTCTATATAAAAAGAAAACTATTACAAGACCACTTGAGGATCAGACATCGCTGGAATTCTTTTCAAAGAAGTCAGATTGTTCCCTATTCATGTTTGGCTCCCGTAATAAGAAGCGGCCACATAATCTAGTAATAGGTCGTATGTATGACTACCATGTGCTGGATATGATTGAATTAAGTATCGAGAAATTTACTTCTCTAAAAGATATTAAGAACAGTAAATGTCCTGAGGGAACAAAACCTATGTTAATATTTGCTGGTGATTATTTTTATGTGACTGAAGGCTATAGGAGACTAAAAAATCTTCTTATTGATTTCTTCAGAGGTCCCACAGTTTCAAACGTCTGTCTTGCTGGTTTGGAGTATGTTCTGCACTTCATTGCACTGAATGGGAAGATATACTTTCGAAGCTATAAGTTGCTGTTGAAGAAATCTGGTTGCAGAACATCACAGATTGAATTGGAAGAGATGGGCCCCTCATTGGATCTAGTTTTGAGGAGGACATACCTGGCATCAGATGACCTTTATAAGTTATCAATGAAAAATACCCAAAGCCCTCAAGCCAAAGAAGAGGAAAAATATCTCTCAGGATAATTTTGGTACAACTTACGGAAGGATTCATATGCACAAGCAAGACCTAAGCAAACTACAAACCAGGAAAATGAAGGGGAAGAAGAAGCGACCTGCAAAAAGAACAGTAGATCAGGAGAAAAAAATCACAGAGAATGAAAACAATCTGATAGAACTTAGCCAACAATTACAGTTTTATTGTATTCTATTCATTTGAGAGAAATATTAAGCATCAATTGATTTTACTAAGCATCAACTAGAATTTCTTTAACAAGATCTTACTGTATATTTTAAAGATTTATTTATTTACTTTATCCATTTTAAACCCCCCCCCCTTCCCCATTTGCTGTTTTGTGTCCATTCACTGGGCAATTCTCTGTGTCTGTTTCCTGCCCTCTCATCTCATCCTTCTTCTCCAGTCTTCACCAGGATTCGATCCTGGAGCCCTCCGATGTAGGAGAGAGGTGTTCTGACACCTGCGCCACCTCAGTTCCTGGTTTTTGGAGCATCTCGCCTTGTCTCTCCCCTGCGTCTCTCTCCTGTTACGTCATCATCCTGCTGCAGGCTCCTGGGGCCTGGCGGCTCACCGGCGCACAGAGCCTGGCAGCCCATGTGCCTTCTATATATATATATATTTTATTTTACCTAGAGGTCCCAGGGATCGAACCCAGGTCCCTCCATATGGCAGACAGACGCCCAACCATTTGAGCCACATCCGCCCCCCTGTATATTTTAATAACATGACAATTCATCTAAACTATATATTATTATGAATAGTAATTAATGCACTGTTATTAAGTTCAAAGTAAGCCTCCTACTTGAGCCATTACACCCTCAGGTGCCATTTTCCCTCTATGATTTATGACTTCCCCCCCTCACCGAAAGTTCTCCTGTCTCATTGAGTGAGTGGGAAGGGATCTCCACAACAACCATTGGTGTTTTTTGTTTTGTTTTGTTTTGTTTTTAATATATATATTTTAAAGATACTTAGATTACATAAATGTTACACAAAAAATATAGGGATTCCCATATGCCCATTGGTGTTCTTAGAGAATTTCTGAGTTAAGCATTAGCTAAAGGGAGAAAGCCATGGAAAATAGAAACCTGGCCCCAAAGAGCTATCTAGTCAGTAGCTACCTGAAATGTTAACCCCATTTCCCAACATATGCCCACAACCTGATTTTAATTTTTTGTTCTACTAACATTTTGCCTGAAATCCTACCAGAGTCATTTGAGGTTTTGAGCTTTGTCTCTTAAAAAAGCTTTCTAGAAGGGATGTCCACCGTCTGATCGTTGACCCCATTGCCTTACTAGTGGTTATTTTAAGAGATTGCTCTACTAAGTGGAGCCCTATCCCCTCATCTCCCTTTCTGAGGGAAAGGAAGTTTTTATAGGGGTAGAAGTGAGAAAGGAGAGAAAATGGGTTAAAGCACAGGGCCCTTTAGGGTAGTTAAAGGTTACCTGAAGGCCCTGGGTGTCTGTACACATAAGAATAAGCCAAACCAAAGTGCTCGTTTTGAAATTTTCTTGAAGATTGGCCTTGTGCCTAGGAAATGAAAATAAGCTTTCTACTTCCTCCTAGCATTGCATACTTGTTCCCCCAGAATGGAGAATTTACGTTCTTTGATTATGAGTCCCTGGCAAAGAAGCTCCTTTATACAAGTGCAAGCCAATTAGGTTGTTAAAGCACAAAAATGCATGAACCATAATTTATTATTTGAAGCAGAACTTTGATTTTCAATTCCGTATCAAGGAGCTCCTCCTTGCCTGTGTACGTGTCTCTGTGTATGCAAGTTTGCTCAGCTACAGGTCAACAGTGCTGACACTCAGCAACAACTAGAGTCTTAATTTTATCTTTTGTATCCTTTCCTTTTGTGAACCCATTCCTTAACCTCCCTTCTCCCTATCTCCTTCCAGCTCCTTCCATATGGCTGATGCCCTCCTCTCCCCATAAACATGAGGGAGTTGGTATCATTTATACTCATTGCTTGATTATACATTTAACCAAAGATGTTACCATTACCTGAAGAATACATTTGCACTTTAATTTGGGGGATGTAACCGTTGGCCAATTTGATGTAATTATGAATTCCAAAAATATAATTGGATCATGCTTATAAACTGATCTGTTAATCTGGGCATGATTAGGTTAGGATTAGGGCGTTGAGCCCCACCCCTTGGTGGGTGGGAAATCAAATATAAAAGGCATGGCAAGAACAGTTTTGAGAAGCAGTCTTTTGAGAAGCAGTTTTGATGTTGGAAAGAAGGCCCCAGGAGAAGAGAAGCAAGCCGTTTGCCTGATCATCTACAGCTGACCTTGTGGAGGAAACAGGAGCTAAGCCTGGAGAGAAATGCAGCCCCGGGAAGAGAGGAACCCCAGAAGCCTGAACCCTGGCAAACATCACCAGCTGTCTTGCTCCAACATGTGGCAATGGACATTTGGTGAGAGAAGAAACTTATGCTTTATGGCCTGGTATCTGTGGACTTCTACCCCAAATATATACCCTTTATAAAGACCAACCCATTTTTGGTATTTCACATTAGCACCCCTTTGGCTGACTAACACAGGGGATAACATTTTAAATAGGGGACAGGGCTAAAAGGACTCCTTTCCTGCCATCTGCAAGAAGATGGACAATAACTGGGGAGAAAGGGAGCCATTAAAGAGCCATCAGACGGGATGGATGCCAGCGGAGATTGTGAATCAGGAGGCAAAGCAACTTATAGGACCTGCCACACCTTGATTCTTATTCATCAGAAAACCTACCCCAGCATTTAACTACCTGTGTGGTAACTTCAACCAGCCTTAACCTAAAGACCATGTTTTATGCATAATGGGACATTGTCTTCAAGGTGTTTTTATTTGCTTTAGTAACCTTATCATTCGAGATTTGGTAATGCATCCCTCTGCTTCCTATGTCATTTTTATCTTTGATAATAGAGTATCTAATAAAACTTTGGAATGAAAAAAAAAAAAAAAAAGATGAGTTTGATGTATCTGTGTGACATCCAAATAGAGATGTCTAACAGACAGTTGGCTAAAGGGGTCAAGGGCAGTATTTCCCAAAATGTGGACCAAAAAATGGTAGTCCTGTAGGGCATTATCAAATGTTAAAGGAAAAATGGGTTGGGAGGGGGAGCGTTCTGTGATCAAAGGAAAAAAATTTGGTTACACAAAGTTAAACAAGTGCAGAGCCTTTAATAGGCTAATGTACATTGTGAACTTCCAAGAGTAAGAGCATTTCCCAAAATTATGTGGCCATGAACTTGTTTCTGCCTCACCCACCCCCCACTTGGTATCTTGGGAGATTCGTGCTCCAAAGAACGCTTTCTGAAATGCTTGTTTTCAGCTCAGAACAGCAAATTATGGAATAACACCACGGGAGCACTCTCTGCATTAACATGGCCACTGAAGGCATGGGAACGGTGAGCTCAACAAAGCAGGTGGAGTGAAAAGAAACAATGGCTGAGGACAAAACCTGAAGAAAGAGCTCTTAGAACTACTAGAAGGACTAGTCGTGGTGTTATGTGTAAAGCAACAAACAGGACTGTCTGACTAGGTCATCTGTAATAAATCACATTTTTCCATGATGTTTTCCTTCTGAATATTTTATTCTTTAAATTGGTTTTTTAAACCATTTATTGAAACTTTTATCACACATCATCAGTGTACAGCTGACTGAATTATTCCAAAGTGAACACATATACCCATATAATAAGACCCAGGTCAAGAAATAAAATATTACCAGTGCCCCCAGAAACTTCCTTGGGCCCCCTCCCAATCATTATCCTAACATTCTGTTTCTGGTCTGTGCTTGAACTTTGATCATTGGAATCATACAGCGTGTACTTTTTTTTGTACCTGACTTTTTTCACTCAACATTATGTTATGAGATTCATCCCTATTATAACACATACTCATACTTTGTTCTTTCCATTTTTGGTGTAGTCTTTCATTGTGTGATGATACCGCAATTTATCCATTCTGTTGTTGATAGACAATTTGAGTTGTTTCTAGGTTTTTACTTTTACAAATAACGTCGATGTGGACATTTGTGTACGTGTCTTTTAGTGCACACAAGAATGCATTTCTCTTGGGTATATAAGCCTAGGACGGGTATAGCTAGGTCATAGGGTATACATAACTTAAAATTTAGTAGACAATGGCAAATAGTTTTCTAGTCACTGTACCGATTTATATTCTCACCAGCAGTGTTCCCATTGCCCCACATTCCCAATGCTTGACATTGTTATATTTATCTGTAAAGATATTTATTACATTTGTCTAATTATTGGCAATAAGAAGCCCTTTCTGGAAAATCAAGGTAAATCATGGCTAGAGATGAGACTTGAACTACATTGTGTTACTATAAAAGCTGGAGGTTAAAAAAAAAAGTGCTCCTACCCAAATCACTCATCCTGCGGGTTCAGATATACACAGTTTTTCATTAGTAAAAATGTGCATTATCCTTATAGCTATCATAGACTCCCATATCTAAGGCAAGTGTCAAAAGTGGGGGCTCAGTTTCTATTTTAGGCTTTATATCACACTATAAGAGGTTCACATGCATTAACCTGAATATAAAGGGCCTTGCTTCCTCCTCCGCCGCCGCAGCCCCCTTTTACTGGAAATTTTATTAAGCATGGCTCTCTGCATCACTATTTGGCTGTAATCATAATGTCCTTTAAATATTCAACTACTACACTCTGATGGTCCTCCAACAATAGTATCCCAGCTAACACCTATAAGAAGGGCTTTGAACAAGCAGCTTTCTTGGGGTAGCAGGAGGAAGAGCTCATGGACTAAATGCAAAGAAGAGGATTCCAGCTTTTCTGGGAATGTCAGAGAACGCCAAGGCTATGAGGTGTCCAGGCCTACAGCTGGAGGTGTCCAGTATTCTCCCCTGTTGCCCCTAAACAAGTGTGCCCTCTCCTATCCACCTCTCACCATTTCCCCTATAGTTTTGTGTGTGTGTTTTTTTTAACCCAGGACTTTGTACATTTGAAGCAGGTGCTGAACCACTCAGCTACATCCGCTCCCCTCCCCTATAGTTTAAACTTAAGGAAAACAAAGTATCGTTACTGTTTCTTCATATAATTCTTACCCCTGGATTTCATGTGCAAGGTGCTAATATGGCTTTTTGAAAAATGTTTTTTAAAAATGCTTTAGAAGGATATATTAATAGCCTCTTAAAGCCAAAAGAGAAATGTTTCTAATGAATGCACACCAAGCATGATATTATCTCTAGATAATTAGCATTTGACAATTTTTTACTGCAAACTTGCCTAGCCAGGGATGAAAATTTCAATAAAGAAGCTTGATTTTCCTTCCTGAATTTTGTCAGGGATGATTTCACTTAAAATTATAAATATAAATCTTAGAGATTATATTAATATTTTTCAGGAATAATGAAGTCTAAAAAAGGCATATTCCTCCTCACAATATAAACCACTCACCATCTTTCTTTTTTTCTTTTACCATTCTTTCCTTGTCTCTTTCATCCAATTTACTTCTATGTATTTAATCCTCTTTTTGCTTTCTAATGTAGCCATATAAGAAAATTTCACTGAATGAAAACGTTACCCTCAATACAAAGTATCTTTAAAATTCCAGTTTAATTTAAAACCTGAGGACAAGAGTCTGAATTTACCCTGCATGGAAGAAATATAGAATAAATAAACATGTAGCCACATGTTATAAGAAATTTAGATTTTTGGATATTAATATTGATTTAAATATAAGTCTCTGACAACAGTAAAACTGATTTTTATTTACACCATGTGAGGGTTTAAATAAAAGTGCTTGTGAAGACATCACAGCTATACCAAGGATAAATGTCAGAATGCAAAACACCTTTACATTTATAATTATATGTCTGTAATTATTCTATACAGTGGAACTAAATGTGGAGCCCTTCTATTAAAGATTCTGATTTTACCTACTTGCTTCTACTTTTTAATTTTTTCGTTAGGGGACTTCCAGCAAAGTTGTAATAATGGCACATGAATAATGAGAAAACATATTTATTTTCATGCTCTAATATTTCTAATAACATATTTTCTACTTGAATCATATTAACCAAGATTTGATAAGACAACTTTACAGCTAATGGAACCACTTAAAATTCACTCTTAAAAAAAAAAAATTCACTCTTCACTAGTTATTTGCTCCTAGGCTACCATTTCCTATAAAATGTTAATAAGATTTTTTTTTAAATTTATTTTTATTGTGGGTAAAAATCAAAATTCTCACAATACATACAAACATTTGCAAAATGATATATAAATATATATGCATATATGTGTATTTGCTTACAAAAATGTTATTTATATATATATATATACATATATTTTAAGAGGTGCTTAGATTACCCAAAATATTACATGGAACCCACTGGGATTCCCATGTTGCCCACCTCCCACTAAGATTTTAAGATATGAGGCCTGCATCTTCACATATATGTTAGAGGGGAATGGTGCCCTGGCAACCTTGCATTTCTCCACACAGGCCATGGAGGCAAGGTTTGATCACAGTCACCTGAATCTTGGGGGGAAATCCTGTTATCCTCCCCTGGAACATGGCAACATAGGCAGTCTTGTGAGGAGCTGTCACAAGGCCATTTCTCATGGGCTTCCCTGTCTTGTAGGAGGCTCCCACCGTGTGGTTTCTCATCTGCCTCCCTGGTTCCAGTGAGGCATGGGGCTTCTTGCC
Organism: Tolypeutes matacus; assembly: GCA_026826555.1. Lineage (NCBI taxonomy): Eukaryota > Metazoa > Chordata > Mammalia > Cingulata > Chlamyphoridae > Tolypeutes > Tolypeutes matacus. The sequence goes on along the minus strand of JAKSZT010054419.1, from coordinate 6,821,703 downwards.
TTGACACCCCATCTTAGGGTACAGCCACAGGCTTCTGTGTAAGTCTATCAAACTGCTTGGCTGTAGTTTAGAGGCAGGTCCTCATTCAATGACAGAATGACCCACCAGGCACGTTTTCTATCGTCTGGCCCCTCTGGTTCCATGTCATCATGTGGGACTAGGCATGTGGGGAGCTGAAACTTACTTTTGCTGTCTGTGTACATAAGAGGTCCTGATGGGTTTGTTGTCTTCTTACCAGCTGAATCGATGGAAATGTGGCACGTCAACAGATAGCCACCACTGTACCGCTGTTTTGGGACTTTGTGACCACTTAACAAATTGGCACCCAATGTGGGGCCAGTAACGTCACAGTGCCTTTTTGGAGAAAAGACAGAAGGGGCCATATAGGCCAGGTTAGGGGGCATAAGAAGACTCCTTGAGATCTGGTAGCACATGTTTTTGAACAGTTATTTGTACACCAATGTTCATAGCAGTGTTATTCACAATAGCCATAAGGTGGAAGGAACCCCAAGTGTCCACCAGCAAATAAATGGATAAACAAACTGGGGTATATCCATACAATGGGATGTGATTCAGCCATAAAAAGGAATGAAGTCCTGATACATGCCATTACATGGATGAACCTTGAAGACATCATGTTGAGTGAAATAAGTCAGACACAAAGGGACAATTATTTTATTATTCCACTTACATGAAATTTCTAGAATATGTAAACTTGTAGAGACAGAAAATAGAGTACAGGTTACTAGGGGCATGGAGCAGGGGGAGCGGGGAGTTAATGCATAATGGGTGTAGGGTTTCTGTTTGGGGCGATGGGAATTTCTGGTAATGGATGGTGGTGAGGGTAGCAAAATATTATTATAAAAGTGATTAATCCCTCTGAATTGTATGCTTGGCTGTGGTTGAGACAGGAAAGTTTATGTTGTGTATATCATTCCACAATTGAAAAAAAAAAAAAAAAGAGCAACTAAAGAGACAATGACAATTAAATGTAATATATGATCCTGGACTGGATCTAATAATAGGGGAGAAAAGACCCAAAGAGACATTTCAGGGGACATATGAAAAACTGGAAAATATAGACTGCCAGTTTTATGTAAATGTTAAATTTCTTAAACTTGAAAATTGCACTTAAGTTTGTTACATAAGTGAATATCCTTGTTCTTAAGAAATGTGCATAGAAGTATTATGTGTTCATGGAGCATGAGGTATACAATCTACACTCAAATGTTCAGAAAACAGATTAGATAGTGTAGCAGTTTGATATTGTTTATGAATTCCAAAAATAGGTATTGGATTATGTTTGTGAACTGGTCTGTTCCCCTGGGCATATTAGATTGGATTGGATTGACAGGTTTCACTTTTACTTGATTGTGATTAGGGCTTTGAGTGGGCCATGTCAGTGGGACATCAAGTCCCCACCCCCTTGGTGGGTGGGGACTCACAGAGAAAAGTAAATGGCAGAAGAGTTATTTGGAGTTTTGGATGCTGGAATCCCGGCAAGTAAATACACAGAGAAGCAGATACATGAGGAAAGAGAGAAGTCTCCATTAGACATGGCAGAGGCCCCAGGAAGAAAGACGAGCCATTTGCCTGATAGTTTACAACTGGCCTTGTGGAGCTAGCAGCGCAGCTGAGCCTGGAGAGGAACGAGCCCCAGGGAAAGAGACAAAGCCTGAAGGAGCTGGGACCATGGAGCTTAGGAGGAAGAGGGAGGCTGAACCCTCACAGAGACTGGCAGCCATCTTGCTCCAACACGTGGCAACAGACTTTGGTGAGGGAAGTAACTTACACTTTATGGCCTTGTGACTGTAAGCTTCTACCCCAAATAAATACCCTTTATAAAAGCCAACAGATTTCTGGTACTTTGCTTCAGCACCCTTTTGGCTGACTAATACAGGTAGGTAGGTAGGTAGGTAGGTAGGTAGGTAGATAGATAGATAGATAGATAGATAGATAGATAGATAGATAGATAGATAGCAAATATGGCAAATGTGGCAAAATGTTAAAATTGGTAGATCTGGATTTGGGGGGTAGGTTGGAATTCTCTGTATGAGGGTTTGTAATATTTTTGCATCTGTCCTCTAAGTTTGAAATAATTTCAAAATCAAAAGTTTAAAGAAAAAAGTTTTAGTAATAAAGGTGGTGATGGTAGCACAACCATCACATGGTAAAAGTATCAATATCACTGAATTGTACAGTTAAAATCGTTAAAAAGACAATTTTTATGTTATATGTGTTACCGCAAAAAATATTTCATACTCTATGATTCCATTTAGGTAACGTTCTTGCAATAATAACATTATTGAGAATGGAGAATGGATTCATGATTGCCAACTGGGGGGGCGGTGAGATAAAAGATGAGCCTGAGGTCTCCTTGTGCTGATGGAATAGTTCTGTATCTTGATTGTGGTGGTAGTTACACAAAGCTGCACATGTGATAAAATTGCATAGCACTACACACACACACAAATGAGTGCATGTAAAACTGGTAAAATCTGAATAAAGTCTGTGGATTGTCCTGTCAATTTTCTCATTTTGTTATAGTGCTATACTTATGCAAGATGTTATCACTGGAGAAAACTGAGTAAAGGGTACACAGGACTTCTCATTACTATTGTGTGTGTGTATAAAACTTCATGTGAATTTATTATTATTTACAAATGAAAAGGTAAAAAAAAGAAAACTTTGCATGGAAAAGGGCATTCTGCAGGCTGTGGTGCTTGCCTAGGACTCAGGGACATAACCTGGCAGCAAGGCAATTGGATGATCAATTCTCAGCCTCTGCAGGGACAAAGATAATGGCAGCAGATTGCACAAAACCCCCACATCCTGTTTGTGACCCATGTGGATGATGCCTATGGGACAGGAGCCATTGAGGATGAAATTCAATGGAGTCAACAAGCTGATTAGACCTGCACTGCCCAGGGAAGGACTATTGCCACTTGGATATACCATTGCACGGGGCATTGCAATCCATCTACAGTTCAGAACTGGGCCCCAAATACAAGTCCTAGTGATTCCAGCACATGAGGCTGAGGGAACCTGACAAATGTGCTATGACTGCCAGCTACACTGTCTAGTGGCTGTCCTGAAATTCTCCTTGCCATTCCTCACACTCCTCTTGAGGTACTGCTTGGCATTGACTGCAGTAAACACCTTTTCAGGCACTGCCATCCCTGCCTGCATAGAAGATAGGGGCATACTATTCAAGGACTCTTATATGGACTATGTTACATTTTTTTATTCCCCAAACACATCCCGTCAGAAAATGGTGCTGCCTTTATAACAAAAAATGTTAAAGCCAAATTGCTTTAAAGCAAAAATTACCCAGTGGTGGACTATTCGCGAACATTTCATGCCCTCTATCACCCACAGGTGGCAAATGTCATTTAAAAAATAAAATGGACTCTTAAAATAAAAACTAAAAAAAGATAATTGTGCCTCTGAGGCACAGCGCCTAATGGAGCACTCATAGAAAACAGGCATAGAAAACTTTTTTACTCCGAAAAAGTACCCACCATTAGGATAAGCTGTCTAATTATGAAGTTAGGAGGAGAGAGAAGAGACTCAGACTGTCTGTAAGAAACCCAAACCATATAATGAATCCTTTGTACTCTACCTTTTTCCTCCTTCTATGCCTACCCCCAAGAAACCAGATTACTGGACTTTGGGAGTGGCCAAGAAAAGCCAGCAGGTAGGAGACTAACCCGGTGTTTCTCAAACTGCCTGGTAAGATTATGCTACTGGTCTGGGGGGTGATGGCTACTGATGATAATTATCATAGGTATTGAGGTGACAACTTCCAAGGTGGTTCTGGAGTGGCCCACATATCAGGCAGTGGGAGGTATTCTAGACTCGTAAAAAGTGTACAAAGAAGAAACCACTGAGCCACCTCAGGAAGAATCTAGATAAATGGTGTGGGGAAGTTGTGAGCAAGGCTGCTTCAAGGATTGGTCATACCAATCAAGTGGCATGAAAGGAGCGCAACAAGCCTGGCTGGTGGGGAAGGAACACCTCAGAATCCGGGAGTTTGGTGTAGGCGAAGGGACCAATAAGCTCTCTTGGCTCTTGCCTGTAGGACACCTGGCCTGACCCATCATCTCAGAATGCTTTGGCAACCTTGGCCTAGACTATCGGCACTGGCCTCAACCTGGACGCTGATAAATTTCCCTCACATTGTTAATCCCAACTCCCAGCCTTGTAAGAATTAGACCTTGACCCCAAGTCAACAAAATGCTGCTGCTGAGGTCACTACAAAATTATTAGCAAAATCCTGTTCTCCCTGAGCAGGTCCTAACTTTGGGACTATGCTGGCTACCATAGCCTAATTGTTCTCTTCAGTAGCCCTCCAGCTTCTTTTCCAAGAACTCAACTCCACGCAGAGTTTATCTACCTTAAGGGGCACAAAATTGCCTTATTCCTGTTGTAATCAATGATACTTACACTTCAAATAGCTTATTACCTAAGCCTTCCTAATAAGGTATCATTTTTCATGAGGGCATCAGGCCTCTATTTGCCTGCCACACACTCTCTAGCATGATCACATTGCCCTGGACTTCTTGCTGGCCCGTCAAAGTGGAAAATGTGTGTTTCCCAACACCTCTTGCTACACCTGGATGAATGACATATTTAGCTGGCTTATCCTCAGATGGGAGACCTGGCTATAATCTTTCCTCTGGTTCTACTGGGATGTCATAGCCGTGGTCATTCTTATCTGATATTGCTTAAGACAAATAGAAAGAATTTCATCCAAGCCCCTATCAGTGCCAGTAATTAATGTATCTGATGGGATGACCTATGCTTCTAAAAAGAATTCTTAGCTATATCCATGAAAGGCCGGGGGATGGGGTTGTAGGGGAACAGTTCTGCCCTGGTGCCTTGACGACCTTGCACATCTCCACATAGGTCATGAAGGCAAAGGCTTGACTGAAGTCTGATATGACTCTTGGCGAAACATCCTAGATTCCTGGTTCTTGTGAGGAGTGGAACTTTCCACCTTGACCGCACTTGGGGTACAGCTGCAGGCTTCTGTGCAAGTCTATAAACTCCTTGGCTGTATGTTAGAGTTAGCTTTTCAGTGGCAGAGTGACCCATCCCCTGTGCTATCTGTGAGAGCTGGAAAATGTGCTTACTAAAAATTTCTTCACTTAAGCAGCTCTGAAAATTCTAACACACTGATTGAATCAGTTTTCTAATAATCTAATTTTAGAAGTTGATTCTTCGTACTTAGTTCCCTGAAGGATAGTGACCAGACCTTCTCAGTTTTGCTTACAGGAACTAGATAATTCTCAAAACAAAACCAAATAGAATGGTGTAAATCTGTAGCTTTTCTCAGAGACAAAAAAAGTTTGATACCCTTGAGCGGTTGGCTGAGAAAGGAGCCATGAAGACCTTGCACCTGCACAACAATATCTGAACTGTGGTTTATTAGCCACTGAAACCAAGAATAAGTTTGATGTGCTTCAGATATCACAGGACTGAAATTACACGTACCGTCCTCACAATTCCCCTGGCATCACTTGTTTTTCTTCTCCTCTACCCCTATCCTTTGCCTATAAAACCCTAGCTCCCATTTTCACTTTGAACTAGTTTTGGGAGGATTCCCCCAGTTCCTTGCTTGGGCACTTGCAATAAATCACCTTCTCACCAAGAGATGGTTCTCTTTTGTGGTGCCGGATCAGGAAGGTCTGTCTACTGGAAATAGCTGTGCTTACGGTAATATCTATCATCTGGCCTCTCTGGTTCAGTGTCATTCTGTGGGACTTGGGGAGCTGACACCCTGCTGACCTTGCTTTTGCTACCTCTGTGAGTCATAAACTGCCTGAATGCATTTGGGCTCATTGTCTTCTGGCTGAATCTATGGACAGGCGGCCAGCCAAGCTCACCGCTGCTTAGGACCTGTTTGGCCACTTGACAGAAATGTCCTGAACCACAAGTGCAGATACGCTGTCTCACACTTTGGCCTTTTACTCCAACACCCTTCCCATGTCACCTGATCTAACAATTTTCCCCATCACCTTCCAGTCTCACATTGCACCAGTGGGTCACGTCAACACCTGTTAGGGGTAGAGAACTCTATGTCATGTTAGCGGTTGTGAACACTCTGAGGAGCCTGAGTGTCCAGTGTTACTTGGAATATTCTAAAAGGGGAAACAAGAAGCCATGCCTGAACTTTTCCCAGGAAAAAGAAATTTCCAAAGAAAATAAATTAGTTCATCTATCCATATGGACTCTGTATCATCTGAAAATATACATCATAGACATTTTACAGTGTGAAGGGTACTTGGAGAGCAGTCCACCCAACAATAGCCTAAATCAAATGGATACATATTATTATGCCTGTCTTACAGGTCAGAAAATGCAAACATCAAGCTGTAAGGTGACTTGTCCAAAATCTGTACTGTGGCTCAAGAGGAGACCAGCCTTACTATATGCCTGATTTCTTAGAGATGAACTTGGGAAGAGAGCAGAAGAGCCCAGACTGATACAAGAGGCCTGGAAAGAGACAGGCTCTGTGCCTGGTTGCTCAAAGCTGAGCTCCAAGAGACGGCAGATTCTGGAGAGGAACACAGAGACCTCTGCAGAGATTGGCAGTCATCTTGCTTCACCATGTGGCAACAACGCCAGGATCAACAGTAGCTGACTTTGGTGAGAAAGAACCTCTTATGATGCCTTGAGTTGGACTTTTCACGACCTTGAAACTGTGAGCTTTTACTCCAAATAAATACCCTTTATAAAAGCCAACACATTGCTGTACTTTGCATCGGCATCCCTTTGGCAAACTAAAACAAATGCTTAAAACCAAGATGGAAAATCAAGGAATAATATAATACTCAGCATGTTACCGAACAACATGGAAAGAAATAACAAGAAAATTGGCTTAAAAAAAAAAAAAAAGCCACCTGGGGAGCAAAAGGGCTTGTGATGGGGAGTAATCTGTGGGGCAGGAGATGGCTATTTTCCACATCAAACCTCTACTGAACTGTCTCAACTCTTATAACTGTGACTGTATACTTTAAAACTCGAAAGAGAGGATGCAACTGTGTGAAGGATGGTATGATGTAAGAGCAAGGCTAGTGGAGTGGGTGTAGCTCAGTGGTTGAGTGTGTGCTTCACATATACCAGGTCCCAGGTTCAAGCCAGTACCTCCTTAAAAAAAAAAAAGAGCAAGGCTAACCTGCATGCCTGAAACAAGATGGTGAAAGAAGCGAGGAAGGGGTTAATGTTAAAGGTAAGGTCCCTGCCGTCTAGTTACAATAAAACCTTATATTATCTTGTTTGTACCTTTATTGTGTCTTCCCAGTAAATTCTATGGAAGCGAGGGCCTCCTTGCTTCCATTCTCAGCTGTGTCCTCAGAGCCTGATAATAGATTGTCAATAGATAGAATGAATTGACAGAAGAAGAAAGCAGCTCAGAGAGGTAAATTGGCTGTCATGCCCAATATCAGAGGTAAATCCAGGTTTCGAACCACTTTGCTCAGCTAGATTCCACCTGGGCAGTGTGACACTTACCCTAAAAGATGAGACGTTAACACAGCAAGAGTTGGTGTAAGAAAGGGGTAAGCATACCCATGAGAGTAAACTGCCAAGAGCCCTATTACCAAATGATTACAGTAACTAATAATAGCATTACATTGAACCGATAGAATGCATGGATAATTGAGTAAAGATGTTAGCAAGTGGTTTGGGACAATATGTGTTACCCCTACTTTACACATGAGGACATGAAGTGTCCAAGAGAGTAAATGACTTTCATAAGTAGCAGGGCCTGCAGGTCTGGGTTCAAATGCTGACTCTACTAGACCTTAGGAGGACAGCACATGGTATATGCTCAATAAATGTCAGTGATTTCAAAAAATTAAAATTAAAAAAAAAATCTGTGCTGTGGAGTTGGGACTGACAATTTCCCTTTACCTAAAGTTGGGTTCCTTATGCAAGCATTAGGAACTGTGAGCAAACACCTACGACTGCAGTAAAGAATATGTTCTTAGTCTTTAGTTTTCAATTGTTTTCTCTTTTAAAAGTTAAAGCATATTGTTACATTAAACAAAATCTTTTCTTTTAGGAGGTACTGGAGATTGAACCCAGGACCTCATGTGAAACCCATGCTCAACCACTGAGCTACATCTGCTCCACTTTTTTTTTTTTTAACTTTATTATATATCTTTCCAGAGTTTCTTTAAGCACATACAAGCAAATATGAAATTACATTCCTATTTTATTTTTTAATGCAGTGGGTAACACATTATACACATTATTAAACACATTGCTTTTAAACAAAATCTTAAAGCAGGCCAGTAGATGAAAAGTTTTGCTTTTACGGAAAACGAATGCCCTATTTTTAGTCACATTTTTGTGACTATATGGAGTGCTCTGGTAATGTTGTTAACGCTATTCTAGAGAATTTGATCATTGCTGTAGTGCAACAACTGGTGTGCAAGCAACAGGCTTTTTCTCACTACACATACACAAAGGGCACTATTTGCCTGCACACCTCATGTTCTAGTGTTTGCAATGACTTGTTTGTAGTTGGCTACCCTCTCGCTCCCAATCTCAAATCTGAAACATCGGGCTGTCCCTGCTTGTTGCATATTCCAATGTAATATTTGACCTGTGAAGAGGGATTAGCAAGAAAAACAAAAACTTATTTTATTTGCAGTTTTGGGCCATACACATTAATCAAACTTACAGTTGTACCATAGCTATATAGAGGCTTATGGTAAGTTACTGTGGTGGTTGGAAGCTCTACATACCCCAGGAAAACATGTTTTTTGGTTTTTTTTTTTTAATGGAAGACAAATAATTTTATTTCATGCATGCAAATACATGTCAAGTACTGCAAACTTTTTCCATCAATTTTCTCTCAAACACTGAATGTTTTTTTTAATTGTGGGTAAAAATCAAATTTTTCACAATACAAACCAATATTTGTAAAATGATATATAAATATATATGCATATATGTGCATTTGGTTACATAAATGTCATATATATATATATTAAAAGGTGCTTAGATTACCTAGATATTACACAGAAATTACTTTTTTTTTTTAAGGGTGTAAACAAGGTCTTATTTATTTATTTATTTATTTATTTATTTAATTTCATTTTTTTAAAGATACTTAGATTATACAAATGTTACACAAAAAACATAGGGATTCGGGAAGCGGCTGTGGCTCAATCAGTGGGGCTCCCGTTTACCATATGGGAGGCCCCGGGTTCGGTTCCCGGGGCCTCCTGGTGAGGGCAGGCCCGCCTGCACGGCGTGGTTGGCTGACCCGGCGAGCACAGGCAGCAAGGGGGGGATAAATGAATAAATAAATAAATAAAAAATCTTCAAAAAAAAAAAAACAAAAAAACATAGGGATTCCCATATGCCCCACTCCCCAGACCTCCCACACCCTCCCACATAGACAACATCCTTCATTAGTGAGGGGCATTCATTGTAATTGATTAACGCATCCTGGGGCCTTGCCACTGAGCATGGACCATAGTTCACATCGTAGTCTACGCTCTCTCCCACACAGTTCTGCAGGCTATGGGGAGATATGTAATGGCATATATCAGTCATTGCAACATCCTTTCCTGTGGGTGTGAACCCATTTTAAGTAGGACCTTTGGATGAGGTGACTTCAGTTAAGGAGTGGCTCACCTCAACCAGGATGGGTCTTAATCCTATTACTGGAGTCCTTTATAAGAGAATGAAATTCAGACAGAAAAATAAAGCCACAGAGGGAGCAGCCAGAAGCTGAAATCAAGGGAACCCGGAAGAGAAAGGAGAGGCCAGAAGAGGCCACCGGCAGCCAGCCCCAGAATGCCAGTTTTCAGAGAGAAAGCATTTCCTTGATGATGCCTTGATTTGGACTTTTTTCCAGCCTCAAACCCGGGAGTCAATAAATTCCCATTATTTAAGCCAAACCATAGCATGTGATTTGCTTGAGCAGCCAAGGAAACTAAAACAGTTACATAACATATAGTTAGTCTCAAACATTGGAGTAAGAAGCCAACTACTAGAAAGGTCTGGCTTCTTTACCCAGCTTTCCTATTTCTTTTCTTAGTTTCAGTGCGGCAATTTGAAAAATCCCTCCAACAGTTGTGAATTGCTTTGAGGCAGTTAGAGTGAAATAGTGGCAACATGCTAAATTTTAACATGTTCACTGATCTTTTAAAACGGGACCTTGGGAAGTGGATGTGGCTCAATTGGTTGGGCTCCCGTTTACCATATGGGAGGCCCCAGGTTTGATTCCCTGGGCCCCCTGGTGAAGGCAAGCTAGCTGCACTGCGCAGTGAGCTGGCACATCAAAATGATGCAACAAAGGGAGACAAGCAGACACAAAAAAAACTCACGGCAAATGGACACAGCAAGCACAAGCAGCAAGGGGTAGATAAATAAATAAAAATTAAAAAAAAAAAACGGGACCTTGTATGTGGGAAGTCGGCGCTTAACCACTGCGCCACATCGGCTTCCCTGAGATGGTTTTTTCATTTGTTTTGCTTGTCGTTTTGGTTTTGTTTTTTCAGGAGGCATCAGGAACCGAACCCCGGGCCTCCCATGTAGGAGGCGGGCGCTCAACCACTTGACCCACATCCACTCCCAATATATGTTCTTAAAGGAGAATGTTTAAGTGATCACAAAACTTCATTTCTAAGTTCTTGCTTTGTTTTCCCTGCCTTACCTACTGGAGTCAGTACAAGGAAAATGAAACAGTGTTACTGAATTTTAGCTAAAGACCACTATTTCGTGGAGGCTCTGGGCCTATGACCTACTCTTCTGCTGTCGAGAGACATACCACTTCCAAACTGAGACTTTCTATCTGAGATACCCACAGAGACTGAAAGAGACTGGGGAAGGGGCCATCTTTCTCTCTTTGTGAGTCGCTGTTAACAGAGATGTGTCCATCATTACCACAAGTGGTAAATGCACACTGCACTTTAGAACTGAGCATCATTTTTTTAAGTTTTAAAGTGTGCATCAATTTAAAGAAATATCAAATAAGTAATCTTCATTTGATATAATGGATATGGAAAAAGTTGTGATGGTTGTACATGAACTACTGAAGTTCTGCAGTGCACTGTCTTGCCATATATATCTGTTATATATATATCATGTAGAGGTCATATATGTCAGGTATAATATATAATATGACCCAGCAATTGCACTCCTAAGTTACCCAAAGCAGGGACTTGGACAGATAGCTGTACATCAATGTTCATTGCTGCATTATTCACACTTGCCAAAAGGTGGAAGCAACCCAAGTGTGGATAAATAAATGTGTACACACATACACAATGGAATATTATTTAGCCGTAAAAAAGAAATGAAATGATGACATGCTACAACATGGATGAACCTTGAAGACATCATATTGAGTGAAATATGTCAGACACAAAAGGACAAATATTAATATTATATGATTTCTCCTATATGAAATACTTAGAATAAACAAGTCCATAGAGATGGAAAGCATAATAGTGGTTACCAAGGGTGGGAGGAGGAGGAATGGAGAGTTATTGCTTAAATGGGATATGAGTTTCTATTTGAGATGATGAAAATGCTCTGGAAGTAGATAGTGGTGAAAGTTACACAATATTATGAATGTACTTAATGTCACAGAATTGTTCACTTGAAATGATTTTTATATTATGTGTATTTTAGCACAATTAAAAATTAAATTAAATTTAAATTTAAAAATATATAATATATGAACTGCAAATATATATCCTACAATGTTAAAACTCTGGAAACTATGAAGAAAGTATCACAGTCTCTGGATTTTCTCCCCCCCCCCCCAAAGATGCCAGTTACAAAGATAATCTTAATAACACAGTGCGTCGAGAAGAATTCAAAAGAAGAATTAGAGTATAACTTAACATATAACTTCAGAGAATGGACTTCTGTGGCCCTTTACCTACTGCTCTGTTTAGAGCACTACCTGGTTAGTAAGCTGAGATTTAAACTTATTTACTTGACTTGAGTGCTAGAGTGGTTTACACTGTACTTTGTACATAGGAACTGTAAAAACCATAAGTGATAAGAAAAACATATGGTAATGGCATATGTTTGGATTTATTCCATAGCATTTACACAATGAAGGCAGAGTTCATTCTGAAAATATTTCCATTGTTAAATAATTATATAGCTATAATTCAGTGCCCACACTGTTATGGGTGAGTGAAAAGGAGGGCCATTGTGGAACATTTCCATTCAAAATATTGCTGTATAGTATAGTGTCAAAATGGAGTGGTTGTGTGTGGTGGTGGTGGGGATATTTACGGACTTTAAAATGGATCGATCCTGTAAATCAAAGCATTTTACTATATTATTGTACATAATACAAAAATTCCAGAAGCTAACCTTAAAATTTATATGAAAAAGTTCCAGCTGTAATTTAATGCCAATTACATGAATAATATTCACCGAACATTTGCTCAAAGCCTAACAAATGTCCATTGTAATGTAATAGGTGGCCATCTGCCTCCCTAACTCTCCTTAGCAGCCTCTTGCCTCCCCTCAGAGCTGACACACTCAGCATTGCACCAGAAGTCAATCTCTCTCTGAGGCAAAATAGTCATTAAGAAACAAAAAGTACGTAGGCAAAGCCATTCAACTCATCTTTTAAATTTTTACTTGAAGAAAACGAAACTGCTACCCATTCACGTATTTAGACTTTATCACTATTGTCCAGAGGAAAAAGGTCTGTCTTGGTCTAGCAGGATTCTATAGGAAGCTCTTTTATTTGGTGAAGTGATCTGGGAACCCATTTATCTGATTAGCAAAATGGTACCACTCATACCACACGTGGATTATTAATTTTTCAAAGAATGTGAATGCAAAATAGACATTGAACACTAAAACTGAATACAATTTAAAATTTATTTCACAGGTAAGAAAATGTGTCACAATCTTGGGTCCAAGTTCTATCATGCTGCTAATAAACCAAGATATCTTTTTCTGTATCATAAAGTGTTCGTTGGCCATTTCACGCTCTTTATTGGATGCATTGGGGCTTTATTTCTCATTTTTTGTTTTATTTTATCATTATGGCATTTAACAGTGTGGCAAGCCATGGCATAGCACTTCTTAAAAAGTCACTGGGAATAACGATAGTGTAGAACAAAAGCGGAAAATTATTTTCGAGGGCTGAGGAAAGGAATGCACAGTACATGCTAAAATAGCTAACCGCAATGAAATATCTTTGAGGGTAAAAGCAAGGATTTTTACAAATACCAAACAAAATATAATTTCTCTGGGTATAACTACAGTCGCAAAGGCACAGGAAAAGGACAGAACGAGAGGAAAAGTCGGGTTATATGTTTTTAGAATCAAAACTTCCTGGTGATTCTCATTATGCTAATTTCTATGACTACAAAACTGAGTTGAATGACAGCAGCATGAAAAACAGAGTGAGCAAAACAAGAAGCAAATTCTTATAGCCACAGAAGTTGCTTTGACCATGTGCATAGTTTCAGAACTTAAGACGTGATGGTAAAAGCAGGCAGACAGATGGCAGAGATATTATCTGGAACCCTCAAGCTATAAGGACAGTCTTGAATGCATTATAGGTGCTTTTGAACATTTGAGCAGTCACAGCTCTTCTGTCTGTGAGGAAAAGCTCTGCTAGCCCTTAAGACTGGTGAAAAGTCTCTGATTGGCCTTCTTTGAGAAAATAAGAGGTTTAAAATGGAAAAGCCCGGAGTTTCTTGGTGGGAAGAAACCTGTGATGGGACATTCAAACCCAAAGCATCATTTATTTTTTCAAATTATTTGCGAAGAGTAGATAATTAGCATTTTCTGCATAATTTAGGGTATTATAAGAAAAGAGCCACCACCTTCTGTGACATCTCTTCAGGTTACTCATTCAACCCCTAGTCCTTGGCAATGCAGAATCAAAATGAAAGCATGCTTCCTTTGGCCAACATGACATCCTTATGTCAGCTCATGGACCACAGAAGGACTCCAGTCCTTTATGGGTCCTTCTTATACATTTTCACAGCTTACCAGGAAGATGACAGTAAAGCTGGAAAATCCATCAGGAACTATTAATACATATATAATATCACAATGAAAATGATTGGAAGGTCACAAAGAAAAGAGACTTATCAACTGCACAGGCCTTGAAGACATCGTGGCCTGAATATATAACCGACTGCCTTAGCCACGACTCTGAGAAGCCTCCAATTCACAATATGACAGTTTGTACAACAATCTGGTTTAATGAGGTTAACGGAGATGCTCTGTAGTGGTTCTCAAATTCTCATGAAGAGACTTTAGCAAATGAAGACCTCCAAGAGTTGTCTTCAATAAGCATAAGACAACAGAGTATCTCTGCTGAAAAGATTTCCCCAGACTCATTTAAGTGCAAAGTGTTCTCAAGTATACACAGCACTTGAAAAAGGCCTCAGCCTGATGGCAGTGGTTGAAGGACAAGGTCTATGCAGAAGGGTATTTATACATCACTGTGAAAAGTTTTTTTGGGGATGGGGAGGTGTAGACACTAAAACCTCTTTGTCCCAGAAAAAGGTTAAAATGAGTCATCTCTGCCCTTGTGTCTCCTCCACCTACCTCTTCCACAGCTTTGATAAAATTGTGGAGTAGAAACAATAGTGGAGTCACTAACAGCCACATGTAACCTGATGGTCACATAATATCATTTATATAGATATTTAAAGATTTATTTATTTATTTTTCCTCCTCCCGCCCCCCCCCCGTTGTTTTGCGCTTGCTGTCTGCTCTCTGTGTGATCTTCTGTGCTTGTCTTCTCTTCGCACGGCACCAGGAATCGATCCTAGGACCTTCCAGAGTGGGAGAGAGGCGCTCAATCTCTTGCGCCACCTCAGCTCTCTGGACTGCTGTGTCTTTTATTGTCCCTCCTCCATGTCTCTTTTTGTTGCATCATCTTGCTACACCAGCTCTCCACGCGGGCCAGCACTCTTGTGTGGGCCAGCGCTCTTGCGTGGGCAAGCATTCCAAAAGGGCCAGCTCTCCACTCAGGCCAGCTCGCTGCGCGAGCCCGCTTGCCTTTCACCAGGAGGCCCCAGGAATCAAACTCCGGACCTCCCATATGGTAGATGGGAACCCATTCGCTTGAGCCACATCCATTTCCCATCATTTATATTTTAAAATATGAATTACCAAATGAGTAAAATATTCATACACATTGTTAATAGAGGTTACTAAAGAGACAGTCAGCCATATCGTTCCCAGTTACATTGTTTACCATTGCTCGAGAATGCATCCACTATAATTATATTCTTACACACACACACAATTCTGGATGAAGTCAAAAGCTAAGCATGGTCAAGTGGAGCATTACTATAAAATTTAGGTTACAGTTATTTATTTGTGCTCTTGGAACCATGAAAATATTACCGTATGCACAGCTATTTCCAATAGAAGGGCGCCACAAAGGAGAAGAAACACGACTCTCAGCGAGAAGGTGATTTACTGTGAACACACAAGCAAGGAACTGGGGGTATCTTCCCAAAACTGGTTCAGAGTGAGAATGGGAGCTAGAGTTTTTGTTTTGTTTTGTTTTGTTTTGTTTTGTTTTTTGGATCAAAAAATATGTTAGACAATACATTTGGTTCATAGTAACACATTCATACAGTATTTGTCCTTTTGTGTCTGGCTTGCTTCACTCAACATAATGTCCTCCAGGTTTATCCATGTTGCCATATGCTTTATGACTTCATTTCTTCTTACAGCTGCATAATATTCCATCGTGTGAATACACCACAGTTTGTTTATCCATTCGTCTGTTGATGGACACCTGGGTTGTTTCCAACTTTTGGCAATGATGAATAATGGGGCTATGAACATCGGTGTGCAGATGTCTGTTCGTGTCACTGCTCTCAGTTCTTCTGGGTGTATACCCAGTAGTGGTATTGCAGGGTCACATGGCAAGTCTATATTCAACTTCTTTAGGAACTGCCAAACAGTCCTCCATAGTGGTTGTACCATCCTGCATTCCCACCAACAGTGAAGAAGTGTTCCTATCTCCCCACATCCTCTCCAACACTTGTAGTTCTCTGTCTTTTAAATAGTGGCCATTCTGATAGGTGTGAAATGATATCTCATTGCAGTTTTGATTTGCATTTCCCTAATCATGAGTGATGTTGAGCATTTCTTCATGTGTTTTTTTGCCATTTGTATTTCTTCTTTGGAGAAATGTCTATTAAAGTCTTTGGCCCATATTTTAATTCGGTCATTTGTCTTTTTATTGTTGAGTTGTAACATCTCTTTATATATCCTGGATATTAAACCCTAATCAGATATGTGATTTCCAAATATTTTTTCCCATTGAGTTGGCTGCCTTTTCACCCTTCTAACAAAGTCCTGTGAGGTACAAAAGTGTTTAATTTTGAGGGGGTCCCATTTATCTATTTTTTCTTTTGTTGCACGTGCTTTGGGTGCAAGGTCCAAGAAACCACCACCTACTACAAGGTCTTGAAGATGTTTCCCTACATTTTCTTCTAGTAGTGTTATGGTCCTGGCTTTTATATTTAGATCTTTGATTCAATTTGAGTTCATTCTTTTATAGGGGGTGAGATAGGGGTCCTCTTTCATTCTTTTGGTTATAGATATCCAGTTCTCCCAACACCATTTGTTGAAGAGACTGTTTTTTCCCAGGAGCGTGGGCTTGGTAGGTTTGTCAAAAAACCAGCTGACTGTATAGGTGAGGGTATATTTCTGGATTCTCAATTCTATTCCACTGATCAATGTGTCTATCTTTATGCCAGTACCATGCTGTTTTGACCACTGTAGCTTTGTAATATGTTTCAAGGTCAGGTAGTGAAATTCCTCCCACATTGCTCTTCTTTTTTATAATACTTTTGGCTATTTGGGTGCACTTACCCTTCCAGATGAATTTGGTAATTGCCTTCTCTAATTCTGTAAAGTAAGTTGTTGGGATTTTGATTGGTATTGCATTGAATCTGTAAATCAGTTTGGGCAAGATTGACATCTTCACGATATTTATTCTTCCAATCCATGAACACGGAATGTCTTTCCATTTGTTTAGGTCTTTTAAAATTTCTTTTAGCAGTGTTTTGTAGTTTTCTGCATATAGGTCCTGTACTTCTTTGGTTAAATTAACTCCTAGGTATTTGAGTCTTTTTGTTGCTATTAAAAATGGAATTTTCCTCCTGATTTCCTCCTCAGATTGTTCAGTACTAGTATACAAAAACATTACTGATTTTTGTGTGTTGATCCTGTATCCTGCCACTTTGCTGAACTCATTTATTAGTTCAAGTAGCTTTGTTGTGGATACTTCAGGATTTTCTAAATACAGGATCATGTCATCCGCAAACAGTGAGAGTTTTACTTCCTCTTTTCCTATTTGTATGCCTTTAATTCTTTTGTCTTGTCTAATTGCCCTAGCTAGAACTTCTAGTACAATGTTGAATAACAATGGTGACAGTGGGCATCCTTGTCTTGTTCCTGATCTTAGAGGGAAAGCTTTCAACCTTTCCCCATTGAGTATGATGTTGGCTGTGGGTTTTTCATATATGCCTTTTATCATATTGAGGAATTTTCCTTTTATTCCTATCTTTTGAAGTATTTTTATCAAAAAAGGATGTTGGCTTTTGTCGAATGCCTTTTCTGCATCTATTGAGATGATCGTGTGGTTTTTTTCCTTCCATGTGTTAATGTGGTGTATTACATTGATTGATTTTCTTATGTTGAACCAGCGTTGCATACCAGGAATAAATCCCACTTGGTTGTGATGTATAACTGTTTTGATATGCTGTTGGATTTGATTTGTAAGTATTTTGTTGAGAATTTTTGCATCTATGTTCATTAAAGAGATCGGTCTCTAATTTTCTTTTCTCGTGGAATCTTTATGTGGCTTTGGTATTAGGGTGATGTTGGCTTCATAAAATGTGTTCGGTAATTTTCCCTCCTCTTCAATTTTTTGGAAGAGTTTAAACAGGATTGGTGTTGATTCTTTTAGAAATGCTTGGTAGAATTCACCTGTGAAGCCATCTGGTCCTGGACTTATCTTTGCTGGGAGATTTTGATGACGGAATCAATCTCCTTAATTGTGACTGGTTTGTTAAGTTCTTGTATTTCTTGTAGCGACAGTGTAGGTTGGTTATGCATTTCTAGAAATTTTCCATTTCATCTAGTTGTCTAGTTTGTTGGCATATAGTTTCTCATAATATCCTCTTATGATTCTTTTTATTTCTATGAGGTCATTTGTAATTTTCCCCCTTTCATTTCTGATTGTATTTATTTGCATCTTCTCTTTTTTTTTTCCTTGTTAGTCTAGCGAGAGGTTTGTCAATTTTATTGATCTTCTCAAAGACCCAGCTTTTGCTTTTGTTGATTTTCTCTATTGTTTTTCTGTTCTCATTTTCATTTATTTCCGCTCTAATCTTTATTATTTTTTTCCTACTTTTTGCTTTGGGATTGGTTTGCTGTTCTTTTTCTAGTTTCTCAAATTGTTCAGTTAAATCTTTGAGTTTAGCTCTTTCTTGTTTTTTAATATAGGCATTAAGGGCTATAAATTTCCCTCTCAAGACTGCCTTCGCTGTATCCCATAAGTTTTGATATATTGTGTTCTCGTTTTCATTTGTCTCAATATATTTATTGATTTCACTTGCAATTTCTTCTTTGACCCATGGAATATTTAGGAGTATGTTGTTCAGTTTCCACACATTTGCAAATTTACTTTTTTCCTGTCTGTTATTGATTTCTAGTTTCATTCCATTATGATCTGAGAAGGTGCTTTGTATAATTTCAATCTTTTTATATTTATTGAGAGCTGTATTGTGACCTAACATGTGGTCTATCCTAGAGAAAGATCCATGGGCACTTGAGAAGAATGTATAACCTGCTGAGTTTGGATGCAGTGTTCTGTATATGTCTGTTAGATCTAACTTGTTTATCATATTGTTCAAGTTCTCTGTTTCCTTGTTGATCTTCTGTCTAGTTGTTCTATCTAATGATGTGAGAGGGGTGTTGAAGTCTCCGACGATTATTGTAGAAATGTCTATTTCTCCCTTCAGTTTTGCCAGAGTTTGTCTCATATATTTTGGGGCACCCTGGTTAGGTGCATAGATATTTATTACTGTTATATCTTCCTGGATGATCGTCCCTTTTATTAATATATAATGGCCTTCTGCATCTCTTATCACTTTTTTGCATTGAAAGTCTGTTTTGTCTGATATTAGTATAGCTACCCCTGCTCTTTTCTGTTTACTATTTGCATAGAGTATCTTTTTCCAACCTTTTACTTTCAGCCGGCTTGTATCCTTGGGTCTGACGTGAGTTTCTTGTAAGCAGCATATGGATGGCTCATGTTTTTTTATCCAATCTGTCAGCCTGTATCTTTTGATTGGGGAATTTAATCCATTCACATTCAATGATATTACTGAAAATGCATTATTTATTTCCTCCATTTTATTCTTTGGTTTTCATATGTCATCTTGTTTTTGTCTCTCTTTTTACTCTTTTGGTTATCCTTTCTGCTTTTCTTTCTTCTATACTCTCCTCCAAGCTTCTCTCTCCTGTCTTTTTCTTTCAGGTTCTAAGGCTTCCTTTAATATTTCCTGCAAAGGTGGATTCTTTTTTGCAAACTCTCTTAGTTTCTGTTTGTTTGTGAATACTTTATACTCACCTTCATATTTGAAGGACAGTTTTGCTGGATAAAGAATTCTCGGCTGGCAGTTTTTCTCTTTCAGTTTCCTAATTGTGTCATATCACTGTCTTCTCACCTCCATGGTTTCTGAAGAGAAATCTGCAGTAAGTCTTACTGGACATCCTTTGTACGTGATCGTTTGCTTCTCTCTTGCTGCTCTGAGCATTTTCTCTTTATCTTTTACATTTGACATTCTGAATAGCATGTGTCTTGGCGTAGGTCTATTTGGATTTATTCTCATTGGGGTACGGTGTGCTTCTTGGACATGCAAGTTCATTTCTTCGTGAGAGTTGGGAATTTTTCAGCTATTATTTCCTCAAATACTCTTTCTGCCCCTTTTCCTTTCTCTTCCCCTTCTGGAACTCCCATGACACGTATGTTGTTGCATTTTGTGTTGTCTTTCAACTCTCTGAGCCCCTGCTCAATTTTTTCCATTCTTTTCTCTCTCTGTTCTTTTCTCTCTTCAATTTTAGCTGCTCTGTCTTTGGTATCACTTATTCTTTCTTCTGTCATTTCGAGTCTGCTGTTTTATACTTCAAATGTATTTTTGACTTCACCTATTGTGTCTTTCATTCCCATGAACTCTGTTACTTTTCTGTTCAGGATTTCAAATTCTTCTTTGCGTTCACTCAATGTCTTCTTGATGTCATTTATCTCTTTAACTATATTGTCTTTCATCTCATTAATTTGATTTTGGAAATGTGTGCTCATCTCACTGATTAGTTCTCTCAAATTCTGCAGCTCTTCTAGGACTGTGATGTATTCCTTTTCTTGAGCCATGTCTTCTATTTTCTTAGTATGGCTCATAATATTATCTGGTGTTTAGGCATCTGGTTAGGTTGTATTTTACTTGGATGCTCTATCTCTTTCTCTTTTATAGGGTTTTAGTGGCAGGAGGCTGTGAGTTACCACAGCTCTTTGATTTTTGGCTCAACCTTGATTGTTAGGATTGTCCTGCTGGTTGCTCAAAACTGGGTACTGGACCCAGTAATTGGTTGTAGAGTCATTTCCTAGAGCCCTGGGCAGGGAGGCTAAGAGGCCAGGAAAAGCTTCTCCTATTTAATTTTCTTATGTGCACTTCCTTGGCCTGCCAGGAGATGGCGCTCGTTGGCAGCTCTCAATTCAATGCACGGTCGGAGTGTATTTGTTGTGACACAGACCAGATCAATGTGATAGAGCTTCCTGTCTGGGGGCTAAGAGCCTTGTAATTCAAACTTTCTGATACAGTTCTCCAGTCTTCTCTGGTAGCTCCCTCCCTTTTCCCAGCTAGGAAATATTTCCTCTCCCCTCTGAATCCTCAACAATCAGTCCCTGTTAGTAGAGTCAGAGATTGGGAGGTTTGTATATCTTTAGCCCCTTGCAGGCTCCAAGGCCAACAATGGCGCAGCCCCACCCAGCCTGGAAGGGCTCTCAGGACAGGGCAGACCAAACCTGGGAGTCCAAAGCAGGGTCAGCCCCAGGCTCTCTCTCCCCTCTCTTGTGGAGTCCTCAACAATTAGTCCAGGCTAGAAGAGAGGGAGGTTGCGAGGGTCAGATTTCTCCAGTCCTTCCTAGGCTCCCAGGGCAAACCACCGTGTGGAAGGGTCCATGGGGCTCCACAGCCCCATGATGCGGGTCAGAACCCGAGTCAGCCTAAGGTTGTGTCCCTCTCTCTCCCCTTTTCGGGAGTGGTAGATCCCTGGAGCCCCCTTTCTCTGTAGTCGCAGGCCCAGAGGCCCGAGAATTCTAAAGAGTGTGGGAGAGGGTGCCGGCAGCAGCAGCCGCTGCTGGTTCCAACTCATGGTTTTGGTTCTGTCATCGCAATTTCCCTGTTTTGTCCCTTCTCCTCTGGGTGGTGTGCAGCCTTCACCTGCTGTCTTAAACCCTAGAAGATCTATTTCGGGGCTGTTTCAGCCTGTCCTCTAGCTATTTTTCTGGAGAGGAGATTCCCATGCCTTACTACTCCGCCATCTTCCCGGAAGTCCAGGGTGGATCTTTAGAGTTTTTAAAAAGCAAAGAAAAAAGGGGTACGTGCAATTTCTCAGTGCTTGTCTCAAGCATATCAAAATTGTCCTTGATTTCAGCTGCTGAAAAAAACACAGTTTAGATATTGTTGTACAATGCAAGATCTTCATGACTCCTTTCTCAGCCCCAGCCACCCAAGGATAACAAGTTTTTTGTCTCTGAGGAAAGTTACAGATTTACTGGGTCATAAGGTGCTCCTGTCACCATTCTGTCTGGTTTTGCTTTGAGACGTTATCTTATTCCTGTAAATAAAACTGAGAAGGTCTGGTTAGTATCCTTCAGGGAACAAAGTGCAAAGAGTAACTTCTAAAATTAGATTAATAGAAAACCAATTTAATTAGTGTATTAGAATTTGCTGAGCTGCTTAAGAAAGTTTTAGTAAGTACATTTTCCAGCTATCAAAAACTCAGAGCATCAGGAGCTCTGTGAGATAATCATCCACACAATCCTTTTACAGCTGTAGAGAATGAGATTGAGGCCAGAAATAGAAGTGATAAGAGAAAAACTTTTCATGCAATTTAGGATCTCATAGCTTTATTTTTTTTTTCAAAGATTTTATTTATTTATTCATTTATCCCCCCCTTGCTGCTTATGCTCGCTGGGTCAGCTAACCACGCCGTGCGGGCGGGCTTTGCCTTCACCAGGAGGCCCCGGGAACCGAACCCGGGGCCTCCCATATGGTAAACAGGAGCCCTACTGATTGAGCCACAGCCGCTTCCCTCATAGCTTTATTAATTCAGCAATCTGGCAGCATCCCATTCAGAAAGTAGAAGGGAGCTCCATGGAGGGGATGGAAAGGGGACACTCATAGAGGGCTAATGCAGAAGCAAGTGAGGAAATGTTCTGATTGGCTGACAATATGTTTCCATTTTACATGGGGGTGGTTTTACAAAGTGGGCAGTAGATATACATTGATTAGTATGGTGTGCTTGTCCTTTTTGATAAAAAGCTGCCTTTACTGGACCTGAACTAATTTTATCACCAGGTGATCCTTATCAGCAACCCCTGTAGGGTGTGTTCCATTTTCTTGGACAATTGTCTTTTTTTTTTTATAACAAATCAATTTTATTGATACATATTAATAAAGTATACAATTCATCCAAAGTATACAATTAATGGTATGCAGTATAATCACAGTTGTGCATTCATCACTTCAAGCATTATTAGAACATTTACATTGTTTCAATAATAATATTAATATACAAAAAACAGGCAAACAAAGAAGAAAATTCTTTACCTCTCAATCTCTCTCTTTTTCCCCTGCTGCACATAGCTGCTATTTCTGTCTATTCTTGCACAATTATTTATTTATTTATTAAGCAGTTTTATTGAGATATAGTCACATACCATATGATCTATCTAATGTGTATAATCAATGGCTTTTTTTAAATTAAAAAAAAATTTTTAAAGATACTTAGATTACCTAAATGTTACACAAAAAATATAGGAATCCCCACATGCCCCACCTCCCATGCCTCCCACATAAGCATCTTTCATTGGTGTGGCACATTAATTGCAATTGATACACACATCCTGGGGCTTTGCCACTAGGCATGGACCATAGTTCACATTGTAGACCACACTCTCTCCCACACAGTTCTGCATGTTATATGATGGTATAAAATGGCCTATATCTGTCAACAATTGTTTTTGTCTTCTGGAAAAGTCCTTCTGGGAAAGGGATCTTCTCCCAGAATGCCCAATGCAGGTTTTTGGGCCAGGGTTTTGACTAGATCCCATGTATGCTCCTTTTCCTTCGGCATGGAAGAGACAATTGGAAAATGCTAACTTAAAATGAAGGAAGCAAGCTTTGACATTTGAGGATAATGTTTATCATACATAAAGCACTATTTTGAAGGCATTACTGAGCTCTAGAATGTGAATGATTCTTTTATCTCAAATATTATCACCTGATAATACCTTAAAATGCAAATATCACTTTTTGAATAGATACTTTCAGTGAAATTAATGAGTGACTGTTGCAGTTTTTTGTTTTTTTTTTTAAAGATTTTATTTATTCATTTATCCCCCCCCTTGCTGCTTGTGCTCGCTGGGTCAGCTAACCACGCCGTGCGGGCGGGCTTTGCCTTCACCAGGAGGCCCCGGGAACCGAACCCGGGGCCTCCCATATGGTAAACAGGAGCCCTACTGATTGAGCCACAGCCGCTTCCCTACTGTTGCAGTTTTAAAAAGTGTACTTCCAAAATAGACACATAGGTCCTGATTTCTTAGGAGTACTAGCACACAAGGAGCTGGCTCATAAAATTCTATCTTAGAAAAAAAGGCAGGTTTTCCATAAACTCTTCTTAGGAGACATCAGAGAAAAATGAGGGGTGGGATAAGGAAGGATGTTAGAAGGATACTATGAGAAAATAAGAAATATTACAACATTCCAGTAAGAAATTAAAGGAATCTATTCTTCCTTCAAAAAGATCTCTGGAGAACACACACCAGCTGTGGATTCTGTGCTTGCTTTACCTACATGTGCAGACATCTTTGCTAAGATATTTAGGGCTTCAGTGTAGTCAATGACAAGTAACACGTGCATCTAACATATTTTCTAATCATTTATTTAATTCAGTAAATCCAATAAAAACTAGCTTATTTGATGGTGTCTAACTCTGCTGAGCCATTCCCTGGTCTATCTCCAACAACAGATTAAAGAGAATTTTTCTGTTGGAGCTTTCTAGTTCTGCTAAGTTTTCATACCAGAAAAGATGTAAACTTTGGGATATGATTATTTTAAACTCTTTTCATTCTACAAAAACACAAAATAATTTTTTTTACATTTGTTTTCTTGTAAACAAAATCACTCGAACACAAACTTCGTTTCCACGAGAGCACAATCTGAAGTTGTCAGTATTTCTACGTACTGTAAAAATGAGCTGACAACTTTGCTATCATTCAATTTGGGGAGTCTTCTGAAGATTCCAAAGAGAGGAATGAAGACCCTGTAAACAGTAAAAGCAGGTAATATTTTCAGTCTCTGCTTGGGCAACAGAATTACAATCTCCACTTTTTTTATTCTGGGTTTAGACAAAGAGCTACCATAAATAACTGAAATTTGAAAAAAAAAATGCAAGCCTAATGAAAGTAAGCTAAACCACTTACTTTCAAACCTCATGCCAGAACCGCTAATAAAGTAGCAGTCCTGAAAAACCTGAGACACTCCCCAGCCTTGTCATACTACAATGGAAAGCCCTTCATGAACTAAAATGGCATTAATCCCACCATGCCTGGGTGGAAAGGGATAGTGCTAAGGAATGACAGGATCTAAAATAATTAACTGATCTCAAAAGTGTTGACCTTACTAAGATGGCATACTTCTCCAAAGTATAGGAATGCCTTTTCTTTCTTTCTTTTTTTTTTTTTAGTTTATACACAATAAAATCAACAGTTGTTTTCATGCAAAAAAAAAAAAAAAAATCAGAAGGATGTGAAAGTACTTTCTGGGGAGTGGGTATAGCTCAGTGGTTGAGCAGCTACTTCTTATGTACAAGGTTCCAGGTTCGATCCCCAGTGCCTCCTTTAAAAAAAAAAAGTACTTTATTTTTCTTTAAACAAATAAAATTGCTTTTAGGCACTTGTTAGAAGGAACAAAGTACTAGAAAGAGCAGGCTTTAGAGAGAAGACTTGGATAAAAATACCACTTATTTGCTTCCTGACCTTGGGCAAATGTCTAACCTCCTGAACAGCAGTTCCATCATCTATACCACAGGAATGATAATGCCACATTGCACAGTGTGATGACAGAAGGCAAAGGAGAGCATTTTGTAATTTCTGAAGTTCCATACACATTAGTGCTTTTATTATATTAGAGCAGTACACAGTTGCGTTTTTTTTTTAACTGAGAAGTTGTAGGATTACAGAAAAATCATGCAGAATGTAGAGTTCCAACATACCCCCCTCACACACACACTTGTCCCTATTACTAACGCTTTGCATTAGTGTAGTAGTCTTGTTACAATTGACGAAAAAATATTATTATAATTATACTAATAATCGTTGTCCATAGTTAACATTAGACTTCACTGTGTTATACAGTTCTATAGTTTTTTGAGTTTATATTGTGGTAATATATATGCCACGTAAAATCTCCCATTTTAACCACTTTCAAATATACAATTCAGTGGTGTTAATTGCATGCACAATGTTGTGCTACCATCACCACATCCATTACCAAAATTTTTCAATCACCTAAACAGAAACTCTGTATCAATTAAGCATTAACTCCCCTTTCCCTACCTCCACCAGTGGCCCTTGGTAACCTGCATCTTAGATACTAACTAAAATGAATTTGAAATTAAGTATTTTTTATCAGTGAGATCATACAATATTTGTCTTTTGTATATGGCTTATTTTACTCAAAATGATGTCCTCAAGGCTCATCCATGTTGATGCATGCATCAGGACTTCATTTCTTCTTACAACTGAATAATATTCCATCATATGTATATACCACATTTTGCTTATCATTCATCGGTTGATGGACACCTGGGTTGTTTCCATCTTTTGACAATTGTGAATAACACCGCTATGAACATCAGTGTGTAGATGTCTGTTTGCATGCCTGCGTTCAGTTCTTCTGAGTATATACCTAGTAACAGGATTGCCAGATCATATGGCAGTTCTATACTTAGCTTCTTGAGGAACCGCCAAACTGTCTTCCACGGTGGCTGTACCATTTTACATTCCCACCAGCAGTGTATAAGTGTTCCTATTTCTCCACATCCTCTTTGTATTAGTCAGGGTTCTCAACAGGAGATATCTGTCAATAATATGAGATTTTAAAAGAGTTTCTCATGAGACTGTGGGGATGCACAAGTCCAAGTTCTGCAGGCAGGCTGCAAACCAGGGGCTCCGATGAAAGTCCAATGAAAAGTCCTTGATGAGGTTCTGGGAGAAGTTGGCAGTCCAAGGACAAGCTGGGAAATTCTCTCTGAATATTGAAATCACTTCCCCTTTTAAGGCATTCAACTGGTTGGATAAAAGCGTCATCCATTTATGATGCAATCTCCCTGATTGATGCAGATGTAATCAGCCATCCATGCAGTCAACTCACTGGTGATTGAAGTCCATAAATGCTCTTGTTTTTTTTTTTTTTTTTTAAAGATTTGTTTATTTACTTTATCCATTTTAAACCCCACCCTGTCCCCATTTGCTGTTTTGTGTCCATTCGCTGGGCAATTCTCTGTGTCTGTTTCCTGCCATCTCTTCTCATCCTCCTCCTCCAGTCTTCACCAGGATTCGATCCTGGAAACTTCCAATGTAGGAGACAGGTATTCTGCCGCCTGCACCACCTCAGCTCCTGGTTTCCAGAGCTTTCGGAGCATCTCGTCTTGTCTCTCCCCTGCGTCTCTCTCTTGTTGCGTCATCATCTTGCTGCATGGCTCCCGGAGCCTGGCGGCTCACCGGCACACAGAGCCTGGCAGCCCATGCGCCTTCTATATATATATTCTTTATTTTACCGGGAGATACCAGGGATCGAACCCAGGTCCCTCCATATGGCAGACGGACACCCAACCATTTGAGCCACATCCGCCCCCCATAAATGCTCTTGTATTACAATTAGCCCAGTGCTTGCTGAAACAAACACCTGGACACAATTACCTGGCCGAGTTGACACATCAGCCTAACCATCACAGTCCACCCCTTGTCAACTCGGCAACCATACACAAATCCTAAACCATACTTAGTCTCTAAGTAAAAACAAAAACAGACAAGTATACATATATATTTCCACCTAACAATGTTCAGCTCGCCTGTGTACAACCGGAAACGCATTAATTCCCTACAGAATAGGGTGCAAGTCCTTGGGTAATATTCACTCTTAAACTTAAATATTATGACATGAAATGAAAAAAACTATTCATATGATAGGGGAAAAGGTTGGGGAAGAAAACAAAGAAATTCGTTTTGTGTACATATACAATCATACTCATAACGAAACAAGGAAGAAGGGTTCATGACTATTACAGTCCTCATTTCTGTAACTGGTCATGTGGTCGAAGTTCATATTTATCACTACCTTCTTCCACTACCCATTCCATGTTCCTGTTACCCTCAGCAAGCACTTCAGCTGGCCATGGTTCTTTGCCTGGTGGGGTGACCCAAACTTTCATTCCCAAAGATTCTGGGCCATTGTTAGTCCTGCTTGGATTGGTTTGTTGCAATTTTCCATTGACTTTAATCACAGGGCATGGCAGGACTAGGAGATACCCTAGAGGATCTCCTGCATTCCAGGCAAACTCTTCTTTACCCCCATTATGTAGATGTAGTCCTATCTCCCCTTGATAGTCAGGATCAATCACCCCAGCCAGTACAGTAATTCCCTTCTTTGCCTGTTGATTCACAGGTAAGAGGAGCCCAAAGTGGCCAGGTGGCAGTCTTAACTTCCAATTCAATGGAATCATTATTGTGTTCCCTGGTGGCAGCACTCATCTTTTGGGACTAAAACCTGTAGACCAGCAGAGGTTAAGGTTGCAGGGACAGGAAGCAAAAATTTCCCTAGTGGGTCATTAGGGGTAATAGTGAGTGGTGCCACTCCCATTTCCACCTCTTGATTCCTGGACCCATGAATCCTGGTTATGGGAGAAACAGCACCATAGAGTGGACGCTGATTTAGAGCATACACGACCTCCTGGAGAACACTGCCCCAGCCCTGCAAGGTATTGCCACCTAGTTGGCACTGTAATTGTGTCTTCAAAAGGCCATTCCACCGTTCTATTAATCCAGCTGCTTCAGGGTGTTGGGGAACATGGTAAGACCAATGAATTCCATAGGCATGTGCCCATTCCCGCATATCATTTGCTGTGAAATGGGTTCCTTGATCAGAAGCAATGCTGTGTGGAATGCCATGGCAGTAGATAAGACATTCTGTAAGTCCACGGATGGTAGTTTTGGAAGAAGCATTGCGTGCAGGAAATGCAAACCCGTATCCAGAGTATGTGTCTATTCCAGTTAAAACAAATCGCTGCCCCTTCCATGGTAGAAGTGACCCAATGTAGTCAACCTGCCACCAGGTAGGTGGCTGATCACCTTGAGGAATGGTGCCATATCGGGGGCAGAGTGTGGGTCTCTGCTGCTGGCAGATTGAGCATTCAGCAGTGGCTGTAGCCAAGTCAGCCTTGGTGAGGGGAAGTCCATGTTGCTGAGCCCATGCATAACCTCCATCCCTACCTCCATGGCCACTTTATTCATGAGGCCATTGGGCAATGATAGGAGTGGGCTGGGGAAAGAGGCTGAGCGTTAGCCACAGAGCGGATCATCTTCTCCACTTGTGTATTAGTCAGCCAAATGGGCGCTGATGCAAAATACCGGAAATCAGTTGGTCTTTATAAGGGGTATTTATTTGGGGTAGAAGTCCACAGTTACCAGGCCATAAAGTGTAAATGTCTTCCCTCACCAAAGTCCATTGCCATGTGTTGGAGCAAGACAGCTGCCAGCATTTGCCAGGGTTCAGGCTTCTTGGGTTCCTCTCTTCCCAGAGCTCCATTTCTCTCTGGGCTTAGCTCCTCTGTTTCTTCCACAAGGTCAGCTGTAGACTATGAGGCTCTTTAGGCTTTGCCTCTCTTCACAAGGCCAGCTGTGAACTCTCAGGTGAATGGCTCATCTCTACCGCAGGGCCTTCTCTCCTTCCTCACCAGAACTCCAACATCAAAACTGCTCCAACTCTGTTCTTTGCCATGCCTTTTATATTTGATTCCCCACCCACCAAGGGGTGGGGCTCAACGCCCTACTGACGTGGCCCATTAACGCCCTAATCATAACTTAATCATGCCCAGATTAGCAGACCAGTTTACAAGGATAATCCAATATCTATTTTTGGAATTCATAATTACATCAAACTGCCAAACTGTTACACTCCACCCTCTGAATTCCAAGAATACATTACAATATTCAAAAAAAACCTAAATCAGTAACAATGCAAGTACAAAATCATGATAATCATTTTAAAAGAAATACAGTTCGTTTTGAGGCAAAGTCCCTTCTAGCTGTAGACCTCTGAAACATACAAAAAATCATTTATCTACTTCCAATACACAAATGGACAAAGGATAAACATTTTCATTACCATAAGGAGAAATTGGGAGGTTAAACATGAGTCATGAGTTCTCTACAGTTCTGTAAACCTGCAGGGCATCCTCCATTCGATTTCAAAGTCTGAGAGTAATTCTTAAGACAATGGTTTCTTCTCCTTAGGGCCACATGGGGACTCACCCTTTCCATAGGCTTGCCCAATGGCCATTTTCTTGGTTTCACCCTCATCAAGCATCTGGGTGTTGACCAAGCTCCAGACCTCACCCTCCAAGATTGTTGGGATGATTGCCACACCTTACCCAATCTTTGGGTTAGAGTCTTAGCCCCTCTAGTACAGTGAGGTGAAGAAAACATTCCTCCTAACCTTTGGCATACAGGCTCAACCTTCTCAGAGCAACTAGTTGACCACCTGGCCTTCCCTAATCTATGGAGGACAGGTCCACTCCTCTCAGACCTATGGGGTGCTGACGTTAACCACCCGAATCCTTGAGAAATGTGTTCCACCCTCCCTGCACCCTGCGGCAGTGAAACTCTTCCTGAACATCGGGTGGGAACATCCACCGTCTTCAACTGCTGGGACAAACTCACCCTCTCTGCACCATGGGGCATCAAAACTCTCCCAGAACACCGGGTGGGAACATCCACTCTCTTCAACTGCTGGAGCAAACTCACTTTCTCTGTACACATGGGTGGGACTTCTCTCTTGGCCCAAGGAGATGTCTTAATTCCTGAACTCAGCTTCCATGGTTTCCTTCTTAAAGCTGTTTCTCCTTCACTCTCTCCTTTCCCTGTCCTTTTTTGTCCATGCTGACAGTGGTTTTGTTCATACAGCTCTCTCAAAAACTTTGTTGGTTTAGCATTCAGGAAGCAGGGGTCCAAGCCATCAGACAGTAAGACTTCCCACAAGTCTTTCCGAGATAACTGCATCTTCAATCCTAATTTACAAGTTCCAGGTTTAGTAAGTCTTCAAATGGGGCACTTTCATCTGAGAACTTGATTTCCAGAGGCTTGGAATTTCCAGAATCAGTTTCTGTTTCCTTTGTGCCCAAGAGTTCAGTCCTGAGCTTATCCCACTTATCTAGCATTTTGCTATAAGCTGCAAAGAGAAGCCAAACTGCATTCTCCGAGTTTACCTTGGAAAGTTCTTCAGCTAAATTCTCAGGTTTGCCATTTTCAAATTCTGTCTTCCATAAAACACCAGGAGTTAATCTTGCTAAGTTCTCTGCAACTTTAAAACTTGGATTGCTTTTCCTCCAGTTTCCAATAATAGTTTCATCATTTACTTCTAAGTCATCATAAAAAGTCTCTTTAGTGTCCATATTACTATCAACAGTCTCTTCAAAAAGATCTAGGACTTTTCCATCAAGCGTTTCACAATTCCTCCAAAAAATACCCCTTACCTATTTATAAAACTGTTCCAACATTTTAGTAATTGCAAAAGCACTTTCCCACCAACCTCAATGAACTTACACATCCTGGAGCCTTGTGTTGGATGTGGTGGGAGGTGTGGGAGGTGGGCAACATGGGAATCCGAGTGGGTTCCGTATAATATTTTAGGTAATCTAAGCACCTCTTAAAATATATGTATATATATATATATAAAATAACATTTTTGTAAGCAAATACACATATATGCATATATATATTTATATATCATTTTACAAATGTTTGTATGTATTGTGAGAATTTTGATTTTTACCCATAATAATAAAAAAAAAAAAAAAAAAAAAAAAAAAAAAAAAAAAAAAAAAAAAAAAGCACTTTCCCACTCTTCGGTACCAAATTCTGTATTAGTCAGTCAAAGGGGTGCTGGTGCAAAATACCAGAAATCAGTTGGTCTTTATAAAGGGTATTTATTTGGGGTAGAAGTCCACAGTTACCAGGCCATAAAGCGTAAGTGTCTTCCCTCACCAAAGTCCATTGCCATGTGTTGGAGCAAGACAGCTGCCAGCATTTGCCAGGGTTCAGGCTTCTTGGGTTCCTCTCTTCCCAGGGTTCCGTTTCTCTCTGGGCTTAGCTCCTCTGTTTCTTCCACAAGGTCAGCTGTAGACCATGAGGCTCTTTAGGCTTTGCCTCTCTCCACAAGGCCATCTGTGAACTCTCAGGCGAATGGCTAGTCTCTACCGCGGGGCCTTCTCTCCTTCCTCACCAGAACTCCAACAACAAAACTGCTTCAACTCTGTTCTTTGTCATGCTTTTTATATTTGATTCCCCACCCACCAAGGGGTGGGGCTCAACGCCCTATTGACGTGGCCCAGTTAACACCCTAATCATAACTTAATCATGCCCAGATTAGCAGACCAGTTTACAAGCATAATCCAATATTTACTTTCGGAATTCATAATTACGTCAAACTGCCAAACTGCTACAATTTGATTATTGAAATTTTCCTCTGCTGAAGTCACCCTCTGGTGAGCATTCATGTGGGACACAAATATGTTCATGTATTTTGCCCACTAAGAAAGGTCAATCCACATACCTCTTCCCCAGACCTCCTTGTCACCAATTTTCCAGTCGTGTTCCTTCCAAGTCCCTGACCATCCAACCAAACCATTGGCAACAGCCCATGAATCAGTGTACAAATGCACCTCTTGCCATTTCTTCTTCCATCCAAAATGAACAACTAGGTGCACTGCTCGAAGTTCTGCCCACTGGGAGGATTTGACCTCATGGCTATCCTTCAAGGATGTCCCAGGAAAGGGATGCAGTGCTACAGCTGTCCACTTTCAGGTGGTACCTGCAGATCATGCAGAACCATCTGTAAACCAGGCCCGAGTCTTCTCATCTTCAGTCAATTGATTGTAAGGGACTCCCCAAGAGGCCAAAGCTGTGGGCTGGGAAAGAGAAGGAAACATGGCAGGGGTGGTGACCACGGGCATTTGGGCTACTTCCTCATGTAACTTACTTGTGCCTTCAGGACCTGCTTGAGCCCTATCTCGTATATACCACTTCCACTTTATTATGGAGTGCTGCTGTGCATGCCCAACTTTATGGTTTGGTGGGCCAGACAATACCCAGCTCATGATAGGCAACTCAGGTCTCATGGTAACTTAAGCGTTCAGTCCCTACTAAGGCCCAGTAGCAAGCCAAAAGCTGCTTCTCAAAAGGGGAGTAGTTATCTGCAGAGGATGGCAAGGCTTTGCTCCAAAATCCTAAGGGTCTGCATTGTGATTCCCCTATAGGGGCCTGCCAAAGGCTCCAGACAGCATCTCTATTTGCCACTGAAACTTCCAGCACCATTGGATCTGCTGGATCATATGGTCCAAGTGGTAGTGCAGCTTGCACAGCAGCCTGGACCTGTCACAGGGCCTCCTCTTGTTCTGGTCCCCAATCAAAACCAACAGCTTTTCTGGTCACTCGGTAAATGGGCCAGAGTAGCACACCCAAATGAGGAATGTGTTGTCTCCAAAATCCAAAGAGACCAACTAAGCGTTGTGCCTCTTTTTTGGTCGTAGGAAGGGCCAGGTACAACAGCTTATCCTTTACCTTAGAAGGGATATCTCGACAGGTCCCACACCACTGGACACCTAGAAATTTCACTGAGGTGGAAGGATCCTGTATTTTTGTTGGATTTATTTCCCATCCTCTCTCACACAAATGCCTTACCAAGAAATCTAGAGTCTTTGCTACTTCTTGCTCAGTAGGTCCTATCAACATGATACCATCAATATAATGGACCAGTGTGATGTCTCGTGGGAGGGAGAGATGATCAAGGTCCCTGAGGACAATATTATTATTATTATTATTATTATTATTTACCGGGAGGTACCAGGGATCGAACCCCGGTCTCTCCATATGGTAGACGGACGCCGAACCTCTTGAGCCACATCCGTTTCCCCTGAGGACAATATTATGACATAGGGCTGGAGAGTTGATACACCCCTGAGGCAGGACAGTGAAGGTATTCTGCTGCAATTGGAGTCACCACCTGGTTAAGTTTATGATAATCTACTGTCATCCTCCAAGATCCATCTGTTTTCTGCACAGGCCAAATAGGAGAGTTGAATGGGGATGTGGTGGGAATCACCACCCCTGCATCCTTCAAATCCTTGATGGTGGCACTAATCTCTGCAATCCCTCCAGAAATCCGGTATTGCCTTTGATTTACTATTTTGCTAGGCAGGGGCAGTTCTAGTGGCTTCCACTTGTCCTTTCCAACCATAATAGCCCTCACTCCACAAGTCAGGGATCCAATGTGGGGATTCTGCCAGTTACTGAGAATGTCTATTCCAATTATGCATTCTGGAACTGGGGAAATAACCACAGAATGGGTCCGGGGACCAACTGGACCCACTGTGAGATGGACCTGAGCTAAAACTCCATCAATCACCTGACCTCCATAAGCCCCTACTCTGACTGGTGGACCACAGTGACGTTTTGGGTCTCCTGGAATTAATGTCTAATAATCCCCAAAATGTCTGATCATTTCCTTTTCCCCAATGCACAGTTACTCTGGCAAAAGGCAGTAAGTCTCCTTGGGGAAAAGTGGGGGGAAGACTAACAGTATAAATTTTTGGCAGTTTAACAGGATCCTTCCCCAAGGGGACCTGGCCTTCTCCTCATTCAAGGGGCTCTGGGTCTGTAAACTGTCTCATGTCTGGGAATTGATTAAGGGGCCATGATTCTCTGCATCTGTAATTTGAGTTAGTGTTTTGTTCACTTGACCTAGAACTCTTCTGCTTATACAGATCGAGAAGAAACTTAGTAGACTGCCCATGTATTTCACTTCTAGGTACCCCATGATCTATTAGCCAACGCCATAACTCCATGCGACTCAGACTATTCTGTGTGCTGTTTTGAATCTGTCTGTCGTTGTGGTAGACATGCCCACCTTGCCTTTGGCGATTAACTCCTGATATTTGACTTTTTTCCAGACCGAGATCTGATCATCCCCATAATGTTTAAGGATTCCAATTCCATTACAGCCCTCCCTACAGTAATATCTGGACTGCAGAGAAGAGCAACCACAGAGCTCTTCAGAGAAGATGGGGTTAGTCTTACAAATGTATTCCTCACAGTCCTGGTTAAAGGTGTGTCCTCTGGACATTCCTGGCTGGGTGGGCAGGTCTCAAATGGTAAATCCATTCTAGCATTTCAATCTCTCTAAGCCTTTGAATTCCCTCATCTACTGTATACCAGGGCAAATCGGGCATCTCAACATCAGACATGCTAGGCCATCGTTTGGTCCATGTTTCAGTCAGCCATCCAAACAAACTGTTAGAGCCCTTTCTAACCCCTCAAGCTACAGCGTTGAATCCAGAATTTCTGCTTAGTGGGCCCATATCAATAAATTCAGCCTGATCCAACTTTATATTCCTTCCAGTATTATTCCATACCCTTAGTATCCATTCCCACACATATTCCCCTGATTTCTGTCTATATAAGTTGGAAAACTCATGCAGTTCTTTCAGAGTATAGTGTACTTCCTCCTGGGTCACACTTTGTATTTCACCTTTGCAGGCTTGTTGTGATTTTAGTCTAGTAATAGGTCTCAAAGAGAAGAGGAATGGTGGGGGTGGGTAAGGAGAAGGATTAGAGATGTCTTGCAGACTACTGACCTCAGGGCATTCCTTTGCATTTTCTTCTGGTGAGACAGGATTAATCTCTTCAGGCAGGGGTTGGAAGACAGATACCTCAGGGCAGACTGGAGGTTGGGCAGTGCATGCTGGAGTTTGGCTGGTACCTGCCTCGTGGCTGGGAGGAGGTCCGGACTCCCTGGGGCAGCCTGGAGGCTGGATGATACAGGGTTGACAAGGTGTGGTCTCCACAGGGCAGGCCATTGCAGGTTTATCTGCTAAAGTCTCAGCAGAGTTTAGGGTTCCAGTGCCCCCACCAATATTATCATCATCCCATACGTCTCCATCCCAATCCTCGGGGTTCCACTCCTTCCCAATCAATGCCTTCACTTTAATTGCAGAAACCCTGCAGGGTTGAGATTTTAGTTTCCTCTGTAATTCTGCCACTCGTACAATGAGAGACTGAGTTTGATTCTCAGATATCTCAAGTCTGTGGCTACAGGAGACAAGATTTTCTTTCAGGGCACACATAGCAACTTTCCCGTCATTCATGCGGCATTTAAGTTTCAAATTTGAAGACTTTAGCTCATCTCTTTCTTTTGTAACTGTATCCAGAGTATCTAGGAGGAGCCAGCCAACATCATTATACTTTTTGACTCCACAAAATTCTGTTAAGGTGTTGAAAACACTCTCACCCAGGTCCTTGCTTCTTATAAGCATGGAAGTAGGGGAATCCAGTGATGCTATTTTGCATATCTTTATTGCCAGCTCACGCCATGGACTGTTAGCAACCGTCTTCATTATTGGAAAGGGAGTCATTAGTACCCTTGAATCCAATTAGGGTAGAGAGCCAATTACAAAACTCCCAGAACCACCTCAAACATCCAATGTCTAAGACTCTGTTCCTCAAGAACTACTCTCAGTACCAAGCTGTATTAGTCAGGGTTCTCTCGGGAAACAGAATCAACAGGAGATATCTGTCAATAATATGAGATTTTAAAAGAGTCTCTCATGCAACCGTGGGGATGCACAAGTCCAGGTTCCGCAGGCAGGCTGCAAGCCAGGGGCTCTGATGAAAGTCCAATGAAAAGTCCTTGATGAGTTTCTGGGAGGATGTTGGCTGTCCAAAGAGGAGCTGGGAATCTCTCTCTAAATGTTGAATTCATTTCCCTTTTAAGGCATTCAACTGATTGTATAAAAGTGTCATCCATTGCTGATGCAATCTCCCTGATTGATGCAGATGTAATCAGCCATCCATGCAGTAAACTCACTGGCGACTGAAGTCCATAAATGCTCTTGTCTTACTATTAGCCCAGTGCTTGCTGGACCAAACACCTGGACACAATTACCTGGCCGAGTTGACTCTTTAGCCTAACCATCACACTATTCAATACTTGTAATTTTCTGTTTTGTTTTGTTTTGTTTTGTTTTGTTTAATAGTGGCCCTTCAAGTAAGTGTGAAATAATATCCCATTGTGGTTTGGATTTGCATTTCCTTAATAGCTAGTGATGTTGAGTATCTTTGCATGTCTCTTACAGCCATTTGTATTTCCTCTTTGGAAAAGTGTCTATTCAAATCTTTTGCCCATTTTTAAATTGGGTTGTTGTCTCTTTATTGTTGAGTTCTAGGATTTCCTTATATACTCTGGATATTAAACCCTTATCAGACATGTGGTTTTCAAATATGTTCTCCCATTTAGTAGGCTACCTTTTTACCTTTTTGGTAAAGTCCTTTGAAGCACAAAAGTATTTAATTTTGAGGAGATCCCAATTATCTATTTTTTCTTTCATTGCTTGTGCTTTGGGTATAAAGACTAAGAAACCACTACCTCCCACAAGATCTTGAAGATGTTTCCCTGCATTTTCTTCTAGGAGTTTTATGGTCCTGGCTCTTCTATTTGGATCTTTGATCCATGTTGAGTTAATTTTATTGTATAAGGTGTGAGATATGTCTTTATTCTTTTAGATATTGGATATCCAGTTCTCCCAGCACCATTTGTTGAAGACTGTTCTGTACCAGTTGAGTGGATTTGGCAGCCTTGTAAAAAAATCATTTGATCATAGATTTGAGGGTCTATTTCTGAACTCTCAATTTGATTCCATTAATCACCATGTCTATCTTTATACCAGTACCATGCTGTTTTGACCAGTGTAACTTTGTAATATGCTTTAAAGTCAGGAATGATGAGTTCTCCAACTTCATCCTTCTTTCTCAAGATGTCTTTGGCTATTTGGGACTGCTTAGCCTTCCAAATAAATTTGATAATTAGCTTTTCTATTTCAGAAAAGTAGGCTGTTGGAATTTTGCTTGGGATTCTGTTGATTCTGTAAATCAATTTGGGTAGAATTAACATCTTAATGATGTTTATTTTTCTTCCAATCCATGAACACAGAATGTCATTCTATTTCTTTAGGTCTTCTTTGATCTCTTTTAGCAATGTTTTACATGTTTTCTGTGTATAAGACTTTATGAAAATACTTCGTATGATTTCAATCTTTTTAAATTTATTGAGACCTGTTTTGTTACCCAACATGTGGTCTATCCTAGAGGATGATTCATGTACACTTGAGAAGAATGTTTTCCCTGTTGTTTTGGGGTGCAGTGTTCTGGTAGGTCTAGTTCATTTATCCTATTACTCAAGTTCTCTGTTTCCTTTTTTTTTTTTTTAAAGATTTTTTTTTTTTATTCATTTACCCCCCCCCCCTTGCTGCTTGTGCTCTCTGGGTCAGCCAACCACGCTGCACGGGCGGGCCTGCCCCCACCAGGAGGCCCCGGGAACCGAACCCGGGGCCTTCCATATGGTAAACGGGAGCCCTACTGATTGAGCCACAGCCACTTCCCATCTCTGTTTCCTTTTTGATCCTCTGTCTAGATGTTCTATCCATTGATGAGAGTGTTGTATTGAAGTCTCCAACTATTATTGTAGAGATTTCTATTCTTCCTTCAGTTTTTTTTTTTTACCTCACATTTGATGTATTTTTCTCCCAATCCACCCAATTATTATTATTTTTATATCATTTATACATGAACATACATAAACAATAACTGTATAGTAAAAGTTGTGAACTTACAAAGCAAACATGCATAACATACAGTGGTCCCATACATCAACCCACTACCAACACCTTGCATTGTTGTGAGACATTTATTACAAATTATGAAAGAATATCATCAAAATCTTAACTACTAACTATAGTCCATATCTTATATTTGGTGTATTTTCCCCCCAACCCACCCTATTTTTTTAAAATATATTTTATTACAGAAGTTGTGAACTTAAAAAACAATCATGCACATGTGCAGAATTCCCACACAACACCCCTCTATCAACACACCACACCGTGTTGGAACACTTGTTACAGATTATGAGATAATATCATCAGACTATTACCAGGTCCATAGTTTACATTTGGCACACTTTTTCCATACTCCCCCATTATCAACACAGTGCATCTTTAGCATTGATGCAAGAATATTACAGTATTGCTGTTAACCACAGTCCATAGGTCACTCCAGTTGTATTTTTCCCATGCTTCTCCATATTCCCACCACCCTGCAATATTGATGTACATCTGCTCTAGTTCACAAAGGACACTCTTGCATCTGTACCATCAACCACAATTCTCATCCAGCTCTGGGTTTACTGTGATATTCAGTCCCTAGATTATTCTCTAGGTCTCTTTCAATTGACATTTACATCCCTAGACGACCCTTTCCAGCCACATTCCCATTTATAAACCAGTGTTACGCACTATAGTGTTACCATCAACTCTATACATTTGCATACTTTTACAGTAAAGTTAATTAAAACTTCTACATACATTAAGAATCAAAGGAAACAGATGTGGCTCAAGCAATTGGGCTCCCATCTACCATATGGGAGGTCCAGGGTTCGATTCCCAGGGCCTCCTGGTGAAGGTGAGCTGGCCCACATGGAAATCTGGCCTGTACAGGAGTGCTGGCCCACACAGGAGTGCTGGTCCACACAGGAGTGCTGGCCCATTTAGGAGTGCTGGCCTGCACAGAGAGCTGGTGAAGCAAGATGACAAAAAGAGACACAGAGGAGAGACAACAAGAGACACAGCAGACCAAGGAGCTGAGGTGGCACAAGAGATTGAGTGCCTCTCTCCCACTCTGGAAGGTCCCAGGATTGGTTTCCAGTGCTGCTTAAAAGAGAAGACAAGCAGACACAGAAGAACACACAGAGAGCAGACAGTGAGCACAAAACAATAGGGTCCGGGGAAGGAGGAATAAATAAATCTTTTAAAAAGCATCAGTAGTCCATCTCAGTCTTTCTCTTACCTCTTTAAGAATCCACAATCTACCCCAGGCCTTGAAGATGTTTTCCTACATTTTCTTCTAGAAGCTTTATGGTTCTTGCTTTTATATTTAGTTTTTTTACCCATTTTGACTTAATTTGTGTATGAGATGTGAGATAAGGGTCTCTTTCTTTCTTTTGGCTATGGATACCCAGTTCTCCCAGCACCATTTGTTGAATGGTCTGTTCTGCCAAGCTAGGTGATTTGACAGACTTGTCAAAAATCACTTGACCATAGATGTGAGGGTCTGTTTCTGACACATCAGTTCAGTTCCATTGGTCAATGTGTCTGTCTTTATGCTAGTACCATGCTGTTTTTACCACTGTAGCTAGGTAATATGATTTAAAGTCCAGAAGTGAGAATCCTCCAACTTCACTTTTCCTTTTTAAGATGTTTCTGGCTATCCAGGACCCATGACCCTTCAAAATAAATTTGATAATCGTGTTTTCCCTTTCTTTAAAAAATGCTGGTGGAGTATTTATCAGGATTGCATTGAATATGTATAGCAATTTGGGTAGAATTGACATCTTCATGATATTTAGTCTTCCAATCTGTGAGGATGGAATGTTCTTCCAATTATTTAGGTTTTTTAAAGTTTCTTTTAACAGTGCATTGTAGTTTTCTGAATACAAGTGCTTTACATCGTTGTAAAGCACTTTAGTTGCTATCGTAAATGGAATTTTTTCCCTGACTTCTTCCTCAATTGCACATTATTAGTGTCTTTTTTTTTTTTTACCAGGAGGTCCCAGGGATTGAACCCAGGTCCCTCCATATGGGAGATGGACGCCCAACCATTTGAGCCACATCTCTCCCCCTATTAATGTCTTTTAAAGCCGATTTCATCTGGTGTAAGTATAGCTATTCTGGCTTTTTTTTTTTTTTTTTTTTTTTTGACTCCTGAATGCTTGGAATATCTTTTTTCCAGACTTTCACTTTCAATCTATTGGTTTCCTTGGATCTAGGGTGAGTCTCTTGCAGACAGCATATAAGTGGCTCACATTTTCTTATCCATTCTGCCAGTCT
Organism: Tolypeutes matacus; assembly: GCA_026826555.1. Lineage (NCBI taxonomy): Eukaryota > Metazoa > Chordata > Mammalia > Cingulata > Chlamyphoridae > Tolypeutes > Tolypeutes matacus. The sequence continues at coordinate 6,781,155 of JAKSZT010054419.1, read as the reverse complement.
GTGTCTTTTGATTGGGGAGTTTAATCCAATAACATTCAATGTTATTATTGTAAAGGCAGTTATTTCACCCATTTTGACCTTTGGGTTTTAACTGTCATATTTTATTTTCACCACTCTTTTGACACTTTTAGTTACTTTTACAGATATAATCTTCATTTCTAGATTCTCTTCCAAGCCTCTCTCTCCTGTCTTTTCTTTTCAGGCTGTAGCACACCCTTTAATATTTCCTGCAAAGCCAGTCTCTTGGTTGCAAACTCTCTGTTTCTGTTTATCTGTGAATATTCTAAACTCACCCTCATTTCTGAAGGACATTATTGCTTCATATAAGATTCTTGGCTGGAAGTTTTTCTCTTGCAGTTATCATACCACTGTCTTCTTGCCTCCATGGTTTCTGATGACAAATCAGCACTTAATCTTATTGGGCATCCCTTATATGTCATGCACCACTTTTCTCTTGCTGATTTCAGAATTCTCTCTTTCTCTTTGGCATTTGACATTCTGATTAGTGTGTGTCTCGGAGTTGGTCTATTTAGATTTATTTGGATGGGAGTACTTTGTGTTTCTTGGACATGGATATCTATGTCCTTCAATAGGGTTGGGAAATTTTCTACCATTATTTCATCAAATATTCCTTCTACCCCTTTTTCTTTTTCTTCTCCTTTTGGGACACCCATGACAAACATGTTTGCACATCTCTTGCTGTCATTTAGTTCCCTGAGACCTTGTTCAATTTTTTCCATTCTTATCCTCATCTGTTCTTTTTATGTTTGTTTTCAGAGGCCATGTCTTCAAGCTCACCAATCCTTTCTTCTGTCTCCTCAAATCTGCTGTTATATGATTCCAATGTATTTTTTATTTCATTTATTGCACCTTTCATTCCCATAAGATCTGTTATATTTCTATGTATGCTTTCAAATTCTTCTTTGTACTTATCCAATGTCTTCTTAATATCCTTAATTGCTTTAGCCATCTCACTGAATTTATTAAAGAGATTTGTTTGAACATCTATGATTAGTTGTCTCAACTCCTTTATGTCATCAGGAGGCTTATTTTGTTCCTTTAACTGGGCCATATCTCCCTGTTTCTTGGTATGGATTATAATTTTTTGTTGGTATCTTGGCATCTGGCTTACTAGAATATTTATTCTGGGTGCAGTTTCTCTCTTTAGTTTAGGGCTTTCTTGCCCTTTCTTCCTTGCTGATTGTGTAGTAGGAGCCAAGGATGCAGTTGGTGCTGTAAGCTGCCCGCATTGCCCCAGGGACAGATGAAATTTCTCCCACCTTTCTCCTTTGCCAGAGGTAGGGACAGAGCCACAGCCAGGTGTAATAATCCAAGTTGTGCAGGCCCAGACAGTAGCTTCCCAGAGATTGATGAAACTTCATGCCCCTTCCTTCCCTGCCTTGGGTGGGAATGGAGCTGCAGTGTGGGCAGCAATCTGTGCTGTGAGGGTCAAAAATGACTGCAGTTGGGGGGCGGATGTGGCTCAAATGGTTGGGCATCCGTCTGCCATATGGAGGGACCTGGGTTCGATCCCCGGGACCTCCCAGTAAAATAAAAAATATATATATATAGAAGGCGCATGGGCTGCCAGGCTCTGTGTGCCGGTGAGCTGCCAGGCCCCAGGTGCCATGCAGCAGGATGATGACATAACAGGGGAGAGACAAGATGAGATGCTCTGAAAGCTCCTGAAGCCAGGAACCGAGGTGGCGCAGGCGGCAGAACACCTCTCTCCTACATCGGAGGTCTCCAGGATCGAATCCTGGTGAAGACTGGAGGAGAAGGATGAGAAGAGATGGCAGGAAACAAACACAGAGAATTGCCCAGCGAATGGACACAAAACAGCAAATGGGGAAGGGGGGGTGGGTTTAAAATGGATAAAGTAAATAAATAAATCTTTAAAAAAAAAAAAAAATGACTGCAGTTGCCCTGGTAGTCATCTGACTATTCAGTCTGTGCCAGCCCAATGTACCTGCAGTTACCTGGAGAGGCTGGTGCAGGTCCTGCCAGCTTCCTCCCTGTCAGAGGTGGGGCTGAAGCTTAGGCTAGGGCTGCAGGCCAATCTGGGTAGAAAGAAGTTGATTCTTACCTCACTGTGATTTTTCAATCAGCCCAGCTTCCCCTCATGTAGTGGATGGAGTTAAAATGGCAGCTACTGGCCTCTTTCCCACTTGGACAGGTTCAAACTTTAGCTGTTCTTAGGGTTTTACTTTAGCCAGCCGAATTTACTAATCAGTAGCTGAAGTCGGTGGCCAACCGTCTATTCCTCCTCTCTTTATGGGAAATGGAGCTTCCAACTCCAGCCACAGAATAGATCCTGAGGCGGCTTGCACCTCCAGAGTAGGATGATCACCAGCCTCCGGGGTGTGGCCTGTATTTTCCCGGAGAGGTTGGCACAGGTCCCCCCTTCCTCCCTGCCAGAGGTGGGGTTGAGGCTTAGGCTAGAGCTGCAATCCAATCTTGGTGGAAAGAAGCTGGTCCATACCAGCACTGTGATTTTCAGTCCGCCTGGCTTCTCCTCATGCTGGGGGCCAAGTTAAAATGGTGGCTACTGGCCTCTTTCTGACTTGGACAGGTTCAAACTTTAGCTGTTTTTAGGGTTATATTTTAGCCCACCGAATTTACTAACCAGTAGCTGAAGTTGGTGCCCAATCATCTCTTTCTCCCCCATTTTTGGGAAGTGGAGCTTCCAATTCCAGCCACAGAGTAGCTCCCAAGGAGGCTTGTGCCGCCAGTGGAGGATGGGCACCGGCCTCTGTGGTATCGAGTGCTCTACTTACAAATCTTCTCTGCAGATGGGCAGTCTCCTCCTTCCATTCTTTCAAGGATGTTGCAGGATGCTTTTCTGGTCTCCTGGAGCCCCCAAACAGGTGCTCTAGATAGTTCTGGCTTATTACTAACTGCCCTGTAGCATGAGCTGACTCTAGGAGCTCCTTACTCTGCTGCCATCTTGCTGGTTGTCCTTCTTATTGTTTCTCCCTTCAGTTTTGCCAGTGTTTACCTCATGTATTTTGGGGCACCCTGGTTAGGTGCATACATATTTATGATTACTATTTATTCTTGGTGGCATTCCCTTTTATTAATATATAATGTCCTGCTTTGTCTCATACAACAGTTTTGCATTTAAAGTCTATTTGTCCAATACTAGTATTGCTATCCCAGCTCTTTTCTGGTTACTGTTTGCATAGAATATCTTTTTCTACCCTTTCACTTTTAACCCATTTGTGTCCTTGGGTATATGTTGAGTCTCTTTTAGACTGCATATAGATGGATCTTATTTTTTATCCACTCTGCAATTTCTGTCTTTTTATTGGGGAGTTTAATCCATTAACATTCAATGTTATTACTGTAAAGGGAGTACTTACTTCATCCATTCTATCCTTTGGCTTTTATATGTCATATCTTATTTTTGTCTCTCCCTTTTTTAACCCTTGTAGTTACCCTTTCTAATAATCTTCATTTCAACACTCTCACCAAGCCTCTCTCTCTTGTCTTTTCCTTTCAGGCTGCAGAGCTCCCTTTCGTATTTCTTGTAGAGCTGGCTTCTTGTTAACAAAGTCTCTTAGTTTCTGTTTAATCTGTGAATATTTTAAATTTCCCCTCATTTTTGTAGGAGAGTTTTTCCAGATAAAAATCTTTCTCTTTTTATTTTTTGTAATTGTGGGAACCTATATACAACACAAATCTTCTCTTCCCAGTTCCTTCTGAGCATACCATTCAGTGGAATGACTCACATTCACAATGTTGCAGTACCCTCATCACCATCCATTACTAGAACTTTCCCTTCACCCCAAACAGAAAACCTACACTCATTTTGCATTAACTCCCCATTGCCCCTGCCCCCCACACCTGGTATCCTGTACTCTATTTTCTTTTTCTATGAGTTTATATATTCTCTGATATTTTCTTTGTGGCTGCCATGAGGCTTAAATTTAACATTCTAAATCTATAACAATCTCATTTTCTTTCTTTCTTTATTTTTATTTTTTAAAGATTTTATTTATTTATTCATTTATCCCCCCCTTGCTGCTCATGCTCGCTGGGTCAGCTAACCACGCCGTGCGGGCGGGCTTGCCTTCACCAGGAGGCCCCGGGAACCGAACCTGGGGCCTCCCATATGGTAAACGGGAGCCCTACTGATTGAGCCACAGCCGCTTCCCTCATTTTCTTTAATAACAACTTAATTTCAATAGCATACATGAACTATGTTCCTATACCCCTCTGCCCCCCACCTTTATGTACTTCTGGTCACAAATCACATATTTATAGATTATGAACCTAAAACTACTGATTTATCATTACATTTTATACATTTGCCTTTTACATCCTGTAGGAAGTAAAAAGTAGTGTTACAAATAAAAAACAAATAGTACTGGTATTTGTATTTACCATGCCATTATCTACACTGGAGATCTTTATTTCTTCATGTGGCTTCAATCAATTTTCTAGTGTCCCTTCCTTTCAACCTGCAGAACTCCCATTAGCAATTTTTTAAGTTTTTTTCTTTTTTTTTTTTTGAGGGGGGGGAGTATACCGGGGATTGAACCCAGGACCTAATACATGGGAAGCAGGCTCTCAACCACTTGAGCTACATCTGCTCCCCCCATTAGCATTTCTTGTAGGGCAAGCCTAGTGGTAATTAAGTCCCTTAGCTTTTGTTTATCTGGGAATGTTTTAATTATTCCATCATTTTTGAAAGTCAGTTTTGCCAGATACAGAATTGCTTTTAACACTTTAAATATGTCTTCCACTGCCTTCTTGTCTCTGTGGTTTCTGATGAGAAATCAATATAATCTTATTGAGGTTACCTTTTATGTGACATATTGCTTCTCTCTTGTGGCTTTCAGAATTCTCTCTTTATATTTGGTATTTGATACCTTCATTATAAGAGGTCAGAGTCTGGGTCTATTTGAATTTATCCTATTTGTAGTTCATTGAGTATCTTGGATGTGTATCTTCATGTTTTTCATTAAATTTGGAAAGTTTTCAGCCATTATTTCTTTGAATATTCTATCTGCTCCTTTCTGTCTTATCCTTCTGGTATTCTCACAATGCACGTCTTGGTATTCTTGATGGTATCCCACGGGTTCCTCAGTCTCTGCTCACTTTTCTTCTTTCCTTTCTTTTTCTGCTCCTCAGAGTGGGTAATTTCAATTATCTTATGTTCGAGTTCATTGATATTTTCTTCTACCAGCTCCAATCTGATGTTTTTTTAAAAAAAAAAATTTATTGAAGTATATCATTCATTCATGAACATACATTAACTATTAGTGTTCAATAAACATCGTCAACTTACAAAACAAATATCCATAACATCATACAGGGTTCCCACACATCACCCCCCCACAAACACCCTGCATTGTTGTGAAACATTTGTTAACAAATCATGAAAGAGCATCATTAAAGTATTACTATTAACTATAGTCCATATCTTCCTCCCCTACACATTTTTTCAGGATTTATTTATTTATTTGTTTGTTTATTTACTTTTATCCATTTTTACCACCTCTCCCCTCCCCCCCATAGCCACTGGGCAATTTGACATAATTATGAATTCCAAATATATATATTGGATTATGCTTGTAAACTGATATGTTCATCATCTGTGCATGATTAAGTTATGATTAGGGTGTTGACTAGGCCACGTCAGTAGGGAGTTGAACCCCACCCCTTGGTGGGTAGGGAATAAAATATAAAAAGCATCACAAAGAACAGAGTTGCAGCAGTTTTGAGTAGTAGTTTTGATGTTGGAGTTCTGATGTTGGAGAAAAGGCCCCAGGAGAAGAGAAGCGAGCCATTCACCTGATAGTCTACAGCTGACCTTGTGGAGGAAGCAGAGGAGCTAAGCTTGGAGAGAAACAAAGCCCTGGGAAGAGAGGAACCCAAGAAGCCTGAACCCTGGCAAACACCGGCAGCTGTCTTGCTCCAACACATGGCAATGGACTTTGGTGAGGGAAGAAACTTATGCTTTATGGCCTGGTGACTGTGGACTTCTACCTCAAATAAATACCCTTTATACAAACCAACCCATTTCTGGTATTTCACATTAGCACCCCTTTGGCTGACTAATATACCCACACACACACATTTTTTGCTGTTTCTGTGTCCATCCACTGGGCAACTCTCTGTGTCCATTTCCTGCCCTCTCTTCTCATCCTTCTCCTCCTGTCTTCACTGGGATTTGATCCTCAGAACCTCCAATGTAGGAGAGAGGTGTCCTACCACCTGCTCCACCTTAGTCCCTGGTTTATTGGTGCGTCTCATCTTGGCTCTCCCTTGTGTCACTCTCCTATTACATCATCATCTTGCTGCATGGCTCATGGGGCCTGGTGGTGCACCCACACGTGGGGCCTTGTGGCCCATGTGCCTTCTATTTTTTTCTTTTTTTAATTTTTACCAGGAGGTCCCGGAGATAAAACCCATGTCCCTCTATATGGGAGACAGAAACCCAACCACCCAAGCCACATCTGTCCCCCTGCTATATCTCTTAAGGTTGATCAAAGATACCCAAAGTTACAGTCTTTTCCCATACAGGATGGTTATATAATAAATCAGCCTTGGTTTATCACCACCCTTCTAAAAACCAGACCTAGGGGAAAAAACTAGGTCTGGGGACACATGCATGGTTTCTTTTTTTTTTTTTTTTTTTTTTATTGTGGGTAAAAATCAAAATTTTCACAATACATACCAACATATAGCAAATGTTTAGCCTACCCTGGTTATCACAAAATCAAGACAGCAAGAATATTGGCATCCAATCTGCTGTTAAATCCCTCTAGGCATTTTTAATTTCTGTTACTCTGGTCTTCAGTTTGATTCCTTTCATAATTTCCATCTCTTTATTTGTATTCTCTGTGTTCACCTATCATTTTCCTGATTTCCTTTAACTCTTTGTCCAAGTTTTTCTTTAGCTCTTTGAGCATATTTAGGACCCTTTTTTAAGTATGCATGAAGTCTGATATTCCTCATTGATGGTTTCTAACACTTTAATCATCTCCTTTTCCGAGGCCATTGCTTTCTGTTTCTTTATATGTTTTGTAATTTCTTATTGCAGCCTAGATATTTTGCTATTTTAATGTGTTATTGCTGGAATTTAGACAGAGGCATCTGTTCCTAAATGTAGTGTTATGACAGTGTTTTCCTTGCTACCAAAATAAAAAAAAGGAAAAAAGGAAACACCTTTTGCAGTCTTTGCTGATTGGCCTCTGCAAGTGCTGTACTTCAGAGCTTCCCCATATAATGAGTTTAGAGAAATAGCTTGAGGCCAAAATGTATGGTCTTCCCTGGACCTTTCTGTGTATGTGTCTTATCTTGGGCATGTGTGTTTGGCCCTAGGAATTCTCCCATTTATATGGATAAAAATGTCCTCTCTTCCTTATTCTGGGCACTGCACTGTATGTCCTAGAGCAAGCAATCCTTTGTCCCAGGCAGTCACTTGAGTGCTCTCCCATAATTTTCTGTGGGAGAGCTCTGTGCACTGCCTTCTACATTCAGGGCAAGTTCTGGGATGGTGAGTCCCTCAGGCCAACACAAGACAGATTGGGCCAAAGATACATGTTCCCAGTGTGTGTGCATAAGCAGTATGTGTTACTCTGCTCCCTCTGGAACCAGGATCAGGAATCTGCACTGAGGAGTGAGGGATGGGGCCAGTCAGGGTGCCACAAGATCCTGATGCTTTTTTTTAAAATCAATTTTATTGATATGTATTCATAAAGCATACAGTCTATCCAATGTGTACAATCAGTTGTATTTTATATAATCACATAGTTGTGGATTCATCACTTCAGTCATTATTAGAGCATTTGCATTACTCCACTAATAATAATAATAAACAAAAAAGGCAAACAAACAAACAAAAACCTTACCTACCCCTTAATAATCATCTCTCAATCTCTCTATACTTCCCCTGCCATACATAACTGCTTTTCTGTTTCCGTCTCTCCAATTTATTTGTATTTATATTTTGTAAAGATGGAGTCAATATGTCTTTCACTTAGTATGTATATTTTTTTACCTTTAATGGAAGATTATTAATATAATTACTATACACTATTTCCCATGGTTTGCTTTGGTTATATTTTTGCCTGATATTAACATCTTTTTTTTAACATCTTTTTTTTAAAAAAAGATTTATTTATTTACTTTATCCATTTTAAACCCCCCCTTCCCCATTTGCTGTTTTGTGTCCATTCACTGGGCAATTCTCTGTGTCTGTTTCCTGCCCTTTCTTCTCATCCTTCTCCTCCAGTCTTCACCAGGATCCGATCCTGGAGACCTCCGATGTAGGAGAGAGGTGTTCTGCCACCTGCGCCACCTCAGTTCCCGGCTTTCAGAGCTTTCGGAGCATCTCGTCTTGTCTCTCCCCTGTTATGTCATCATCTTGGTGCATGGCTCCCGGGGCCTGGCGGCTCACAAGCACACAGAGCCTGGCAGCCCATGCGCCTTCTATATATATATATTTATTTTATTTATTTATTTATTTTTTTTAATTTTACCGGGAGGTCCCCGGGATCGAGCCCAGGTCCCTCCATACGGCAGACGGACGCCCAACCATTTGAGCCACATCCGCCCCCTGATATTAACATCTTGTAACATTAATGTACATTTGTTCAGTTTCAAAGAAAAACAGTCTTATATATGCAATATTACCACATGAGATTTCAATATGCTATACAGTACCATGTTACATTTTTTAGATTTTCTTTTGGTAATATACATGACCCTAGACTTTCTCTTTCAACCACTGTCATACCCATGTACTAGCACTGCTAGCACATGGTGAAAGCACTATAGTGAAAGCACTATAATGTGCTTTCAGCATTTTTATTCATTTCCAAAGATTTACGAACAACCTTTTTTTTACCAATTCTGCACAAATTAAACCTCAGCTTTCCATTCTCTACCCTCTTTCTATTTTCTGGTGACCTATATTCTAGTTATTAACTCCATGAGTTTTACACAATATATTTAGTTCATAATAGCACAATCATACAGTATTTGTCCTTTTGTGTCTGGCTTGCTTCGCTCAACATAATGTCCTCTGGGTTCATCCATGTTGTCATATACTTCACAACTTCATTTCTTCTTACAGCTGCATAATGTTCCACCCTATGTATACACCACAATTTGTTTATCCATTCATTGGTTGATGGACACCTGAGTTGTTTCCATCTTTTGGCAATTGTGAGTAATGCTGTTATGAACTTTGGTGTGCAAATGTCTGTCCATGTCACTGCTCTCAGTTCTTCTGGGTATTGCCAGGTCACATGGATAATATATATTCAACTTCCTTAGGAACTGCCAAACGATCCTCCACAGTGGCTGTACCACTCTACATTCCCACCAACAGTGAATAAGCATTCCTATCTCTCCACATTCTCTCCAGCACTTATAGTTCCCCATCTTTTTAATAGTGGCCATTCTAATAGGTGTGAAATGATATCTCATTGTAGCTTTGATTTGTAGCTCCCTAATCGTTAGTGATGCTGAACTTTTTTTTTTTTCATGTTTTTTATCGCCATTTGTATTTCTTCTTTGGACAAATGTCTATTCAAGTCTTTTGCCCATTTTTTAATCTTGTCATTTATCTTTTTATTGTTGGACTGTAAAATCTCTTTATATATCATGGATATTAAACCCTTATCAGATATGTGATTTCCAAATATTTTCTCCAAATTGAGTCAGCTGTCTTTTCACACTTCTGACAAAGATTTTGAGGTGCAAAAGTGTTTAATTTTGAGGAGATAAATGTATCTATCTTTATTTTGTTGCTTGTGCTTTGGCCTTAAGGTTCAAGAAACCACCACATACCACAAGATCTTGAAGATGTTTCCCGACAGTTTCTTCTAGGAGCTTATATATATATATATATACACTTTCTTTTTTTTTTTTTTTAAAAGATACTTGGATTATATAAATGTTACATAAAAAATATAGGGGATTCCCATATGCCCTGTTCCCTACACCTCCCACATTTTCCCACATTAACAACATACTTCATTAGTGTGGAACATTTGTTACAATTGATGAACACACATTGGAGCATTGCCACTAAGCATGGATTATAGTTTACATTATAGTTTACAGTGTCCCGCACAATTTTGTAAGTTATGACAAAATATATAATTGTCTGTATCCATCATTGCAACATCATTCAGGATAATTCCAATGTCCCGAAAATCGCCCCATATTACATCTATAATTTCCTCTCTCTCCCCTCAGAACCTCCGGTGGCCACTGCCTCCACATCAATGGTTAAAATTCTTCCATTGCTAGAATCACGATATGTCCTTAGTAGAATAACAGTAAGTCTACTCTAGTCCATCATTCATTCACCAATCCTGAGGATTCTGGGATGGTGATGCCCACTCCGCCTCTAATTGAGAGGGGGCTTAGATCCCATGGGGCAAATGGATGGGACTATCTTCCTTGCAGTTGCAGACTCTCTCCGTTCCTTGGGATGGGTGTTGTCCAACATCATCTTCTTGTTAGTTGTCCTGGGTGAGTCCAATGAACTGGAGAGTAGGTGTTGCAACTTTTCTGAGATTCGGGGCCCAACTGCCACATGTACAGCCCAAAGATTTAAGTCTCTTGGACATACACCTATCAACTCTAGTACTAACTATAGGTTCAATTAGAAGGGGCAGAAGAGCCAAGTGTAGGGAAACCACAAATAAGTCCAACTCCATCACACTGGGGAGCATAAATTCCAAGGTAAGGCCCACTGGCAGGGTGCCAAACTCCTGAGCTGTCTGCCCTGCCTATAGTGTCTGGATGTCTCTAGAGCCCTCAGGAGCCCTGCTATTTGAGGCACTATTTACTGTGGCAGTCAATGGGATCCTGCTGAGACGTGCGTAACCATAACCTCTGGAATGAACTCCTGACTCACTTTGAAGTCTCTTAGCCATACAAACTCATTTGTCTTTACCCTTTCCCTCTTTTGGTCAAAGTCTTTTTCCAGTTGCATTGCTAGTTGGTGCTTGGTAGTAATCCCTCAGTGCCAGGGAAGCTCATCCCTGGGAGTCATGTCCCATGCTGGGGGGAAGGTAATACATTTATATGCTGAGTTTGGCTTAGAGTGAGGCCACATTTGAGCAACAAGGAGGCTCTCAAGAGGTAACTCTTAGGTACCCTACAATACTAAGCTAAGTTTCAATTTCAAAAGAAAAGGTTCATAAGTACCTTCTCATAGATTTTGTCCATATGGGCATTGGCTCACAACCCTCTACTCCTTTTCTGTCTCCTCTAAACCTATCTTCCAGACTCTAGCTCTCTGAGTCTGTTCAATTTGCTTAATTCATATCAGTGAGGTCATGTAATGTTTGTCCTTCAGTGCCTGGCTTGCTTCACTCAACATAAGATCTTCAAGGTTCATCCATGTTATCCCGTGTGTTAATGCAGCATTTCTTCTTACAGCTGAGTAAAGTTTCATTGTATGTATACACCACAGTTTGCTTATCCATTCATCTGTTGATGGACATTTGGGTTCTTTCCAACTTTTGGCAATAGTGAATAATTCTGCTATGAACGTTGTTGTGCATATATCTGTCTGTGTTCCTGCTTTCAATTCTTCTGTGTATATACCCAGCAGTGGGATTGCTGGATCATCTGGCAGTTCTATATCTAGCTTCCTGAGGAACTGCCAAACTGTCCTCCACAATGGCTGCATCATTCTACATTCCCACCAGCAGTGGATGAGGGTTCCCATTCCTCCACATGCTCTCCAACATTTGTAGTCCTCGTTTTTTTTAATAGCTACCAGTCTAATGGGTGTAAGATGATATCTCATTGTAGTTTTGATATGCATTTCCGTAATAGCTAGTGATGTTGAGCATCTTTTCATGTGCTTTTCAGTAATTTGTATTTCTTCTTTGGAGAAGTGCCTATTCTAATCACTTGACCATTTTTTAAATGGGTTGTTCGTCGTTTTATTTTCGAGGTATAAGATTTCTTTGTATTTGCTGGATATTAAGCTCCAATCAGATAGATGGTTACCAAATATTTTCTCCCACTGAATAGGCTGCCTTTTCACTTTCTTGACAAACTCCATTGAGGTGCAAAAGTTTTTAATTTTGAGGAGGTTCCATTTATCTTTTTTTTTTCATTGTTCATGCTTTGAGTGTAAAGTTCATGAAACCATTTCTTAATACAAGATCCTGTAGATGCTTCCCTACATTATCTTCCAAGATCTTTATGATCTTTGCTTTTATATTTAGATCTTTGATTCATCTTGAGTTAATTTTTGTATAAGAAGTGAGATGGTGTTCCTCTCTCATTCTTTTGGATATGGATATCCAGTTCTCCTAGCACCATTTATTGAAGAGGCCATTCTCTCCCAATTGAATGGGCTTGGTGGCCTTGTCAAATATCAGATAACTGTACATGTGAGGATCTATATCAGAACTCTCAATTCGGTTCCATTGGTCAGTATGTCTATCCTTGTGCCAATACCATGCAGTTTTGACCACTATAGCTTTGTAGTATGTTTTAAAGACAGGTAGTAGGATTCTTCGGATTTCATTTTTCTTTTTCAATATGTCTTTGGCTATTCAAGTCCATATAAATTTCATAGCTAGCTTTCCCAATTCAGTGAAAAATGCTGTGGTAATTTTTATTGGAATTGCATTAAATCTGTAAATCAATTTGGGTAGGATAGATATCTTAATGGTGGTTAGTCTTCCTATCTATGTACAAGGAATATTCTTCCATTTATTAGGTCTTCTTTGATTTCCTTTAACAGCGTTGTGCAGTTTTCTGCGTACAAGTCCTTTACGTCTTAGGTTAAATGTATTCCTAGGTATTTGATTCTTTTAGTTGCTATTGTAAATGGAATTTTTTTCTTGAATTCCTCCTCAGATTGCTCATTATTGGTGTACAGAAATGCTACTGATTTTTGCACATTGATCTTATAACCTGCCACTTTACTGAACTCATTTATAAGCTCTAGAATCTTTGTTGTAGATTTCTCAGGGCTCTTTCTGTATAGGGTCATGTCCTCTGCAAACAGTGAAATTTTTACTTCTTTTCCAATTTTGAGGCCTTTTATATCTTTTTCTTGCCTAAGTGTTTGAGCAAGTACTTCTAACACAATGTTAAATAAGAGTGATAAGGACTTCCGGGAAGAAGGCAGACACCGGAATCTCTTCTCCAGAAAAATAGCTAGAGGACAGGCTGAAACAGCCCCGAAAACGATCTTTTAGGGTTTAGGACAGCAAGTGAAGGCTGCACACCACCCAGAGGAGAGAGGTTCAGAACAGGGAAATCGCGACAACAGAACCGTGTGTGGGAAGTAGCAGCTTCTGCTGCTGCCGGCACCCTCTCCCACACTCTTTAGAACTCTCGGGCCTCTGGGCCTGCGACCACAGACAAAGGGGGCTCCAGGGATCTACCACTCCCGGAAAGGGGAGAGAGAGGGACACAGCCTTAGGATGACTCAGGTTTGGACCGGTAAATTTGGGCTGCAGAGCCCCATGGACCCTTCCACACAGCGGTTTGCCCTGGGAGCCTAGGAAGGACAGGAGAAATCTGACCCTCGCAACCTCCCTCTCTTCTAGACTGGACTAACTGTTGAGGACTCCACGGGAGAGGGGAGAGAGAGCCTGGGGCTGACCCTGCTTTTGACCCCCCAAGTTTGGTCTGCCCTGTCCCGAGAGCCCTTCCAGGCTGGGTGGGGCTGCGCCATTGTTTGCCTTGGAGCCTGCAAGGGGCTAAAGATATACAAACCTCCCAATCTCCTCCTCTACTAACAGGGATTGATTGTTGAGGGTTCAGAAGGGAGTGGAAATATTTCCTAGCTCGGAAAAGGGGGGTGCTATGAGAGAAGTCTGGAGAACTGTCTCAGAAAGTTTGAATCACAGGGCTCTTAGCCCCCAGACAGGAAGCTCTATCACATTGATCTGATCTGTGTCACAACAAATATGCTATGACCAGGTATTGAATTGAGAGCAGCCAACAAGCGCCATCTCCTGGCAGGCCAAGGAAGTGCACATAAGAAAATTAATAGGTAAGAGAGGCTTTTCCTGGCCTCTATAGCCTCCCTGCCCAAGGCCCTAAGAAATGACTCTACAACCAATTACTGGGTCCAGTGCCCCGTTTTGAGCAACCAGCAGAACAATCCTAACAATCAAGGTTGAGCCAAAAATCAAAGAGCTGTGGTAACTCACAGCTTCCGGCCACTAAAACCCCATAAAAGAAAAAGAGGTAGAGCATCTAAGTAAAATACAAACTAACCAGATGCCTAAGCACCAGCAAAAAATTACGAGCCATACTAAGAAAATAGAAGACAAGGCCCAAGAAAAGGAATACAGCAAAGTCCCAAAAGAGATGCAGAATTTGAGAGAACTAATCAGTGAGATGAGCACAAATTTCCAAGATCAAATTAATGAGATGAAAGAGAATATAGTTAAAGAGACAAATGACATCAAGAAGTCATTGAGCGAACATAAAGAAGAATTTGAAATCCTGAACAGAAAAGTAACGGAGTTCATGGGAATGAAAGACACAATAGGTGAAGTTAAAAATACATTTGAAGTATAAAACAGCAGACTCGAAATGATAGAAGAAAGAATAAGTGATACCGAAGACAGAGCAGCTAAAATTGAAGAGAGAAAAGAACAAAGAGAGAAAAGAATGGAAAAAATTGAGCAGGGGCTCAGAGAGTTGAATGACAACACAAAATGTAACAACATACATGTCATGGGAGTTCCAGAAGGGGAAGAGAAAGGAAAAGGGGCAGAAAGAGTATTTGAAGACATAATAGCTTAAAATTTCCCAACTCTAATGAAAGAAATGAACTTTCATGTCCAAGAAGCACACCATACCCCAATGAGAATAAATCCAAATAGACCTACGCCAAGACACATATTATTCAGAATGTCAAATGTAAAAGATAAAGAGAAAATTCTCAGAGCAGCAAGAGAGAAACAAACGATCACATACAAAGGACGTCCAGTAAGACTTAGTGCAGATTTCTCTTCAGAAACCATGGAGGCGAGAAGACAGTGGCATGATACAATTAGGAAACTGAAAAAGAAAAACTGCCAGCTGAGAATTCTTTATCCATCAAAAATGTCCTTCAAATATGAAGGTGAATATAAAGTATTCACAAACAAACAGAAACTAAAAGAGTTTGCAAAAAAGAATCCAACTTGGCAGGAAATATTAAAGGAAGCCTTAGAACTTGAAAGAAAAAGACAGGAGAGAGAGACTTGGAGGAGAGTATAGAAGAAAGAAAAGCAGAAAGGATAACCAAAAGAATAAATAGAAAGACAAAAATAAGATGACATATGAAAACCAAAGAATAAAATGGAGGAAATAAATAGTGCATTTTCAGTAATATCATTGAATGTGAATGGATTAAATTCCCCAATCAAAAGATACAGGCTGACAGAATGGATAAAAAAACATGAGCCACCCATATGCTGCTTACAAGAAACCCACCTCAGACCCAAGGATACAAACCAGCTGAAAGTAAAAGGTTGGAAAAAGATACTCCACATGAATAGTAAACAGAAAAGAGCAGAGGTAGCTATACTATTATCAGACAAAACAGACTTCAAATGCAAAAAAGTGATAAGAGATGCGGAAGGCCATTATATATTAATAAAAGGGACGATCCTCCAGGAAGATATAACAGAAATAAATATCTATGCACCTAACCAAGGGGCCCCAAAATATATGAGATGAACTCTGGCAAAACTGAAGGGAGAAATAGACATCTCTACAATAATCGCTGGAGACTCAACACCCCTCTCACATCATTAGATAGAACAACTAGACAGAAGATCAACAAGGAAACAGAGAACTTGAACAATATGATAAACAAATTAGACCTAACAGACATATATAGAACACTGCATCCAAACTCAGCGGGTTATACATTCTTCTCAAGTGTCCATGGATCTTTCTCCAGGATAGACCACATGTTAGGTCACAATACAGCTCTCAATAAATATAAAAAGATTGAAATTATACAAAGTACCTTCTCAGATTATAATGGAATGAAACTAGAAATCAATAACAGACAGGAAAAAAGTAAATTTGCAAATGTGTGGAGACTGAACAACACACTCCTAAATATTCCGTGGGTCAAAGAAGAAATTGCAAGTGAAATCAGTAAATATATTGAGACAAATGAAAACGAGAACACAATATATCAAAACTTATGGGATATAGCGAAGGCAGTCTTGAGAGGGAAATTTATAGCCCTAAATGCCTATATGAAAAAACTCAAAGATTTAACTGAACAACTTGAGAAAGTAGAAAAAGAACAGCAAACCAATCCCAAAGCAAGCAGAAGGAAAGAAATAATAAAGATTAGAGCAGAAATAAATGAAAATGAGAACAGAAAAACAATAGGGAAAATCAACAAAACCAAAAGCTGGGTCTTTGAGGAGATCAATAAAATTGACACACCCCTCGCTAGACTAACAAAGAAAAAAAGAGAGAAGATGCAAATAAATACAATCAGAAATGAAAGGGGGGAAATTACAAATGACCTCATAGAAATAAAAAGAATCATAAGAGGATATTATGAGAAACTAAATGCCAACAAACTAGACAACCTAGATGAAATGGACAAATTTCTAGAAACGCATAACCAACCTATACTGACACAACAAGAACTACAAGAACTTAACAAACCAATCACAATTAAGGAGATTGAATCCGTCATCACAAATCTCCCAGCAAAGAAAAGTCCAGGACCAGATGGCTTCACAGGTGAATTCTACCAAGCATTTCTAAAAGAATTAACACCATTCCTGTTTAAACTCTTCCAAAGAATTGAAGAGGACGGAAAATTACCCAACACATTTTATTAAGCCAATATCACCCTAATACCAAAGCCAGATAAAGATTCCACAAGAAAAGAAAATTAGAGACCAATCTCTCTCATGAACATAGATGCAAAAATTCTCAACAAAATACTTGCAAATCAAATCCAACAGCATATCAAAAGACTTATACATCACGACCAAGTGGGATTTATTCCTGCTATGCAAGGCTGGTTCAACATAAGAAAATCAATCAACGTAATACACCACATTAACAAATTGAAGGGAAAAAACCACATGATCATCTCAATAGATGCAGAAAAGGCATTTGACAAAATCCAACATCGTTTTTTGATAAAAAATACTTCAAAAGATAGGAAGAAAAGGAAAATTCCTCAATATGATAAAAGGCATGTATGAAAAACCTACAACCAACATCATACTCAATGGGGAAATGTTGAAAGCTTTCCCTCTAAGATCAGGAACAAGACAAGGATGCCCACTGTCACCATTGTTATTCAACATTGTAGTAGAAGTTCTAGCTACAGCAATTAGACAAGAAAAAAAATTAAAGGCGTCCAAATAGGAAAAGAGGAAGTAAAACTCTCACTGTTTGCGGATGACATGATCCCGTATTTAGAAAATCCTGAAGTATCCACAACAAAGCTACTTGAACTAATAAATGAGTTCAGCAAAGTGGCAGGATACAAGATCAACACGCAAAAATCAGTAATGTTTTTGTACACTACTACTGAACAATCTGAGAAGGAAATCAGGAGGGAAAATTCCATTTTCAATAGCAACAAAAAATGCGAATATTCTCGCTGTCCCTGATTTTGTGATAATCAGGGTAGGCTAAACATTCGCTATATTAGAAACCATGCATGTGTCCCCAGACCTAGTTTTTCTCCCTAGGTCTGGTTTTTGGAATGCTGGTGATAAACTTAGCCTGATTTATTATATGACCATCCTGTATGGGGAAATGACTGTAACTCTAGATATCTATGGTCAAACTTAAGAGATGTAACAGGGGGACAGATGTGACTCAAATGGTTGGGTGTCTGTCTCCCATATGGAGGGACCTGGGTTCGATCTCTGGGACCTCCCAGTAAAAATTTAAAAAAGAAAAATATAGAAGGCACATGGGCCTCCAGGCCCCACAAGCCACACAGCCAGATGACAATGTAGCAGGAGAGTGACACAAGGGAGAGCCAAGACGAGATGTGCCGAAAAACCAGGAACTAAGGTGGCACAGGCAGTAGGACGCCTCTCTCCCACATCGGACGTTCCGAGGATCGAATCCCAGTGAAGACAGGAGGAGAAGGAGGAGAAGAGAGGGCAGGAAACTGACACAGAGTCGCCCAGTGAATGGATACAGAAATAGCAAAAATGGTGGTGGGGGGGTAAAAATGGATAAAAGTAAATTAATAAATTAATAAATCCTTTAAAAAAATGTATAGGGAAGGAAGATATGGACTACAGCTAGTAGTAATACTTTGACAATGCTCTTTCACGATATGTTAACAAATGTTTCATAACAATGCAAGGTGTTTGTGGGGGGGTGATATGTGGGAGCCCTGTATGATGTTATGCATGTTTGTTTTGTAAGTTCACAATGTCTACTGAACACTTATAGTTTATGTATGTTCATGTATGAATGATATACTTCAGTAAATTGTTTAAAGATATAAAAAAAAAATAGCAACAAAAAGACTCAAATACCTAGGAGTTAATTTAACCAAAGAAGTACAGGACCTATATGCAGAAAACTACAAAACACTGCTAAAAGAAATTTAAAAAGACCTAAACAAATGGAAAGACATTCCGTGTTCATGGATTGGAAGAAGAAATATCGTGAAGATGTCAATCTTGCCCAAACTGATTTATAGATTCAATGCAATACCAATCAAAATCCCAACAGCTTACTTTACAGAATTAGAGAAGGCAATTACCAAATTCATCTGGAAGGGTAAGTGCACCTAAATAGCCAAAAGTATTCTAAAAAAGAAGAGCAATGTGGGAGGAATTTCACTACCTGACCTTGAAACATATTACAAAGCTACAGTGGTCAAAACAGCATGGTACTGGCATAAAGATAGACACATCGATTGGTGGAATAGAATTGAGAATCCAGAAATATACCCTCACCTATACAGTCAACTGGTTTTTGACAAACCTACCAAGCCCATGCTGATGGGAAAAAACAGTCTCTTCAACAAATGGTGTTGGGAGAACTGGATATCTATAACCAAAAGAATGAAAGAGGACCCCTATCTCACCCCCTATGCAAGAATGAACTCAAAATGGATCAAAGATCTAAATATAAAAGCCAGGACCATAAAACTACTAGAAGAAAATGTAGGGAAACATCTTCAAGACCTTGTAGTAAGTGGTGGTTTCTTGGACCTTACACCCAAAGCACGTGCAATGAAAGAAAACGTAGATAAATGGGACCTCCTCAAAATTAAACACTTTTACACCTTACAGGACTTTGTCAGAAGGGTGAAAAGGCAGCCGACTCAATGGGAAAAAAATATTTGGAAATCACATATCTGATAAGGGTTTAATATCCAGGATATATAAAGAGATGTTACAACTCAACAATAAAAAGACAAATGACCCAATTAAAAAATGGGCCAGGGAAGCGGCTGTGGCTCAATCAGTAGGGCTCCCGTTTACCATATGGGAGGCCCCGGGTTCGGTTCCCGGGGCCTCCTGGTGAAGGCAAGCCCGCCTGCACGGCGTGGTTAGCTGACCCAGCGAGCACAAGCAGCAAGGGGGGGATAAATGAATAAATAAATAAAAAATCTTAAAAAAAAAAAAAAATGGGCCAAAGACTTTAATAGACATTTCTCCAAAGAAGAAATACAAATGGCAAAAAAACACATGAAGAAATGCTCAACATCACTCATGATTAGGGAAATGCAAATCAAAACTACAATGAGATATCATTTCACACCTATCAGAATGGCCACTATTAAAAAGACAGAGAACTACAAGTGTTGGAGAGGATGTGGAGAGATAGGAACACTTCTTCACTGTTGGTGGGAATGCAGGATGGTACAACCACTATGGAGGACTGTTTGGCAGTTCCTAAAGAAGTTGAATATAGACTTGCCATGTGACCCTGCAATACCACTACTGGGTATATACCCAGAAGAACTGAGAGCAGTGACACGAACAGACATATGCACACTGATGTTCATAGCAACATTATTCACCATTGCCAAAAGTGGGAAACAATCCAGATGTCCATCAACAGATGAATGGATAAACAAACTGTAGTCCTTTCACACGATGGAATATTATGCAGCTATAAGAAGAAATGAAGTCATAAAGCATATGGCAACATGGATGAACCTGGAGGACATTATTTTGAGTGAAGCAAGCCAGACACAAAAGGACAAATACTGTGTGAATGCGTTACTATGAACCAAATATATTGTGTAATATATTGTTTGATTCAAAAATGTTTTATATGTATCCATTACATTTAATTGAGAAATGTATATATTTATTCGTCTGTGTTTCCTTTTTTGTTTTTAATTTTTTATATTTTCAATTATTAAATTTTCAAAAAAAAAAAAAAAAAAAAAAAAGAACGAAACAGAAGCTAACACTACGGATCCTGTAGCCATTAAAAGGTTAATAAAGGGATACTGTTAAAAAAAAAAAAAAAAGAGCGATGACAGTGGGCATCCTTGACTTGTTCCAGATCATAGAGGGAAAGCTTTTCAGATTTCACCATTGAATATAATGTTAACTGTGGGTTTTTTCATATATACTGTTTACCATGTTTAGGAAGTTTCCTTCTATTCCTATCTTTTGAAATGTTTTTATCAGGAAAGAGTGCAGTATTTTGTTGAATGCTTTTTCTGTATCTATAGAGATGATCATGTGATTTTTAAATTTTGATCTGTTTATGTGGTGTATTACATTGATTGATTTTCTTATGTTGAACCATCTTTGCATACCAGGGATGAAACCCACTTCGTCATGATGTATAATTCGTTTGCTGTGCTATTGAATATGATTACTAAATATTTTGTTGAGGATTTTAGCATCTAGGTTCATTAGAGAGATTGGTCTATAGTTTTTCTTCTTTGTTGCATCTCTGTTTGGCTTTTGTATTAGGGTGATGTTGGCATCATAGAATGAGTTGGGCAATGTTCCCTCCACTTCTGTTTTTTGGAAAAGTTTAAGCAGGATTAGTGTTAGTTCTTTCTGGAATGTTTGGTAGAATTCACCTGTGAAGCCATCTGGTCCTGGGCTCTTCTTGGTTGGGAGGTTTTTGATGACTAATTGAATTTCATTATTTGTGATTGGTCTGTTGAGTTAATCAGTTTCTTCTTTCGTCAATGTAGACTGCTTGTGTGTTTCTAGGAATTTGTCCATTTCCTCTAAATTATCCATCTTTTTGGCATACAATTTTTTAATGTGTCTTCTTATGATATTCTTTATTTCTGTGGGGTCAATGGTGATATCCCCTTCCTCGTTTGTTATTTCATGTATTTGCATATTCTTTCTTTTTTTCTTTGTTAATCTAGTTAAGGGTTTGTCAATTTTATTGATCTTCTCAAAGAACCAGCTTTTGGTTTTGTTTATTTTTTCTAGTGCTTTCTTATTTTCAATTTCATTTATCTCTGCTCTAATCTTTATTTCCTTCTTTCTACTTGCTTTGGGGGGTCGTTTGTTGTTCTTTTTCTAATTCTTCCAGGTTTGCAGTTAGGTCTTTGATTTTAGCTCTTTTTTCTTTGTTAATGTAGACATTTATGGCTATGAATTTCCTTCTCAGTACTGCTTTTGCTGCATCCCATAGGATTTGATACATTGTGTTGTTATTTTCATTCATTTCAAGGTAGTTACTGATTTCTTTTGCAATTTCCTCCTTGACCCACTGATTGTCTAAGAGTGTATTGTTTAACTTCCATATCTTTGTGCCTAATCTGCTTCTCTGCCCCTTACTGATTTCCAGTTTCTTTTCATTGTGGTCAGAGAAATTACTTTGTGTAATTTGAATCTTTCTGTATTTATTGAGAGATGTTCTGTGGCCTAGCATGTGGTCTATCCTGGAGAATGATCCATGTACACTCGAGAATAATGTATATCCCACTGTATTTGGTTGTAATATTCTGTAAATGTCTATTAGGTCCAGATCCTCTAATGTATTATTCAAAGTCTCTGTTTCTTTATTAATCTTCTGTCAAGATGTTCTGCCTAATGGTGATAATGGTGTATGAAAGTCCCCCACTATAATTGTGGAGGCATCCATTTCTCCACTTAGTTTTTCCAATGTTTGCCTCATGTATTTTGAGGCACCCTGTTTAGGTGCATAAATGTTTATGATTGTTCTTTCTTCTTGATAGATTACCCCTTTTATTAATATATAGTGTCCTTCTTTGTCTTTTACAATAGTTTTACATTTAAAGTCTATTTTGTCCAATATTAGTATAGCTTTTCTGATTATTGTTTGCATGTAAAATTGTTTTCCAACCATTCACTTTCAGTTTCCTTGTGCCCCTGGGGCTAAGGTTAATTTCTTATAGACAGCATATAGATGGGTCATATTTCCTGATCCATTTTGTTAATCTTTGTCTCTTAATTGGAGACTTTAATCTATTAACATTCAATGTTATTACTGTCAAGGAATTACTTAGATTAGCCATATTTTCTTTAGGTTTATGTATGCCCTATGTTGTTTTTGTTTCTCTTTTTATTTTTTTAGTTATTCTTACCAATAATTTTCTTTCCTACACTCTCCTTCAACCCTCTCTCTCCTGTTTTTTTCCTTTCAACCTGCAGAACTTCCTTTTGTATTTCTTGAAGGGCAAGGTTTCTTATTGACAAACTCTTAATTTCTGTTTATCTGTTAATATTTTAAACTCTCCCTCAGTTTTTTTTTTATTTTTTTTTTAAGATTTTATTTATTTTTTCATTTTCCCCCCCCCCCCCGCTGCCCGTGCTCACTGGGTCAGCCAACCATGCCATGCGGGCGGGCCTGCCCTCACCAGGAGGCCCCGGGAACCGAACCCGGGGCCTCCCACATGGTAAACGGGAGCCCCACTGATTGAGCCACAGCCGCCTCCCCTCTCCCTCAGTTTTGAATGCCTTCTTTGCTGGATACAGAATTCTTAGCTGACACTTTTTTTCTTTTAGCACCTTAACTATGTCATACCACTGCCTTCTTGCCTCCATGGTTTCAGATGAGAAATCAGCACTTAATCTTCTTGAGCTTTCCTTGTATGTGATGGATCTCTTTTCTCATGCTGCTTTCATTATTCTCTCTTTGTCATGAGCATTGGACAATTTGATAAACATATGTCTTGGAATAGGCCTATAAAGATTTATACTGTTTGGGGTATACTGCATTTCCTGGACATGTATGTCCATGTCCTTCAAAAGCATTGGGAAATTTTCAGCCATCATTTTCTCTAACACTCCTTCTGCCCCCTTTCCCTTCTCTTTTCCCTCTGGGATGCCTATAATATGTATGTTTATGCATTTTGTGTTGTCATTCAAATCCCTAAGTCCCTGCTGAATTTTTTCTGTCTTTTTATCTATCTATTCTACTATCTGTCTGATTTCAGATGTACTGTCTTCAACATCACTGATTCTTTCCTCTGCCTTTTCAAATCTGCTGCTGTATGCTTCCAGTGTATTTTTTATTTCTTGCATTGTGCCATTTATTACCATCAGGTCCATTATCTTTTTATGTATGTTTACAATTTCTTCAGTATGTTCCCCCAGTGTCTTCTTAATACCCTTTATCTCTTCCTTCACTTCTTTAAGTTGATTCCTGATATTTGTTTGTACATCTTTGATTAGTGTTCTCCATTCTGCATCTCCTCCTGGTGTTTAGTTTGTTCATTAGACTGGGCCATGTCTTCCTGTTTCTTAGTATAGCTTGTAATTTTTGTTGGTGTCTAGGCATCTGTTTATTTTGATAGGCTTATTTGGTTGATTAGCTTCTCTTTCTCTTTGTTCTCTTTTATTTATTTATTTTTCTTTGTTCTCTTTTTATTTTTTTAATTTATTTATTAGCTTCTCTTTCTACTCTAGGGTTTTATTTTGTTGTATCTTTGTGTGTGGCAAGGTTACTTTTTGATACTTGGTTCCTCTTATTCTATATCTTTGCAGTTGTCTATGTTCCCTTGAAAAAAAAACATTAGGGCCAGAGAAAAGGAAAGAGATAAGAAGAGAAAAAGAATAATAGTAATAATAATACAAAAAAGGTAGAAGAGGAGCCATACAAGAGCTAGGAAACTAAGTAATATGAGTTAAAAATCATAAAATATACAAAGGAATAAGAATAAAAAGAGGTGGAATAGAAAAAATAAAACAAGAATCAAAGTAGAGAGAAAAAATAGAATGAATTGCAAAGATGGACAGATGAGAAGAGAACAGAATGGGAAAAAAAGGAAGGAGAGTGAGAAAAAGAAAAAAATGAAGACCAAACAAGGAGTGGTGGAATGAAAGAAAAGCAAGAGAAGTCAGAAGACAGAAAAATGAAGGAAAGAAGAGAAATATAGTAGGTTGAAAAAATAAGTAAAATAAGAAGAAGGAAACAAAGAAAGGGAAAACGACATAGAAGAAACAGAACAGCAACAAAGAAATAACCCAGGAAAAACAGCCTTCCTGCTTAGGCCCCTAGGGACCTTCCCAGGCTACTGGTGCTCATCAATTAATCACCCTGTAGCCTGCCCTCCACAGGTGATGTATCCGGTTTTAGTGAATAAAATAAAGGAAAAAGAAAAGAAAGAAAAAAAAAAGATCCCCAAAACTGTAAAACAAAACAGAAACTCAGCCTATAAGTTCCCTATCATAAGGTACTGGCTGTATGCCTTCTCTCTCCCTGGATCCCTTCTCTTAGGAGGTACTAGGACTCAAACCAGCGACCTTCTACATGCAAGGTAGGAATTTCCCCGTTGTGCTACAGTGGTTCTATAGACTAAATAGGATTTTGAAAGCTTATCTAGCTCTTCCTACTACCATTTCCTTTAGGTGAGTTGGACTTCTAACAGTTTTCAGGGTCTGGGCTAGTTAGGTGCCTGTCTCTGCCCCCTCCCTGACCAAGTTCCTCTCTCCTAGGGCAGCTGGGTGTGACAGCCTGCCTGAGCAGATCCCCTCTCCCCTCTCCCTGGGACCACCTCAGCACTGGCTGGTATCCTCCTCAAGAATCAAAGGGGGCTCAGGTCCAAACCCACGGAAAGGAAACCACTCTCTGCCCTTCACCAGAACCCTCTTCCTCCCAGGGAATGCTCCCCCCAACTCAGCTGGCTGGTGAGAGCCAGGGGTTCCACAGAGGCTATTTGCCTTGAGGGTGGGGCTTACTCGCCCACTGTTTCCAGCCATAGGGGTGAGCAACTCACAGTTTTCCCTTGGGCTCTTTATCTCCTTGTCCTGTTCCCTCCTGGATGATGCCCTACATCCTCCTGCTCTGTGGATTCCCAAAACAGCTCACTCGGTAGGTGTTTGCCCCTTTTCTGCTATTTTTTGCAAAAGAGCTGAGTCTACCTATATTGATGCCATTTTCCCAGAAATCCTCTTCTAGGAGTTTTATGGTTCTGGCTTTAGGACCCATATTTAGGTCTTTGATCCATTTTGAGTTGATTCTTGTATAGGGAGTTAGATAGGGGTCCTCTTTCATTCTTTTGGTTATGAGTATCCAGTTCTCCCAGCACCATTTGTTGAAGAGACTTTTGTCCTGGTAATGTGGACTTGGTAGGTTTGTCAAAAACCAGTTGGCCATACATTATTTTTTTAAAAAGCATAAAACAATAAGTGATAGAGAGGATGTGGAGAAATAGGAACACTCCTTCACTGTTGGTGAGAATGTAAAATGGTGCAGCCTCTGTCAAAGACAGTTTGGCGGTTCCTCAGGAAGCTAAATATTTATGATTTACTGCAATATGATCCGGCAATTCCTCTTAACAGCAATCCTATAATATTCTTGTATCAATGCCAAAGATATACTGTGTTATTAATCAGGGTTATTGAAAAAATATACCAAATGTATGCTATAAACCATAGTTAGTAGTAATGGTCTGATGATATTCTCTCATAATTTTTAACAAATGTTCCACAATAATGTAGGGTGTTGGTAGAGGGGTGTTGTATGGGAATTCCACACATGTGCATGATTGTTTTGTAAGTTCACAACTTTAATAAAAATACATGAGGGGAGCGGATGTAACTCAGTGGTTGAGTGCCTGCTTCCCATGTATGAGTCCCAGGTTCAATCCCCAGTACGTCCTAAAAAACTATATATATATATATATATGAAAACAAACCAGTTGGCTATAGAGGTGAGGGTCTATTTCTGGACTTTCAATTCTATTCTGTTGAGATCCTGATGCTTTTAAATGGCTTTTAAAAAGTTCAGCACTTGCCCTGTTACTGCAATCCTGTTTTCTGGAGCTTTGAGAAAGATGTTTCTGTCAGTTTATGCTGGTTGTTCACAGCTTCTGTTGGAGGATGTATCCCTGAAGCTTCTCAATCTATCATCTAGATCAGGGTGGGTACAACAAATTGATTTTTTAAATTATCAGTTTTATTGAAACATATTCATAAACCATACAATCCATCTAAAGTGTACAATCAATGGCATTTGGTATAATCACAGAGTTGTGCATTCATCACTTCCATCAGTATTAACAGTATTTTCATTACTCCCCCCCAAAAACCCTATCCCTTTGTAGTCACCTCTCAATCTCTCTATCCTTCCCCTGCCATATATAACTGCTAATCTATTTTCACCTCTATAACTTATTTGTATTTACATTTTGCATAGGTGGAGTCAAACAATATGTAGTACTTTGTGTCTAGTTTCTTTCTTCACTTAGCATACTTCCTTTTTTTAACCATTGATGGAAGATTATTACGATATTACTATTCACTACAATCCGTAGTTTGCTTTGACTGTATTTAGCATCTTGTAACATTAATGTACATTTGTTCTGTTTCAGAGAAAATCATTCTTATATATGCACTATTAACCATACTCATTTTTCACAAGAGGGTTCACTATGCTATACAGACCCATGTTTCATTTTTCAGCTTTCTTTCTAGTGATATACATGACCTTAGACTTTCCCTTTCAATCATTATCATACCTACATATTAGCACTGGCTAATTACAAACACTATCATGTGCTCTCACCATTTCTATTCATGTCCAAACATTTCCAAACAACATTTTTACTAATTCTGCCCAATTAAACCTCAGCTTTCCATTCTCTATCCTCATTCTATCTTCTGGTGACCTATATTCTAGCTATTAACTCCACGAGTCTGCTCATTATATTTAGTTCATAATAGTAAAATCATACAATATTTGTCTGTTTCTGTCTGGCTTGCTTCACTCAACATAATGTCCTCCAGGTTCATCCATGTTGTCATATGTTTCACGACTTCATTTCTTCTTACAGCTGCATAATATTCCATTGTGCGTATATACCACAATTTGTTTATCCATTCATCACATGGACACTTGGGTTGTTTCCATCTTTTGGAAATTGTGATTAATGCTGTTATGAACATCATTGTGCAGATATCTGTTTGTGTCCCTGTTCTCAGTTCTTCTGGGTATATACCTATTAGTGGTATTGCCAGGTCACATAGCAGATCTATATTTAACTTCCTTAGGAGCCACCAGTCTTCCACAGTGGCTGTACCATTATACATTCCCACCAACAGTGAATAAGCATTCCTCTCTCTTCATATCCTCTCCAACTCTTGTATTCGCAAATTGGTTTTTGACAAGGAAGCCAAGTTCACTGAATGGAGATAGAAGTACCTTCAACAAATCTTGCTGGGAAAACTGGATATCTACATGTGAAAGAATGAAAGTGGACCTCTACCTCACATCATATACAAAAATAAACTCAAAATGGATCAAAACCTAAATATAAGAGCTAAAAGTATAAAATTCTTAGAAGAAAACAGGGAGATATCTACAGAATGTTGTCTTACGCAATGGATTCTTAGACTTTATACCAAAAGTATGAGCAACAAAAGAAAAAATAGATAAATGAGACTTCATCATAATTTAAAACTTTTGTGTATCTAAGGAAATTATCAAGAAAATGAAAAGACAACCATCAGAAAGAGAGAAAATATTTGGAAACCATATATCTGATAAGGGTTTAATATCCAGAATTTATACAGAACTACAACTCAACAACAAAAAGACAAATAAACCAATTTAAAAGTGGGCAAAAGATTTAGATATTTCCCCAAAGAAGATATACAAATTGCCAGTAAGCAAATGAAAAGATGCTCAACATCATTAGCCATTAGGGAAGTGAAAATTAAAAAACACAATGAGATTACATTTCACATCTGCTAGAATGACTACTATTTTAAAAAATGGAAAACAGGTGCTGTCAAGGAGGCAGAGAAATAGGAATTCTCATACATTTTTGGTGAGACCGTAAAAATGGTATAGCTTCTATGGAAAACAGTTGTGATGGTTTGAAGTTGTATGGACCCCAGAAATGCATGTTCTTAAAGCTAATCCATTCCTGTGGGTGTAAACCTATTGTAAATAGGACCTTTAGATTAGGTTACTTCAGTTACAGTGTGGCCCAGGGTGGGTCTTAGTCCTCTTACTAGAGTCCTTTATAAGAGAATGAAATTCAGACAAAGAGAGAGAAAGCCAAGGAAGTAAGAAGCTAAAGGCAACGAAACCCAAGAGAAGAGAAAGACTAGCATACAACACTATGTGCCTTGCCATATGACAAAGGAGACCAGGATCTCTGGTAGCCAGTCTTTGGGAAGAAAGCATCACCTGATGATGCCTTGATTTGGACATTTTCTCAGCCTCAAAACTGTAAGCTTGTAAGTTAATAAATCCCCATTGTTAAAAGCCGACCCATTTCAGCAACCTAGCAAATGTAAACATTCCCCAAAAAGTTAAATGTAGAACTACCATATGACTTGGCAATCCCATTTCTAAGTATATACCCAAAATATTTGAAAGCAGGTATTCAGACAGATATTTGTACACCAATGTTCATTGCTGCATTTTTTACAACAGCAGAAAGCTGGAAGCAACTCAAGTGTCCATCAGCAGATGAATGGATAAACAAAATATGGTATATACATATGTGACAGTTTGAAGTGAGTGGACCCAGAAGATCATGTCCTTAGAGCTAATCCATTCCTGTGTGTATAAACCTATTGTAGGTGGGATCTTTTGATTAAATTATTTCAGTTAAGGGCCTTTGATTAGACTGCCTGACCCAAGGTGGGTCTTAATCGTCTTAATGGAGTCCGTTATAAACTGGAGAAACAGGCAGAGACACAGAAAAACTCCTAGAAGCTTGGAGAGAAGGCTCCAGGAACCAGAAGCTGAAATCAACAGAACACAGAAGCTGAGAGGAGCCCACTGAAACCAGAAGCTGAAAGCAACAAGGCCCGGAGGAGAGCATGGATGCTGCCATGTGCCTGATGACCCACAGCTGCAACCCAGGAGAGATAAAGCATCTCCTGATGATGTCTTGCTTTGGGCACTTTCACAGCCTCTGAACTGTAAGCTTATAATTTAATAAATCCCCATTTCTAGTATATTGCCTTGGCAGGCTGTAGCAAACTAAAACAACATACAATGGAATATTGCTCCACCTTTAAAAGGAGTGAATTTCTTATACATACCACTATATGGGTGAACCTTGTAGACATCATGTTGAGTGAAATAAGTCAGACAACAAACGTACAGACATTGTATGATTCCACTTATATGAAATAGCTAGACTATGAAACTCAAGACAGGAAGTAGAATGCAGGTTACCAAGGGTGGGGAGTAGGGGGAATGGGGAGTTAATGCATAATGGGTGTAGATTTTGTTTGCGGGGATGGGAAAATTCTGGTAATGGATAGTGGTGAGGGTAGCACATTGTTAATGTGTTTAATCCCATTGAATTGGATGTTTGGGAGTGGTTGGGATGGGAAAGCTTATGATGTATATATGCTTCTACACTTAAAAAATAAAGCAACTGAAGAGACAGTGACAAATGCAATATGTGATCACGGGCAGGATCTAATAAGGCAGGAGAAAAAATTCAAAAGGACATTATTGCGACATATGGAAAAATTCAATATATAGTCATCTTTGTATCGTTACATTTCTTAAACTTGATAACTGCCTCTGGCAGTTTGATATTGTTTTTGAATTCTCAAAATAGATATTGGATTATGTTTGTAAACTGGTCTGTCCCTCCAGGCATATTATATTGGATTCAGAAGTTTCACTTTTACTTGATTAAATAATGATTAAGGCTTTGATTGGGCCATGTCAGTAGGACATTGCATACCCGCTCCTTTAGGGGCGGGGACCTACAGAGAAACCGCACTGCAGAGAAGGGAGTTTGGAGGTTTGATCCTGGAGCCCGGGGAAGTAAACACACAGAGAAGCAGATACGTGAGGAAGGAGAGAAGTCTCCATTAAACACAGGCAGAGACCTTGGGAAGAGAGACGAGCCGTTCGCCTGATAGTCTACAGCTGGCCTTGTGGAGCGAGCAGAGCAGATGAGCCTGAAGAGAAACAAGGCCTGGGAAGAGAGGAACCCGGGAAGCCTGAACCCTAGCAGACATCGGCAGACATCTCGCTCCAACACGTGGCAACAGACTGTTGAGGGAAGTAACTTATGCTTTATGGCCTGGTAACTGTAAGCTTCTACCCCAAATAAATACCCTTTATAAAAACCAACTGATTTCTGGTATTTTGCATCAGCACCCCTTTGGCTGACTGATACACTGCCCTTAAGGTGGTTACATAAATGAATATCCTTGTTCTCAGGTAAAGTACACGGCAGTAGTAAGTGTCAAGGAGCATGATGTATATAACTTACACTCAAGTATTCAGAAAATAGGTAGGTAGGTAGGTAGATAGAGAGATAGATGGGTAGACAGATGGATAGATAGGTAGATAGATGAAAAGAATGATACGGCAAATGTGGCAGAATGTTAAAATTGGTGGACCTGGGTAAATGGGGTCAGGGGTATGTTTGGAGTTCTCCGTATGGGTTTTTTTTTTTTAACAAATCAATTTTATTGACATATATTAATAAAGCATACAATTCATCCAAAGTGTATAATCAATGGTATTTGGTATAACCACATAGTTGTGCATTCATCACTTCAATCATTATTAGAGCATATTCATTATTTCAATAATAATAATGATAAACAAAAACCAGACAAGAAAATTTTTCACTTCTCAATCTCTATTGTATGGGTTTTGTATTATTTTTGCAACTGTCTTGTAAGTTTGAAATTATTTTAAAATAAAGAGCTTAAGAAAAAAAGGCAAGCAACAGATTGTGACATACACAAACACGTATTATATCAATTCCATATATACACTTACATATGTAGATATATAATTATAAATATACATATACAATTATATATTCATGTATATTACAAAAGATATACAGAATATAAAAAGAACTCTTACAGGGCAGATGTGGCTCAAATGGTTGGGCGTCCGTCTCCCATATGGAGGGACCTGGGTTTGAACCCTGGGACCTCCAGGTTAAAAAAAAAAAAAAAAAAAAACTCTTACAAATTAATGATGGAATTATAAATTTATAATTTATTATAATGAAATTTAGATTAAATTATATTATTTATATTAAATTATTATTATATTAAAACAAAATTGCAATACATTACATGCCCACCATAGTGGCTAAAATAAATATTAACAATACCAAGTGTGAGCAAGGATTTGGAGCAACCATAACTCTCATGCATTGCTGAAGAGAATATAAAACATTTTGGAAAAGAGTTTGGCAGTTTCTTATAAAGTTAAACATGCACTTATTATAGGAGCCAGCAATTCCATTCCTATGTATTTTCCACACAGGCTTGTATTCATTACCACCAAAAACTGGAAACAAATCATATGCCCATCAACTGGTGAATGGATAATCAAATTTGGCTATATCCATATAATGGAATATTACTTGGTATTAAAAAAGGAATGAATCATTGATACATCCAATAACATGAATGAATGTCACAGACATTATTCTGAGAAAAAGAAACCAGACACAAAAGAGGACATACTACATGCTTCCATTTATGTGAAGCTCTACAAAAAGCAAAACTAATCTTTAGTGACAGAAGGCAAATCAATGCTTGCCTCTGTAGGGCTGGGGATAGGTGAAGACTGGAAGAGGTACAAGAAAATATTTTGTGATGTTTCAAGTGTTCTATATGTGGTTACACATTTGTTAAAATTCATAGATCTGAACACTAAGATCTGTGCATTTCACTTTTTTTTTTTAAGATTTTATTTATTTATTCATTTATCCCCCCCTTGCTACTTGTGCTCACTGGGTCAGCTAACCACGCCGTGCGGGCGGGCTTGCCTTCACCAGGAGGCCCCAGGAACCGAACCCAGGGCCTCCCACATGGCAAACGGGAGCCCCACTGATTGAGCCACAGCCGCTTCCCTGTGCATTTCACTTTAAGTGCATTTCATTTTCTATCCCAATTGAAAAAAATTAAATGATATAAGAACGGAAATTATTTTTTAAATATTTTGTTTTGAAACAATCTTAAACACAAAATTTTGCAAAAGTACAAAGAATTTTTTCCTATATCATTTAAGAGTGAGTTGTCAAACCTGATGTCCCACCACCCTAAAATATTTTAGTGTATATTTCCTCCAAACAAGGCCACTCTCCTCAATAGCCACAATACAATCATCAAAAATCAGAAAATTAGTACTATCTAATCCACAGACCCCATTAAAGTTTTGACAATTACACCAATAAATCTTTTTTTTTAATAAAAGAATTCCCCCGCCCTGAGATGGCTCCCTCATCTGCTTGCTGTGTCTGCTTCTTATCTCTGCTAGTCTTTTTTTAGGGGGCAACCAGGAACCAAACCCAGGAACTCCCATGTGGGAGGCAGGTGCCCAACTGCTTGAGCTACATCCACTCCCTGCATGTTGTGTCTGCTCATTCATCAGCTTGTTTTATCAGTTGCTTCAGCTCATTGTGTCAGCTCGTTTTCTTTAGGAGGCACTGGGAACTGAACCCGGGACACCCCCCCCATGTGGGAGGCAGGTGCCCAACTGCTTGAGCCACATCTGCTCCCACCAATAAATCTTTTATAGCACTTGAAGCTCAAGGATCTAGTTTGGAATCATGCCTTGCATTTAGTCGTCGGGTCTTTACAGTGTCCTTCAGCTTGGAAAACTTAACTTTCATGACTTTGACCCTTTTGAAGATTATAGGCCAGTTATTATGCAGAATGTCTCTCAGCTTGGCTTTGTCTGATGTTTCTCTGTGATTAGATTCGTTTTTCGCAAGAGCATCACAGAAGTGATACTGTCTAATTATTTTGTGACAAGGTACTTAAGAACATGTAAATATTCCTTTCCTCCTCAAGCTCCTGTGTCCTTTTGGATGTATTCCCATAATTTTTTTTTTTTTTTTTTTTAAGCATTTCCTTACTTTCTGGCACAAGAAGATGCTGCAGGCTCATCATCATCAAGATGTGGGTGCTAGGTATGCTCATTGCTCTTGGGGGATTGCTGCTCCCAAGCTCTCTCAATGAACTAGAGAATGTATATATGTATAATGTATATATCCACACGTACAAATTAGAGGATATACACACAAACACACACACACACAAATATATTATATATACATAATTTTTATGAGTTCACAACTATACCTCCAATTCAAATCTAACACAAGGTTCATTTTAATTTTCTTCTTTTCATGTTTGTAACTCCCTTCTCTGATGATGGGAAACCTGGTTCCCATTATCCTTAATACATTTACTTATTTGATTATCCTCTCCATGTAACCAATCTCCCATTGCTGCAGCTGATCCCTCCTCCATATGGACACCCTCCTCAGGCCCAGGGCTCTGACTCCTCATGCTGGGCCTCCACCCCCACCCCAGTAACTCACCATGGGTGCCCTCCTAACTCCACTTGGACTCTAATACCACACACTAGGTCAACTCCCTGCATGGATACTCTTCTCACCCTGCTTGGGCTATAATACTCAATATCAAACCACCCCCCAACCCTCTCACCCTGCTTGGGTTCCAAGATCCAGGGATAGGCCCTCCCCTGACATGGATGCCCTCCTCATTCTGTTCCAGTTCTGACACTCTGTGACAGGCTGCCCTCCCTGCATGGCTGCCCTCTTCACTGAGAGCAGAAATTAATGAAAGAGAAATAAATATACAATAGAGATGATTGATGAAACTGATAGTTGGGTATTTTTTTTTTTCTTTAGGAGGTACCAGGGATTGAACCCAGGACCTCATACACGGGAAGCAGGAGCTCAACCACTGAGCTACATCTGCTCCCCAATGAGAGTTGATTTTTTTGTTTGTTTTGTTTTAGGAGGTCCCAGGGATCAAACCCAGGACCTTGTACGTGGGAAGCAGACTCTCAACCACTTGAGCTACATCCATTTCCTGATAGTTGGTTTTTGTGAAGAGTAATAAAAACACTGAGAAGACTGGTCAAGGAAAAAAAAAGACGCACAAATAACAACATTAGAAAAGAAAAAGTACATCACAAAGATCCTGGAGGTGTTATAGAGAAAAAAAGGCTATTACCAATAACTTCATGTAAAACACTTGAAATTGTAGATAAAATGGACAAATTCCTAGGAAGCGACAACTTAGTAAAATAGACATGGGCAGGAAATAGAACACTTGTAGAATCCTATAACCCATAATATTGAAATATAACATATTGAATGTAATATAGCATAATAACATATTGAATCCATTAACACACATACAGAGAGAAAACCGCAGGAGATAGCTTTGCTGGCAAGGTCTACTAAACATTTAAGGAGGGAAAGGACTCCATAAAGTCTTCCAGAAACTATACCACAATCCTAAGATGGCCAAAATCTTGTGAGGAAGAAATTAATGAAGCAGAAAAAAATTCTATATGAAGGAATTTATGCTCCCTTCCTGGGCAAAATTATCTTCTCCCCCAGTTTCAACTAAAGATGGCTTTACAGCAAGTTCTGTAAAACATTCAAAGAGCAGATAATTCCAATGTTAAACAAATTTCCATAAAATTAGAAACAGAGAGTGAAATCCCACCTTATTTTATGAGATTTTGTAACAAGGACAATACAATGAAAGAAAAATTTTAGACCTATCTCACTCATGAACACAGAGGCAAAAATCCCGAACAAAATAATAGCAATATTTAAAAAGGATAAACATCATCCCAAGTTCTGTTTATCCTTGCAATACAATATAGGCATAAATCAGAAGTATTAATAATATAATGTTACATTTAACAATTAAAGGAGAAAAGTAATGTTTGTCTCAAAAGAAGCATAATAATGAAAAAGTTTGGGGGCATGGATGGTGGTGATGGTAGTACAATATTGGGAATGTAATCAACACAACTGAATTGTACACTTGCACACTTGAAAGTGGTTAAAATTATAAAGTTTGGGTTGTATACATGTCACTACAATAAAAAGTTTTTTAAAAAGCATTTGATAAATGTTGGCATCCATATTTGATTTAAAAATCAACTTAGCAAACTAGGAAGAGAAGCGAATTTCTTTAATATGACTAAGGGTTTCCACACATGCACACACACACACGCAAAACCCACAGCAAATAAATACCTTTTTTTTTTTTTTAAGATTTTTATTTATTTATTCATTTATTCCCCCCCCGCTGCCCGCGCCCGCCGGGTCAGCCAACCATGCCGCGGGGGCGGGCCCGCCCCCACCAGGAGGCCCCGGGAACCGAACCCGGGGCCCCCCACATGGCAAACGGGAGCCCCACTGATTGAGCCACAGCCGCCTCCCAATAAATACCTTTTGAAATATAATTCTTAATGGGTAAATGTTGCAAGTTTTCCCCTTAAAATCAAAAACAAAAACGAAACAAGGTTTCCATCATCACCATTTCTTTTCAGGATGGTACCGAAGCATATAGTCAGAAGACAAAAAAAAAAAGAAAGAAAGAAAAGATATAAGGATAATAGTTCTGAAGTACCCGTGATTAATGGTTTGTGGGGTCACTAAGGGGTAGGTACTTTAGGCTAATTGACAAGGGGTATATGGTCTGAGATGGTATATGGAGTCAGAAATGGGATCCATTGGGTAAGCATGTGGGGTTATGTCCCTACCAGGTGTTCCCTTTCCCCACAGAGTTTCTTGCTCAGTGGGGCCCTGCTTCTCAGGGAGACAAACGAGTTCTGCAAGGAGGTAGATGGGCATGAGCTATGGAAGAGTTGGGAAAGGACTCCATGTACAGACACCAAATGTTTGCTCATATAAGTTCCCATATCCCTGCTAGGCATACCTTCTCCTCTCTACCAGTTTGCACCTAAAGGGCTTATGAACAGGGAGATGGGCAGGGGGGAGGTGTGGAAATATGAGGCAGGATTTTTACATACCGACCCCGTATTTGCCCACATTGGTTCCTGAGAGTGTGCCAACCATGCCCTTTCCCTCACAAAGGGAACTAGTTTGTTTATGGAATGATTGGTCAATTTCACTTTTCCACATACATAACATCAATGATTCCAGCAACCCATATTGAAAAGTCCATCCTTCTGGTACCAGTGTTGCCATAAATCAAATATCTACATCAAGTGTGAATCTGATCTGGGAATTTCTATTCTGTCAATACATCATCTATCTTTTGGCCAGAGATATCTTAATCACTATAGCTTTGTAATAATTCTTGATATTTGCGAAGGTCTTAACCTGTTCTTCAGGTGCCTAGGGTAAACTGTGGCCTTTGCTCTTCCTTATAAATCAGTGGTTCTCAACCCTGGCTGCACATTATAAGCACTTAGGAAACTGTCAAAAAAGACATCCATGCCTGGATCCCAACTGAGAACAATTGATTCAGTATCTCTGCCGGCTGGGCCCAAGCAATCATATACCCTACCCCTGCACTCCACCCCCTCCCCAACCTGTGCAAAGTATTTTGTTGTTTTGCCTAAAAATTTTAAAGAAAAATAATAAACAGCTGTGTGACCACTGCCCAAGTCATGAAATAGAACATCTTCAGCACCTGTATCTTAATTTTTACATATTCTGTTAACAAGACGTGTGTTAAAATCTCCCACATTGATTGTGGATTTGTCTGTTTCTCTTTGTAATTCTGTCCCATTTTTACTTTATACATTTTTTTTTAAAGATTTTATTTATTTATTCATTTATCCCCCCCTTGCTGTTTGTGCTCGCTGGGTCAGCTAACCACGCCGTGCGGGCGGGCCTGCCCCCACCAGGAGGCCCCGGGAACCGAACCCGGGGCCTCCCATATGGTAAACGGGAGCCCCACTGATTGAGCCACAGCCGCCTCCCATACTTTATACATTTTGAGGTCATAACTATTTTTTCTTTTAGATTTATTCCACCACCACCCCCCCCCGTTGTTTTGTGCTTGCTGTCTGCTATGTCCATTCATTGTGTGCTCTGTCTGCTCGTCTTCTCTTTAGGAGGCACTGGGAACCGAACCCCAGACCTCGGGAGAGAGGTGCTTAATTGCTTGAGCCACTTCTGCTCCCTGCTTTGTTGTGTCTGTCGTTGTGTTTCCTCTGTGTCTCCTTGTTGTGTCATCTTGCCGCGCCAGCCCACCACACCAGCTTGCTGTCTTGCTCGTGTTCTCTAGGAGGCACCGGGAACCAACCCAGGACCTCCCATGTGGTAGGAGGGTGCCCAAATGCTTGAGTCACATTCACTTCCCTAACTATTTAGATTGTTATGTTCCTGGTGAATTATCATTATGAAGTGACCCTCTATCTTTAGAAATGTTTTTCACCTTAAGCTTTACTGTTCTGATTAGACACATTAGATGTCTTTTGGTCAGTGTTTGTGGGATATATCTTTCTTCCTTACTTTTACTTTTAATCTTTCTTTACCCTTCTGTTTTTTTTTTTTTTTTTTACATTTCTCAATTAAATGTAATGAATACAATTAAAAAAATTTTTTTAATCAAACAATATGTTACACAATATATTTGGTTCATAGTAACACATTCATACAGTATTTGTCCTTTTGTGCCTGGCTTGTTTCACTCAACATAATGTCCTCCAGGTTCATCCATGTTGCTATATGCTTTATTACTTCATTTCTTCTTACAGCTGCATAATATTCCATCGTGTGAATAGACCACAGTTTGTTTATCCATTCATCTGTTGATGGACACCTGGGTTGTTTCCAACTTTTGGCAATGGTGAATAATGTTGCTATGAACATCGGTGTGCAGATATCTGTTTGTGTCACTGCTCTCAGTTCTTCTGGGTATATACCCAGTAGTGGTATTGCAGGGTCACGTGGCAAGTCTATATTCAACTTCTTTAGGAACTGCAAAACAGTCCTCCATAGTGGTTGTACCATCCTGCATTCCCACCAACAGTGAAGTAGTGTTCCTATCTCCCCACATCCTCTCCAACACTTGTAGTTCTCTTTTTAATAGTGGCCATTCTGATAGGTGTGAAATGATATCTCATTGTAGTTTTGATTTGCATTTCCCTAATCATGAGTGATGTTGAGCATTTCTTCATGTGTTTTTTTGCCATTTGTATTTCTTCTTTGGAGAAATGTCTATTAAAGTCTTTGGCCCATTTTTTAATTGGGTCATTTGTCTTTTTATTGTTAAGTTGTAACATCTCTTTATATATCCTGGATATTAAACCCTTATCAGATATGTGATTTCCAAATATTTTCTCACATTGAGTTGGCTGCCTTTTCACCCTTCTAACAAAGTCCTGTGAGGTGCAAAAGTGTTTAATTTTGAGGGGGTCCCATTTATCTATTTTTTCTTTTGTTGCACGTGCTTTGGGTGCAAGGTCCAAGAAACCACCACCTACTAGAAGGTCTTGAAGATGTTTCCCTACATTTTCTTCTAGTGGTTTTATGGTCCTGGCTTTTATATTTAGATCTTTGATCCATTTTGAGTTCATTCTTGTATAAGGGGTGAGATAGGGGTCCTCTTTCATTCTTTTGGTTATAGATATCCAGTTATCCCAACACCATTTGTTGAAGAGACTGTTTTTTCCCAGGAGCGTGGGCTAGGTAGGTTTGTCAAAACCCAGCTGACTGTATAGGTGAGGGTATATTTCTGGATTCTCAATTCTATTCCACTGATCGATGTGTCTATCTTTATGCCAGTACCATGCTGTTTTGACCACTGTAGCTTTGTAATATGTTTCAAGGTCAGGCAGCAAAATTCCTCCCACATTGCTCTTCTTTTTTAGAATGCTTTTGGCTATTCGGGTGCACTTACCCTTCCAGATGAATTTGGTAATTGCCTTCTCTAATTCTGTAAAGTAAGCTGTTGGGATTTTGATTGGTATTGCATTGAATCTATAAATCAGTTTGGGCAAGATTGACATCTTCACGATATTTATTCTTCCAGTCCATGAACACGGAATGTCTTTCCGTTTAGGTCTTTTTAAATTTCTTTTAGCAGTGTTTTGTAGTTTTCTGCATATAGGTCCTGTACTTCTTTGGTTAAATTAACT
The DNA here is from genome assembly GCA_026826555.1 of Tolypeutes matacus. Classification (NCBI taxonomy): domain Eukaryota; kingdom Metazoa; phylum Chordata; class Mammalia; order Cingulata; family Chlamyphoridae; genus Tolypeutes; species Tolypeutes matacus. The sequence continues at coordinate 6,741,885 of JAKSZT010054419.1, read as the reverse complement.
CCTAGGTATTTGAGTCTTTTTGTTGCTATTCAAAATGGAATTTCCCTCCTGATTTCCTCCTCAGATTGTTCAGTACTAGTGTACAAAAACATTATTGATTTTTGCGTGTTGATCTTGTATCCTGCCACTTTGCTGAACTCATTTATTAGTTCAAGTAGCTTTGTTGTGGATACTTCAGGATTTTCTAAATACAGGATCATGTCATCCGCAAACAGTGAGAGTTTTACTTCCTCTTTTCCTATTTGGACGCCTTTAATTTTTTTGTCTTGTCTAATTGCCCTCGCTAGAACTTCTAGTACAATGTTGAATAACAATGGTGACAGTGGGCATCCTTGTCTTGTTCCTGATCTTAGGGGGAAAGCTTTCAACCTTTCCCCATTGAGTAGGATGTTGGCTGTGGGTTTTTTCATATATGCCTTTTACCATATTTAGGAATTTTCCTTTTATTCCTATCTTTTGAAGTATTTTTATCAAAAAAGAATGTTGGATTTTGTCGAATGCCTTTTCTGCATCTATTGAGATGATTGTGTGGTTTTTTCCCTTCAATTTGTTAATGTGATGTATTACATTGATTGATTTTCTTATGTTGAACCAGCCTTGCATACCAGGAATAAATCCCACTTGGTCGTGATGTATAAGTCTTTTGATATGCTGTTGGATTCAATTTGCAAGTATTTTGTTGAGAATTTTTGCATCTATGTTCATTAGAGAGATTGGTCTGTAATTTTCTTTTCTTGTGGAATCTTTATCTGGCTTTGGTATTAGGGTGATGTTGGCTTCATAAAATGTGTTGGGTAATTTTCCGTCCTCTTCAATTTTTTGGAAGAGTTTAAACAGGAATGGTGTTAATTCTTTTAGAAATGCTTGGTAGAATTCACCTGTGAAGCCATCTGGTCCTGGACTTTTCTTTGCTGGGAGATTTTTGATGACGGATTCAATCTTCTGAATTGTGATTGGTTTGTTAAGTTCTTGTATTTCTTGTAGTGTCAGTGTAGGTTGGTTGTGCATTTCCAGAAATTTGTCCATTTCATCTAGGTTGTCTAGTTTGTTGGCATATAGTTTCTCATAATATCCTCTTATGAGTCTTTTTATTTCTGTGAGGTCATTTGTAATTTCCCCCCTTTCATTTCTGATTGTATTTATTTGCATCTTCTCTCTTTTTTTGTTAGTCTAGCAAGGGGTTTGTCAATTTTATTGATCTCCTCAAAGACCCAGCTTTTGGTTTTGTTGATTTTCCCTATTGTTTTTCTGTTCTCATTTTCATTTATTTCTGCTCTAATCTTTATTATTTCTTTCCTTCTGCTTGCTTTGGGATTGGTGTGCTGTTTTTTCTACTTTCTCAAGTTGTTCAGTCAAATCTTTGAGTTTAGCTCTTTCTTGTTTTTTAATATAGGCATTTAGGGCTATAAATTTCCCTCTTAAGACTGCCTTCACTGTATCCCATACCCTTCTGTTTTTAAAGGTCTCTTGTAAACAGCATATACTTGGGTTGTTTTTCACCCTGACAATCTTTGTCTTTTAACTGAGACATCTGGTCCATTTATATTTAATGAAATTACTGATATATAGGTTTAAATTTTATGTGCTTTATAATTGTCTACCCTCTTCTATGTTGCTTTTTACTTGCCTTTTTCAGAATTATTTTTCATTCTTTTCCTCCATTTGCCTGAAATTTATACTTTTTCTATTAATTCACCAAAATGTTAATCTTTACTTTAAATTTAGAAAATGCTTACCTTAATACACATTAACCTATCTTCCAGTTCATGAGTTCCCTCTTCAGCCCTATCTGATCATTCACTGAACTCTTAATTTTATTATCTATTTCAGGTCTATCACTTCTACTAGTTCCTTTTTCAACCCCTTTTCATTTCCAAAAAAAATTTTCTATTTCTTATTCACACTTTTTATCTCCATGACCATCATGAGCATAACTGTTTCTACATAGATGTATAGTTCTAATGTGAGGAGTCTCTGTGTTAACTGTGTCTGTTGTCTCTTATTTCCGATTCTTATGCACGCTCTCATGTCTCAAGATGTCCTCATTGTTTTTGGATAAATCAGGGAAGTTACTTTACATGGATCTACTTTATGGGGTTTTATCAAGGACTGATTATGAACAGGTAACAAGGCACTCCTGTAAGACTATTCTAAGCCAGCCCTTTATGAAGATTTTTGAGTTCCTGGACTCAGCCATTATTAAAAATTAGTATTTCTATTCATTCCTATTTTTGGTTAAGTCAGCTTGAGGTGGTTTCCTCACTAGCAAATGTCTTGATTCTTGACTGTGTCAATGAAGCAACTGGGAGGGCTTGAGTCTTGGCTTTAAAAATGGTCCTTTAACTGCCACTGATCAGCATTTGTTTCCTCAGTGTGAAGAACTGGGTGGATTGTTTATGTCCTGAGACAATGCATTTGTCTACTCTCCACCCTAAAGCTATTCCCACAGGAGAGGTGACAGTTGGCTCCTATGAGAGGGGTCAGGTGAGAGATGTTTAGTGCATAATGGTATCTTATGCATAGACACACCATACTTTCGTCTGTTCAGTACTCATTCTGTGATAGGTATTCCACCTCACTTTTGGAGTGAGGCTGGAGGGACCCTGCCTGGTGGAGAGGCCGGGATCATGGTATGAGGGGGGTCAAGTATAGGAGCAACATAGACATAGCACATTTGTCCTGTCAGGTTGGCCAGTCTGAGCCATGTACTCTGCATGAGTTCTCCTCAGGGGGACTAATTCTTAGAAAACACTACTAGGGACCTGTGAAGTGGTCTGGCTAGTTAGTATCTTTATGTCAGGCTAGTTAGTATCTTTATGTCCAAACATCACGCATTTGGATGCCTGTTTGTTCTAGGTGTACCCTCTCCATGCTAGCTCTAAAGCAGGTCATGTCCACAGAAAAATTTGCAGTCCTGAGTCCAGAAAGGTCAGATACCCTCTGTAGGGACCAACTCCAGTATAATGAATTATACTGGCCTGTGTACCTCAGTTTCCCCATCTGAAATTCGAGATAACACTTTCCTCCTGAGATTGTCGTGAGAATTGAGCCAATATCTTTAAATGTTTTGGGAAAAACTGGGCATATAGTTGGTGTTTGGAATAGCGTTTAGCATGCAGATGGTACTTTAAAAGCATTTAGGGGTAAAAAGCAGTTAGAATAGCATCTGGCAAATACTTGGTGCTCAATAAGCACCCAGAGCAGCACCCATCACACAACTGACATTCAACAAGCACACAGAACATAGTCAGGCATATAGCTGTTGCTTAGTAGGTGCATGAAAAAAACACCCCACACTGCCAAGTGAGGAACACACTGGAGCTTTATATATATATATATATACAGCAGAGGATACAGGGTCTCAATAAGAAAATACACTCTGTGTTCACATGAACCTCCACTCCCTCAAGATACCCCAAGTTGAGGAAAAAGGGAAAGGGACAACCATATATTAAAATGGGAGGGCTACTACTGCTCTAAGGGGGGAACACAGGCAGGGAACACTCTGCCTGGGGAGGAGACAGGACCTCTTTTTCCCTTGGGGGAGAGCAAAGTAGGGGCACAAGACAGCAGTCGCCACAATTAAGCATAGAATGCCTGGGAGGGGACGCCTAACATGGATAAGAGAATAGGTGGTGGACACAGGGAAGAAGTAGGTAGAGAAGGCTTCCTTCTGTGTGGCATGACCCAGGGCCCTTCAATTCACATCCATGAACTCAGAGCTGAGTGGGGAACCACAGGCAGGGGATGCTGGGGGGCCAGGTAAGCCGGGCTGGGTTTGCAAGCGTCGTGCCACATCCTGGCGTTGGTAGAAGAGTACATAGGCTGCCTTGGACTACAGGGAGAGGACAGGAGTCAGTGTGGTCGGGGGTGGGGTGGGGTTGGGGATAGAGTCAGAAGGGAAGAATGGGAGAGATGATGGAAGTCACACCTCAATCTGGCTCTCAGTCACTGAAGAGACGCTGTTGTCATCAAAGTAGTGCCACTGGCCGCTGTCCTTGTTGCAGGCAAATGTTGTGTCTATAATGGAGGGGAGGCAGTCCACACTCACCCTCCTGCCACTAAGGAGCACCCAGATTCACTCTCTTGCTCCTCCCATCCGGATAACCTCACATCCAGCAAACATGCCTAGTCATCCACTAGAAATACCCTTACACCCACAAGTCCATACCCCCCAGGGCCTCCCTCTTGTCCACAGCCTGGCACATACAGTGTCCATCACGCAGGCCTCCATAATGGTTTGAAACCGCGATGAGGTCATATTTGTACAGCTCTGGATTTAACTTGCTCTGTGGTTTGATGACAAACTCGGAGAAGTCCAGGTCTCTGTGGGTGGAGACAGGGTCAATACTGGTGCCCTACCCTCTCCCAGATACCCCTTCCTTTCCCTCAGCCATCCTCCCCCTGGTCCCGGACCGGATAGGGAACTCCACAAGAGTGTCCAGCTTCTCGCGGGAGAACTTGGTATAGGAAAAGCGCTTCAGGTGGATAATGAGGGTCTCTGGCAGCATCCATAGGTCCAGCTTCTTGGTGGCCAGCTGGTGCTGCTTGCAGGTGGGGCAGTACCTACAGAGAGCCTGAGTCAGTAAACTGATATTTTCTGAGCACCTACTGTATGGCCTTTGTACTGTTAAGCCTTCAAATTCCATGTCTGGTCCACAGAAATGCTGGTCTTACCATTAGCCTACCTATCTCTCTAGTTTGCTTTCTTCATATTTTATTCATTCATTCATCAAGTATTTATTGACTGCCTTTTGCATACGCTTTTGTACTATTTTATATTTTTGTATGACTTCTGGTCCATGGAGCTGCTGATCTTATTTTAGAGCCTGCCTCTATCGCTCTAGTTCTCTCTTCATATTTTATTTTTTTATTCATTCACCATTAATGAATAGCCTACTATTTAATCTTTTGGTACTATTTTGTATTTCTGTTCCATGGAGATGCTGGTCTTATTTTTGAGACTGACTTTATCTTTCTGATTTTCTACGTTTTATTTGTTTACTCTGCAAGTATCTATCTACTAAGAGTCTCGTGCACAACCCTACACGACTATAATGAGCAAGCATTAGATACACAGTGAACTTAAGTCTCTACTCTCAAGAGATTTACTCTCTAATGGAGAAGACAGCCAATAATGCAAAAGGGGTTATATGACATGACATCAAGTGGTACTGACCTAGAAAGAAAGCAATACTTTGCTAGGAAGAAAAGAACCTGGAGAGGAAATGGAGAGAGGTGGTGAGTGGAGAGAAATGTGACTTTTGGCATGGTAGAAAGAGAAGGTCTCTCTGATAAGGTGACATGTGATCAGATACCCTCGCAAAGTAAAGCAGTAAAGTCCTATAGAGAGCTGTAGAACGTTCCTACCAGAAGAAATAGCCCAGGCAAAGGTGGTGAAGTGGCAATATACTTGGGGTATTGGTGGCCACTGCGGCAGAATAGGTTTGAGCAAATGGGAGAGTAGAAGGAGGTACATTTAGAGAGGTAACAAGGGCCTGGTCCCATAGGCCCACCCACCTAAACCCTGACCCCCACCGCCCTCACCAGGGATTTTCCTTCTCCAGGGTCTCAACAGTAGTGAAGAGTTCAATGCACTCCTGCAGCCGCACTGGAGCCTTCTTCAGCATATACCCTACACAGTCATGTTTCACGTAGCCCTAGAGTTAGGTGGATGGATAGCCAGGTATGAGGATGGTTGAATAAAGGAGGAGTAGGGGGGCAGAGAACCTAGGCTAAGTGGTTAAGAGTCTACACTTTGAAGCCAGGTACCTGAAAGCCCTAGGAGACTTGAGGGGCTGCAAGCTCAAAGTGCCCCCCTCAACAATCCCTGGGATCTTGTTTACCTCAGCCTCCACCTCATTATAGTAACGCTTCTTCATCTCTGGCTCCCAGTCGATGGCAATATATGGCTGGGCTGAGGGTGAGGGATAGGTGGTCAATGAGCCCTGCTGCCAAGAAAGCCCCCCACCCACCTCCCCAACCCTGGCTCACAGCTGAAGGAGACACCATGGCCATCCTCGTTGTAGGTCGTGCGGTCGCTAGTCCCATTGGAATTCACTGTCTGCAGGGTGAACAGCTGCTTGCGCCGTGACCTCTGGGGCCAGCGAGATGGGCCAGGGGAGTTGTCTGAGGGGGCCCGATTCCCACCCTGGACTCCAGAGCTGGGCCCAGCCTGCTCCAGCCCAGGGTCTTGGGAGCTGCCCCCAGCCACATTCGCAGGCTTGGAGACACTGTCTTTATCTTCCACGTTTCCTAGGACAGGGAAGGATATCAAAGATGTGATGGTGTGACCCCCAAGGAGCTGAGCAACAATTCACATTCAGATTGACCTGACCCTCAGCCCCTCACCCATGCCATGGGGTCACTTGTACAGGACCTCATCCTTGTTGTTTCTCTCTCCCTCCTCTTCCTCACCTTTCTCATCCCCATCATCCTCATCATCTGAGGTGGGCCTGGTCACGTAGCGTCTGCGGGCAGAGCAGAAGAGACTCCTGAGGCAGGGGCACAAGGGCAGTAAAGGGCAGAGCCCAAAGTTTTACTTTAATTATGATGGAAGTCATTGGTAACCCACACAAAAACAGTTGTTACTTATGAAACTGGAAGGTCTGAGGAGGTGACATATGAACACATGAGGAGATTGAGGATGTCAGTACTGGCCTGATAATGTGCCAGAGTTAAGAATCTAGATTTTAAGCATATTAAGTCACCGGTAAACAGACACAAGAAGCTGAAGGCCTCCAAGGAGTGGACTTTTAAGTACAAAATGAAGGAGGAGAAGTTAGGCCAGATATTGTATTGCTTTGTTTGCCATGGTAAGGACTCTGGATTTTAAATACAATGAACATCAACTGGTAAAAACACAAGTTTATCAGTAAAAAACACAAATGTATTGCCTCTCCAAAGAGGAGACAATTAAACACAAGATGAAGTTGTCTGTATTTTGCCTGTCCTCAGTGTCCTCAGCACCTTAGAGAGGCAGAAGCAAAGCCAAAGATCTATAGGGAAGGAAAAAAAAAACCTACAAGTTCCTCTATGGCCATGTTATGTTTGAGCTGTCTTTTGGATGTTGAAAAGGAGGTATCAAATAAACAGCTAGGCACCCAGGTCTGAGTTCAGATCCCTTAGCTTCCCTCCCGCCAGGAAGGGCACACTCACGAGAGCCTGTAGAGCAGGATGTGATATAAGGCATCACAGGTGAGCCGGTCCCGGGGCACCGACACGAGGAGTGGGTGCCCAAAGAGCATCAGGCCATAGTAGGAGTTGTTGTAGTCCCGGGCTGGGGTGCGCTCCCGCAGATAGACAGGAAGCACAACGTCCTCTCTTTTGCCCTCACCGGTCCCAACCCTATTTGACACCTCGTATCTGTGTGGGGGATGGATATCAGATCACACCTGATCAGTACATTCCAAGGATGACTCCCTTGACCTTGTCCCAGTTACTCCATCCATTCACCTATATTAGCCTGAAAATGTTTTAAAAGACTCTGAAAACTCACAAGATATTTTGTGCTTTACAAAGTGTTAGCTGAATTATTCAGCACTTTGTTTATGCGATGTTGTTAAAAATTACTTTGGCATCAGAACACTGAGGGGATTAACAAAAATTTTCAGTGACAAAAGAACTTAATTTCTTTTTGGATAACACTGCTTGGTTTACAAAGATCTTTTCTGTCTTCAAAACACTTTCTATTTTAGTTTCTAGTTACCCAAAGATTAAAAATTTTTGGAATACTCTTCTGCTCAGAAAGATCTGCAGCGTTCCCTACTTCAAAAAACATTTGTTTTTCAGGATTGAAATATGAATAAGAAGTTCAGATCAGCAACTAGTACATAGTAACTACTTAGTAAGTGCTAAATAAAATTAATAAAAAACGGTAGCTTCTCTCATGTAACAAGGAAGAAACTCTCCAAGGACACCTTGTATACAGATCTGTCACCCTGAACCCACCTCACTTATGGCCTTAAGGCATATATAGCTGAGAGAATGCACAGGGCAGGTGCTTGGTGAACAGGGCAGAGGAGAGGAGATAGAAGGTGGTTAATGGAAGGTCATACAAAAGGAAACAGAAGAGTGACTCCTGAGGAACCCTACTCCCCTCACTCACATGAAGATATCATCTCGGTCCAAGATGCTGCTCAAAGACTCCTCTAGCTGGTAGATTTTATAGAAGCGGTGACTGAAGACATCAGCCACCATCATCTGAGAATGGGATACAGAAAGAGCACTGGTCAGTCTGCAAGGTCTACCCACCCCTTCTGCCTCCCTTCCCCCGAATCCCACTCTTCCTCCATCTTCAGATCCTCACCCTGTCTGGTGTAACACCTGTGTGTTTAGACAGAGCCACACACAGATCTGAGATTTTGCCTTTCTTGGGGACCACAAGCCGATGCTGAGGGAGAAACAGTATCCACAAAAGATCAGAAGGGGGAAAAAAAACAACAAAAGATCAAAAGGTAAGTTTGGTGGTTTAATGCAGGAAACCTTGAAGTATGGCAAAGTAATGAAATAAACTCACTACATGTCTTTCATTATGTCCCCGTGTTCCCATTCCCCTCATACCTGCTCTGGCTTGCGGCGAGGATCCATGGAGACAAAGAAGACCTCCATGACCCTCTTGTGGCTAACAGGCAGTGGGACACTGAGGTAGCAGAAGGGGTCAAAGGTCACAGACACGTTGCCACAATCAGGGCACACCAGTGTGGACTTGAAGAGTCCATGGAAAGTGTCCACAATCACAGAATCATTCCGTCGTTTGTGGTTCTGCCAGGCCTCCTGAGCAACCTCCTGTTGACAGTGTCATCATGGGAGGGGGGCTTGCCAGAGGCAGGGGAAAACTGGGGTTTGCGGTGGATGCACATAGGGTTAAGGTTAAGGCCACTGTTAAAGTCAAGAGGTAGAATTACAGCTAGGGATATCTAGACTACGTTCACTGTCAGGATTGGGGTTTATTTTGGGCAGGAAACTGAGTTAGGTATGGGGGCTGAGGTGGTGCTAGAGTTAAGGCTGGGGCTGAGATTGGAGTAGAGATCAGGATGGAGAAATTTAACATAAAATAATGAGGGTGTTGGATATCCCAGGGAGGCCAGAGATTTCTCAAAGCAAAGGTGTTAGTGTGGGCTTTAATGTGGGCTCTCCAGGATGGGTGCTGTGAAGAGCACCAAGGAGCAGCCTACCTGATCTGGCCGCCCAGCAGCATCACACAGCTCCACATATTCCTTCTTCTTGACCCGATTGAGGTCCTCATGCAGCCCATCCAGGAGGAACGATAGCAGCTCCTGTGAGTCATGCTGCTGGTAGCCCAGAAACTGCGATGCAAAGTGGCCGACCTTGGTCTGGAAGGGCAGGGCCGTCAGAGTGAAAGGCAGTTAGGAGAGCCAAGTGTGTGTATGCACGCGCGCACGTGCCCAGGGTTGAGTTATACCTTGAACACATGGGGCACGATGGAGCGGTGGTGGCCAGACCATGCCTGCTTCACCAGGTCTGCATAGGCCTCTGCGATCTCGCCCTTCATGCCCAGCGGGTTGCAGAAATTGAGCTCCTCCAGGTAGTGATTGTTGAGGAAATACTCAGTGAGCTGTGGCACATTGCTGAGGCACTGTAGGAGACAGGTGCCAGGTGAATGAGGCAGAGAAGAGGAAAGAGAAGGTAGCCAAAGTGGGGACAAAGCAAAGGAAGCATGGAGAAAAGGGGAAAAAAGAGAGAGAAGGGGCAAGTGGTTGGGGGTGAGAAGGGTGCAGGAGAGTGAGGGAGAAAAGATATTAGTTTTTCAAGAAAACACAGTGGCAAAGGAGAGAAGAAAAGGGAAAGAAGGTGATGGGCAGAGGAAGAAGGTATTGTTATTTCAGGAGGAACTGATGTTTCAGGAACTAAAGTGGGCATGTCAATTCAGACTTCTAAGACCCTAGCTTCCAACCTGACCCCTTGTCCTACAGCCCTCCCTGGTCCCCTAGATCTGTCCCCAATCCCCAGCTCATGAAGCCCACCCCCAGATGCCAGACACAGGTCTAATGGGCCAACCTGCAGGGCCGAGTTCATGAAGCATGTGTTGCCCAGATTGGTGAGACCGCAGACACCTGGCTGGCCCTGGAAGTCCTCATCCTCCTCAGCCATGTTCTTCCTAGGGTTGGATGAGAAACACTGTCAGCTGAAAGCCTACTATATGTGGATGAAATGTATTCATGGGCTCAGTCCTTCTGCCTATTGTGGAACCCCACTCTGGACCAGACACCCAAAGGGCTCACACAACATGCAGCTGTGCGCTGGGCCAAGTGCCATCTTTGTTTCGGGTCTCCATGATGACCACCTGGTTTGGAGGAAGAGCAAGAAGAGATGGGAAGACATTAACGGAGGACTTTATGGGCACCTAGACCTCCACCTCCCCCAACCTGAGCACTGCCAGGTGAATCTATCTGCCAGTCCACCTGAGAGGAAAAGCCCTCCCCTTCTTTACCTGCCCACTCCTGAGGCTGGCGTCAAGCACTGTGACGTTTGTGTTGCACAACCGCTCAAATAAGCCTTCTGAGTTCTTGATCCACAGCCGTGCCTCTTCCTGAGGGTTCACCAGAAACTGCTCCCGAGCTGTGCGCAACACGCGGTCTGTGGAGGGTGACAGAGCACAGTTAAGGTCTTCCTGGGACCCAGGATAATCAACCCGTCTAGGCATCAAACCCTAATTCACCCCCACTCACCTCACATACTTGGTCAATACCTATTTAAGGGAATTGTGTCCCTGATCAATCTCCAACTGATTGATGCATGCTGAGGACCCCAGACTCCCAGCAAATATCCTCTGCCACACCATCTAAGCCACTGGAATGCAGGTCACACACTCAAGGGGATCCCTCAGTGCCTCTGCCCAACTATGGCCAACACCTCCTTGATCCTCCAAAGTCTGATCGATGTCTTCTCTGTCTGCCACAGCCCAACCCATGCATACTCAGCTCACCAAGCTGTGGCCCATGGCTGTAAATGCCAACTCATTCTGTGACTCTTAGACTCACCAATAGAATCTGTGCGGTTGAATTGCACAGTGTGAGGTGAGCGCATATCACTGTGCTGGACAAGCAGCAGCTCTACTGGATAAACTTCAACCTTCTGGGTGCTGGGCAGCTCCACGACCTGTAAGGATAGAGGGGTGCATACACAGGTGTACCCATGCAGCATACATACACAGACATAAGTACAGTGACCTTTGAGGGTAGAGAAACATAAGCAAGGGCATACATACATATTGTACAAAGACACATATACAACAATCTGTAAAAGAAGCATGCACAGGTGAACACACACTGCAGATATACAAAAACATCTGTGAGGGGAGAGGGATGCAGGCACAAGTGTTATCTATACAGCATACACAGAGACACAAATACACAAGGGTCTAGACCGTTCCTGGGTCTACAAGGCCTTCCTCCTCCCCACCTCCTACAGAATCTACCTCCTCCAGCAACCACCCCACTACTTTACCTTGCGTTCAATGGGTGGCTGACCATGTTCCAGGCCATAATAGCTGACCAGATATTGCCAAGTGGTTGCTGGGAGTAGCACATAGTCCTCCCCTTCCACCAGTCCCTTCTTGAGGCGCCAGCTTACCTGGTCTGTGGGGGGTGGGGTGGGGTGGGGGGTGCAGAGGAAGAATCAGGGAAGGAAATCAATGACTAACTCTGGACATCCCAACAATGGCCTAGCACAGAGAATGGGCTTCTGATCATTTGTAGGGACAAAGGGGACAAGAACTCCAGGGCTAGGTTGATGTGGGAAGGCAGAGGCCTGTTACCTTCAAAGAGCTCAGCATTGTTGATGCAGCCGGGGAAGGTGCTGGAGTCCTGGTCCTCTCCCTGCACATATACTTCCCCCTGTTTATACCAGTGCTGTTCCACAAGGAACCTGGGGCCCAGACATGTAACAAGGGTCCCTGGTTATCTGGGGGTTAGTTGTACAACTTCCCATTGTTATGCTAATTATGTTAGACTAAAAGTATCAAAACATTATAATTCAAGATGAAAAATTTCCTCATCATATAAAAATAAATTAGTCCAAGGACAATACCAAAAAAGTGTAAAGACAATCTACAAAATGCGAGAAAATATTTGGAAACTATGTATCTGTTGAGGGCTTAATATCCTGACTATATAAAGAAATCCTACAACTCAACAACAAAAAGACAAACAACCCAATTTAAAAATGGACAAAGGAATTGAATAGACATTTCTCCAAAGAAGATATACAAATGGTCAAGAAGCACAAGAAAAGGTGCTCATCATTAGCCATCAGGGAAATGCAAGTCAAAACCATAATAAGATATACCTCACACCCACTAGAATGGCTACTATTTAAAAAATGGAAAATAATAAATATAAGTGAGGAGGCAGAGAAACAAAAACCCTCATGCATTGTTAGCAGGAATGTAAAATGGTGCAACTGCTGTGGAAAACAGTTTGTCAGTGCATCAAAAAGTTAAACAGAACTACCACATAACCTGGCAATCCTGCTTGTAGGTATATACCCCAAAGAATTGAAAGCAGGGACTTGAACAGATATTTGCATACTGATATTCATAGAGGCATTATTCACCTTAGCCAAAAGGTAGAAACAACCCAAGTGTCCATCAACAAAATGTGGTAATATACCAGAGGTGGATGAGAGTTGTGGCTGATGGTACAGATGCAAGAGTGCCTTTTCTGTGAGCTAGAGTGGATGTGCATCACTATTGGAGAAGGGAAAAATACAATTGGTGTGACCTATGGACTGTGGTTAACAGCAATACTGTAATATTCTTGCATGAATGCCAAAGATGTACCATGCTGATAATGGGGAGTATGGAAAAAATATGCCCAATGTATGCTATGGACCATGGTTGGTGGTAATAGTCTGATGATATTATCTCAAATTCTGTAACAAATGTTCCACCATGGTATGGTGTGTTGGTGAAGGGGTGTTGTAAGGGAATTCTACACATATGCATGACTGTTTTCTAAGTTCACAATTTCTGTAATAAAAATATATTTAGAAAATAATAATACGGTGGGTTGGGGGAAAAATACACCAAATGTAAGATAAGTACTATAGTTAGTAGTAATGTTTTGACGATATTCTTTCACAATTTGTAGCAAATGTTTCATAACAATGCAAGGTGTTGGTGGTGGGGTGATGTATAGAACCCCTGTATGATGTCATGCATGTTTGTTTTGTAAGTTCACAACTTTTACTATACACTTATTGTTTATGTATGTTTGTATGATATACTTAAATAAAATAGTAATATATAGACAATGGAATATTATTCAGCTGCAAAAAGGAAGAGTTCTGATACATATGACAACATGGATGAACCTTGAGGACATTATGCTGAGTGAAATAAGTCAAACACAAAAGGACAAATATTTTATGATTCCACATATATAAAATACCTAGAACAAGAAATTTTACATATAGAAAAAAATAGATTATAAGTTACCAGGGGATGGGGAGGGAGAGAATGGGGAGTTACTGCTTAATGGGTATAGAATTTCTGTTTGGGGGAAGCAGCTGTGGCTCAATTGGTTGGGCTCCTGTTTACCATGTGGGAGGCCCCGGGTTCGATTCCCAGGGCCTCCTGGTGAAGGCAAGCCAGCCAGCGCCGGCACGGTGAGCTGGCGCACCAAGATGACGCAACAGAAAGAGACAAGCAGACACAGGGAAAAAAAAAAAACACAAAGCAGATGGACACAGTGAGTACAAGTAGCAAGGGGGGAATAAATGAATAAAAAATAAATCTTTAAAAATAAAAAAAAAAAAGAATTTGGGATGAAAAAGTTTTGGTAATGGATGGTGGTCATGGCAGCAAAATATTGGGAATGTAATATCACTGAACTGTATATATGAAAGTGGTTAAAATGGGAAAATCTGTGTTGTATATATGTTATCACAATAAAAATTTTAAAAATATAAACAAATTAGAAGAAAAATTTTTCAGTGAAGCTCAGATTTTGGGTATACGATTACCTGACTTCTTAGGCTGCTAAGAGATTTGGTCAAAAAAAAAAAAAAAAAAAAGAGAATGGGTTTAATCATAGCAAAAAAAAAAACCCACCCACAGTTCTGTAGAAACATAAGGTTTAATTAGAGACTAAAAGATAATTCCTTTATATTACTCTGTGGGGTAACACAGTTAAATTAGACTCAAAATATCTGTCATTTGTGGCTAATGTTATAAGGTGTTAACCATTCATTAACTGTGCAGTATTTTTAAAGGATATACAAACAGAGGGAAAATTCTTCAGCTAAAGAAATGGGAGATTTAATGAAATCTGAAAAATCTTCCCCCCACAATTGAAAAGAATTTAAAATGCTACAGAATCATAAGGTTTTCCTTCAAAAGAAAAATTGCATACTACCATTTTTCCATCCTTTTATTTAGGATTTATTTTGCTTTTAAATTTTTGTGCTCAAAGTGACTAGCTCTCTTTTAAGAGAAACTTTTACGTGCACTACAAGAATAAACGTTTAGGAATGTGTTAAAATCTGCCTGTGTAAAACATCGTTAGAAATTCTAAGTATGGGAAATACTTGGCATATAGTAAGTGCTAAATGAATGTTAGCTGTTATTGTTCTAAACCTGGGGCTTGGACATAAAAGCTCACATATATATACACACAATTCCGTTCCCACATTCACACATAAACCTGCTCCATTATGGAATTTCTGACACATAAAAAGTCTGTCCCAAAATAGTTAGCAACCTAAAATAAACTTTAAAAAACATCAACAACACAAAATTGGTGAAAAATATTGTATTGGTTGGTTTTTTCAAGCAATTTGACCCCATAAATGTGATTCTTTAAAATGTCAATTTTCACTTGTTTATTATAAAAGGACCAGAAAAGTAGGGGTAAGGAGGGATAGAAAATCTTGGAATATACACAAGTCATCTGAGGCAGCAAACATTTGCGGTTTTTTTTTCTTCTGCATTGTCCGCGGCCCCCTGAGACCCTCCCCCCCTCCACCCCCCGATTCTGCCACTTTACACATCGCTGACAAGCCCACATCATTTATTCACACCAAAGAAACATGCCATCCCCACCATGGTCAGGATGATTTTGTCTTTTCTAAATTCAGGCCCCAAATCAGAAAAATGACACTGCTAAAATATTCTTTTATGCTTGAACTATCTTTGGGAGATAATGCAAAGATTTGTTCCTTCATCCTATAAAAGGAAGGACAATAAGAACATTTAGTTTTACCTAAAATTCTTCAAATTTCAATTTAAAATTTTAATAAAAGCTCTTTCATTTATCAAACTTAATATTAAAAATGACAAAATCAAAAAAGTTTATCAAAAAAGCAACAAGACTGGTTCAATAACTGTCTACCAAAAGACTTCTCCCCCACCCCCAATTCTAAATTCACAAATGCTTTTTCCCTTTTTGTTCATGAAAGTGAACAAGCACTAGAGATAATGATTCATTTACATAGAAATTGTCAAAGGTCTGTTGCTTATTTCAGTCTTTTATTAGATTCAGCAGTCAAGGCATGTCTACTTTGTCTACGAGCTATAGCAGCAAAAGCCGAAGTTTAGTTCTAGGGTCACCATTACACTTAATTGTTCCCCATGCTGCACAGACTCTTCTACTGACAGAAAACCCTCAGCACTTCTAGGCTAGTAGCCTAACCTCCTATGAAACATTGTCCCTTTCCTTTCTCGCAACACTATCCATTGTTGCAACACTCTAAGCCCAGCCACCCTCCTTCCTTCAAGTAAAGGTCAACCCCACAATTGTCTACCTCTGTTAAGAAACTATCCATACCCTGCAGAGACCTTCTAAAGATTCCCTTGGCTATCCCTGATTTAATTGTTTAGATGGTTTCATATTAAAAAAGAAAAACTAAAAATTGCCAAGGAGGCTACACCATCACAGACTTAAATGAAATCAGTTCAGATGACTAAGTTAATTAATTGCCCTCACCCAGATCTGCCAGCTGATAAAAGGTGAAAATATTAATAACGAAGTTTGGTGCTAGTCCATGACTACGAAATGCTTCATAAACAGAGATTTCCTGACCACTGCAGCAACCCCTACAAAATGGACAAAGAATTAAAGAACTTTTAGATGCTTTGCTATACCTAAAGAGATAAGTATAAAAAACCTAGAATTTAGTAAAAATGTTTCAAGACTTCATGATATTAGTCATGACAGCAGGGTAGAGAGGAATTGGCTTCAATAATGAACCAACATTGGTGACGTAGTTCTAAGGGTACTACTGAGGATGCTAAATGCACCTAACCCACACAATCATGACTAAGGGTAGGATGGGGACAAGAACCAAAGCCTCAAGGCCCTTTTGAACATCTCTAAAGGGGCTATAAAAACGTTCTGGTTTTTATTCTCAGGATGGATTGAGGCTTTTCCTTGCATTCCCCAACTTGGGGAACCCGACGTATCTCTCCAGTAACAGGGGCATATATTTCATCATGGGCATACATTTCATCGGTATGGTTATTCTAAACTGAGCAAACCTCATTTGCAAAGGCCTTGAGGTGAGAGCATGCTTGAGGTGTTTGAGGAACAGCAGACAGTCCAATATGGCCTGGGGAGAAAATCAGAGGAGAGATCTGAGAAGAAATCAGTGTGGAAGCAGAGCCCAGCCTCATAAAGCCTTGCAAGTCATTTTAAGAATTTTGGCATTTTCACTGCATGAGACAGAATGCTGTCAGAACGTTTTGAAGAATGGATGAACACAAGATAACTTATGTTTTAAAAAGAATTACTCTGTATGTAAAGATTTAAACTTTACAGTGGAGAAGCCTGGCAGACATCACCTTAACCAAGAGATCAAGGTTAACATTACCAGTGTGATGTCATATGGATATCATGTATCACTTGATGTGATGAGGAGATTATGCGTACAGTATGATTTCACATATATAACATTTTAACAACAAATACTGCTTAGGGATGAATACATGGTGGTAAAGCCTTGAAAAAAGGAAGAAACCATGGAAAAATCAATAGTTTCCCATGGGGCAGGGAGGGGGTTTCCATCTGGAAGGGTCACAGAAGGACTCATTATTTTTTGGTCTGAAAAACCTAAAATATTTACTATTTAGCCCAGAAGGACTTAAGGAAATGTTCTGAATCTCTGCCTGGTTGGGGGACACAATTTTTTGTTTTATTATCCTTTAAATTATATATAAAGGCTTGTTAGCTTTTAAATATTTTAATTAAAAAAAAAAAAAACTGTTTGAAACAGACTCAGAAAAGTTGCAAAAATAGTACTGTATCAGATTCCCCCAAATTTAACATTTTACTCATTTGCTTTATCATTCTCTCTTCATATACGTTTATATATACGTTACTTTTCCAACCATCTGAGAATAAGTTGCTTACGTGAAGGTTCTTTACCCTAAATGTTTTAGTATGTATCTCCTAAAAACAAGGCTATTCTCTTTCATAAACACAATTATCAAAATCAAGAAATCAGCACTGATACAGTACTAATGTCCAATCTACAGACCATAGTCAAATTTCACCAATTTTCCCATTAGTCTTTTACAATAAAGGGGGGGGAACTAATTTTTAAATAATACATTTTTTTCATGCTCCAGGATCCAATTCAGGATCACACGTTGCATGCAGTTATCATGACTCGTTAAATCTCTATTTAATCTGGAACAGCCTTTGTCTTTCACGACCATGACATTTTTGAAGAGTACGGGCCATTTATTTTTATAGAATGTCCTAAGATTTGGGATACATAAAGGATTTATATAATCTTTCTGTCTTGCATATTTCCCAATTAAAAAAACAAAACAAAACAAAACACGCTGTAACTCGGTGAGAAATAGAAAGAATCCAGAAGCAGTGAATTTCAAAAAGCACTGGTTAGCATCGAAATCAGTACAACAGGCCGATTTGTCAAGATGCGTACTGAATTTTAAAAAAATAACTATTTTTCTTCTGATTATAAAAACAAAACAGTACTAAACAGAAAATACCTTTAACATCGAAGGCCCTTTCCCTTACCAATCACCTGCACTTTCTCCTGTCCTGAGAAAAGGGCCTCGATCAGAATCACAAACCTTGCCGCGTCACAAACTTAGCTCCTTCGCAGACGCCATTTTCTATTTCAGAGGCACCACCTCCCCCTCCACCGTCGTTCCCTTAGAGCACGCCCCTCTGCATTACGTCACAGGCCCTCCCCCGTTCCCAGACGCCAGTTTCTCGGCTACGTAAGCCCCGCTCCCCTCCCCCAGCCTATAGCCCATGGCCCTTGGCCTTGGATTCTGCTCCTCTGCCCTACGTCAGCAGCCTCACCTCTTTCTCAGGCACCGCGGTGCAAACGCAGGCCCTTCCCCGCCACGTCGACCACGCCTCTCAGCCTTATGTAGCAAAGCCCGAGGTATTCCCAGGTTCCAATTTCCACCACGCAGGCCCGGCCCCACCCCCATGGCCGTTGCTCCTCGGGCTCCGCCCCCGCCCCCTCCCGCTCGGGCTCACCAAACAAACCCCATCTTGTTGTCAAACGCCAGGCTCCAATACGCAGGCCCCGCCTCTTTCCCAGACAAGGCTATACACTCATAGGCATCTCCCCGCCCCCTTGCCCGCTGTCCCATAGGCCATTCCGCCGCCCCACGGCAGTTCTCCCGCGGACCTCAGCCGCCTCGTCCCGTATCGTTGCCAACGCCCCCTCAGCCAAGACTCTACTCGCGTCCCCGCCTCACCAGCTCTCGCCAGCTCGCAGCTGACGGTCTCGCCCACTCTCGCCATTCTCGACTTGGCGTCGCTGACTCTTTAGGCCCGGCACCGCCTCGCCTTGTGACTCTCGGTCTTCAGCCGCTGCCGCCTTCGCAGCGACCGTCGCCATGGCCGCCCACCCTCCTCTTGCGGCCACCGCAGCTGGAGATAGGAAGACGCCCCTCACCTGCCACTTCCGGATTCTGGTCCCGGAAACGGAAGCAGAGCCCCCCAAACTGCCGAGGGTCTACGGCCATCTTAGAAACAGGTTGCACCTAGCACGCGTCTAAGGGCTGGGCGGGTATTGGGCTGCAGGCGGTGATTTCTGTGGCCACTGGGCGCGGTAAAATCTCCAGTTGGGGACCAAGAAAAAAGTGCGTCGTGGGACTCTGACACCATATTAAGTCAGGGCAAAATATTGCGTGCATTCGTTCGCGAGGTAGGCAAGGATATATTTTGGGAGAGCCAGGTCTTCTTGTTCCCGTACCCTACGGGGGTTCTGCGTGCCCCTACTCTGTGAGAGGCGTCTTTGTTTGCCTGACCTGAATGGCCTTCCTTCATTGCACTATCCTCTTCCTCATTCGTCAAAACCCAATGCAAAAAGCTCCTCCAGGGAGCCACCCAGGCCCTGCGGGCCGTTGTTCCCTTTTCTGAAACTATTCATTCGACAAACGTGCGTTCAAGGTAAGTCAGCCCCAAGCTCTGCGTGTTTATTGTAGTCACAGCGATGATAGACAGTAATACGCTTATGCCATGTTTTTGGCTCTGAGTTTTATTGAACTGAAATAGCAGCCTTAGGACGCAGGTACTATCACTGTCGCCCAGGAGCAACAGCGAGGGAAGCTGAGGACCAGAAACAATAATTCACTTTCTCCCACCTAGTAAGTGGCTGAGCTCCTGGTTGACCTCAGGAATTCAGGCTCCAGAGCTGTGACCTTAAAAACACCAGGTCAGAGATTCTCCACCTGTAGCCCCAGGCCTTCTGCAGATTAACTGTTTTCATACTTTTTCACTCATTCCCTCATACCTGTACAGTGGTGTTTTCCAGAGCCTCCATGACAGCCTAAAGCCTTTGCGTGTGGGTGGGTGGGTGGGGAAACACGATTCAATTTTAAGAATATAAAGAGATTCTGAAACAAACTGTTTTGAGAATTATTGCACTAGGCCAGGGTTTCTTGACCGCAGCCCTAAATTAAATTATTTGTTGTGGAGACCATGGTGGGATGTTTAGGAGCCTATCTATCCACTAGATGCCAGTAGCATCCCCCAGCTGGGATTATCAAAAATGTCTTCAAACATTGCCATATGTCCCCGGGGAGGGGGAATCGCCTTCCATTGAGAAACACTGCACTAGGCTATGCCACCCTTTTTTTCCTGCTAGGGCTCCCAGTCCTATTGATGGTAACTATTTTCCTCTGGTTTCCTGCATATTGACTGTCCCAGCCTGGCCACCCCACAACTCTCTAAACTAAGCTCATTATTCTGATTGTTTCAGTGACTTCCTTCACAGTATCACCCAGTCCCCACAGGTAAGAACAAATCTTGCCTCTCCACACCTTAAGGCCCATGAACACACAGGTCCCTGGGCCTGTAATACTCTCCCTGCACAATTTCAACCTTCTTATCATTACTCCACCCAATACCATAATTTAGCTTCATTTTCAATTAACTTCTGCGAGGCAGGGATTGTCTTTATTGTGATTCCAACCCAAACCTGGCACAGATGAGTCCTGAGGTGGGAGGGGGAGCAGTTCTTTGACCTGGGGGTCCCCAAAGAAAGTGGCACTTAAGTTGGGTCTGGCACATGACAGCGAATTTTCAAGCTCAGCTGAAACCTGTCAGATCTCTGAACTGACCCCCCCCCCCACCCCATTTATCTTGGTGGCCTGACCATCATACACTGAAAGAGTCTCCCCCTCCCCAACTCTAGACTCATCTTTACTTTCCAGAGGCCAACCTCTGCCCACACCCATGACCCCACCATTTCCCAGAACACTTGGGAATTCCAGTTCTTCCAAGTCTAGCCTGGCAATCTTGCCCTTTGCAAGGTCCTCATTTCCAGACTCCCTTGCTGCCAAGAGATGGTTAAGTGAGGTCTGCTGAGGAGCTTATGGAAGTTTCAGCCCTTTTACAATAGGAAGCAGGGAGGAAGGGTACCCTGTTGACTTTGCTTGTTTTCTCACCATAGTCTTCAAGTGTGCTGGGCCCACTCCCAGTGCTCTCCTAGATGATGGGGGCCAATTAAATTCTCCAAGCTCCTAGTAATCACCCCAGCTTAAGAGCCCTTCCCCACCCCTGCAGGGATTTAAAATCAGGCTTTTCACTTTAGACTTTTTAATATTTCATACAGCGATTATGGTGCATTCAGGAACCCAGCCCCCCAAACCCTACTAGAAGGGCCCCCACCCTGCCCTCCCACCCCATTTGAGGGCCCCAGGGTTTAGGGTGGAGGAAGGGAAGGTAACCACCCATCCGGAGACTGACCCCAGAGACTCTCCCTGCCCTGCCTCACCCTTCCCAGGGGTAAGGGGGTAACACCTGGGCACAACTCCCCGCATGTTCCTCTCCCTGCTTCTTGTGCACATATACACACTATGGCTCCTCACTGAGTTGGTCAGTTCCTGGCAGGGCCCCTACTCCACAGCACCGAGTGGGATGGGGTCAGGAGGGCTGGGCTGGGGAGACCCTGAGAAGGAAGGAAGCCCCAGCTCCAGGACTGCAGGAGGGAAAGAGTGGGGCCCCCCATCTCATCCATCTCCCACAGAGTCTCCGGTAGCCCCCAGGTCCCCTTGTAGCTTGGGATGGCAGGTGGGGTAGAAAGGCGAATGGCTGAGGCATGCTTTCCCTTAGCCGACCCCAGGGTCTGGTGATGGTCAAGGTTCTGGATAGGGACCGTGTCCCTGCCTCTGAAAGGCTAGGAGCGGGGCTTCATTGCACAAAATACTGTGGGAGGGCCCACACACAAGGGGTGGGACCCAGCCAGTCTGTATACAGAGATATTGCATTAAAAAAAAAAAAAAAAAAAAGAAAACCTCATTCAAAATAATTAAAACAACAATGAATGAAACAAACAAAAAGCCCACACAACATGAGGCAGGTGGGGCAGGCAGGAAGGCAGGCAGGGGAAGCCTCAGACCCAGGGCATTGTTGCTGTCTTGTCTGAGATCAGATCCCCAACCTGGGCTAGCTCCGCCACCCCTGGCTGGCCATGGGGTGATGGTCCTGGGGGAAAGGTATGATGGGGTTGGGGTTAGGCCTGGCCTCAGTGTGGGAGGCTGGCACAGCCATGCTGTCCGCCGGCAACTGCCGAGACAGAGAGAGACAGACAAGACAGACGAGGCAAAGGAGTGATGAGAGCTTTGTTAGCACCCAGCAAACAGGCCAATGGGTGGGCTGACAGGCCAATGGTCGGGTGTTCAGGCAGGTGGCAGGAAACAGGTGGGCAGGCGAGCATAGGTCAGGCAGACAGTAAGCAGGGGGGATGTAGTTGGGGGTTGCCCTGTGAGGGGTATGGCATCCCTCCGGCTGCTGCCTGCTGGGGCCTGGGTCTGTGGCTTAGAACTTGGCTTAGAACTCGGTGTCCACCACACGAAAAGCTGGCCTGCCTGCGGGGTGAGGGGAAAGCAGAGTGGATGGCTGTTGGTGGGCAAGCAGGTCGGGGGGGGGGGGCAGGGAGGTGGGTGAGGGGCCACACCTACCTGAGTCAGGCATTGATGAAGACCGAAGGCTGGCCTCCTTTTGTAGCTGGATCTCCTTTAGTGCAAATATGGAAGTAGCTATGGGTAGAGGGGAGACAGACAAGGGGATTGACTCATGAGGCCATCCAAGACCCCAACTATGGCCCCATTGGGGAAATTAGAAAAAGTTGCCACTTTTTTGAGGCCTTTCACCTGTTAAATAATTCCATAAACAAACCAGCTGCAACAAGAGAAAATGGAATATGGACTATTACATATCAAAATATTAGTTTTGTCAAATTAGATAATGGTATTGCAATTACCACTTGTTAAATCTGAGTGACAGAATCAACACCTATTAAGTATTGAGTGATAGATGATGTCTGGGATTTGATTTAAATTAATCCAATGGGGAGAAAGAAATGGGTCAGTTTTTCAGTTTTTTTAGGTATGAGAATGGTATAGTTGTTACATGCTGTATAGTTATGATTTGTGGATTTTTCAAGGAAACATAAAAGGATTAAGGGATGTTGCATCTAGTTTTCTGTATGTTTGAAATTTTGCAAAATAGGTAAAAGGAGTAGAAAACTAAAAAAAAAAAAAAAAAAGGCAAAACAATGACTTTTTTGGTAAAAAACTTCCTACAATGTCAACATGTCAACAAGAGGTACCCCCTTAGAGGTGGCATAGCTAGAGCCCTACATAACCCACTGAGCTGTCTGCAGTAATCCTGCCCCCTACCACTCCCCACCAATTGGTCCATTCCCCAGCCCCACTCACTGTCAGGAAGTTTGTGGATCCGCTCTCCCAAACTGAAGAAGAACGGATGTTTCATGGCGTCCTCTGCAGAGATCCGATTGCGACCCTCAAACTGAGCAAAGTGGGGGGCAGCCATTGGTACCTTCAACAAGTTGGCCTTTCTTCTTCCCCATCCCAGACTCTGTCCCTGGGGTCCCTATTTACCCATACCTGGAGTTCCCTACCCCCTTCCCCCAAGGCTGGCCCAGGAAGGTAGGCTCACCTGCAGCAGCTTGGTGAGGAGGTCAGCTCCGTCACTGTCAAGTCTACCGCAAGGCCAAGGAAACCTGCTTTATATTGACTTTGGGCACTCTGGCCCCTAAATCCCACCCACCCACCCACCTGCCAACCTCACCGGGGTGCATGGCTCAAAAGGGCCTCAGCTCGGTACTTGGGGTAGTTGTATGTCTTGAACTCCTCATTGGACAGGATGCCTGGCCATGTCTCCTCAGTTGGGGTTCCTGGAGGGGAAGAGGAGTCACCCCAAGCATCTGACAGGGCCTCCCTGGCATGCCCCAATGGTTCCTAGGACTCATGCCCCCCTCACCCAAGATGCGGAAGATGAAGTGCAGCTGTTCCTCCACTGTGGAGCCAGGGAAGAGGGGCCGGCCTGTGGCCATCTCATAGAAGATGCAGCCCACGCCCCTGGGCAGGGAGGGCACAGTGAGTAGGGAGGCAGTAGGCTGGCTGGTGGTTATGACCAAGCCACCCCCTTCAGCGCGTGACCCGTGCCACAATTCCACCTGTCCTTACCACATGTCAATCTGTGTAGAATAATCTGTGGACCCAAGCAGAATGTCAGGGGGCCGGTACCACAGTGTCACCACCTCATTGGAGTATGTCTTTGTTGGGATTGACTTGGCCCGGGCAAGGCCTAAAAGGCAGAGAGAAGGGATAGAATTGAGGAGGTCCTGATCAAAGTCTGGGGTAGAGTACAGGTGGTATTAGTGTCATAAGCAAAGTCTGGTGGGGTTGAAGTGAGGGAGGTAGGGTGGAAACGGACCTTTGGGTGCCCAAGGGCAGGTGGGCAGGCAGGGAATGAGGTTTGGAGGAGGTTGAGGTGGAGAGGGAGATTAAGGGGGTCATAGGGAAGAGGTTAGGGGCAAAAGTCCTAGAGAAGGGGAATGAGACCAGGTGGTCATGGGGAAGGGGGAGGCTGAGACAGTAAAGTTAGGGTATCAATGGGAAGAAGGGGGAGGCCAGCTGTACCAAAATCAGCCAGCTTGAGCTCTCCCCTCTCGTTGATGAGTAAGTTCTGGGGCTTGAGGTCTCGGTGTAGCACCTTCTGCCGGTGGCAGTAGGCCAGGCCACGGAGCAGCTGGAACAGGAACAGCTGGGGACCCAGGAACAGCAGGCAGAAGTCAAGGAGTATCTACCAGCCCAAACCCCAGTAGGCACTGCTCTCCCTCCCCAACAAAGACACTGAGCCCAGAGCCTTGTCATACACAAGGGAACAGGGTTCCAACACCCTGCCCTCCAAGGGCTACCAGCAAAATAGCCGAATGAGGAAAGTCCATTTCTAGGAGATTTGTGGGGTGGAGTGGGTAAGTGGGAGCCCTCTTGTGCCCTGGTGGCCCCTGCTTCCTGCCCCACACCCACTTTCACGTTATGCATGTTGATGACGTTCCCACAGTCATCTAGGTACTGCTTCAGGTCCTTGTCCTGGGGAGAGAAGAGGAGGAAGTACCAAAACAAGGATCACATCCTGTGGCTCCTGGCCATCTCCCCACCTCTCCCCAGGATCCTTGGTCACCCAACCTTACCAGGTACTCAAAGACAAGGGTGAGGGACTTCTCCGTGTGGATAATGTCATGTAGTGTGACGATGTTGGCGTGTTTAAGGTCCTTGAGCAGGGACACTGTAGGAGGCATGGGGGTGAGATGGAAAAGAGTCAGGCTATGCCCGCAGGATTTTCTTCTTTCCCTATGCAATTTGAGATAGTGCTTTGTAGTCACCGGCTCCAATCTACTACCTTATGCCAGGAAAATGACTTGCATATTCCAGATGTGAAAACAAAGGCTTGATGAAGAGTACCAAGCAAGAACCTGAGATGGCAGTGGTTAAGTCTGGGCAGGATCCTCCCTTTCCCTGTACCCCTCACCTAAGCAGGCATGTGATACTAGATTTTCACAAACTTTTTTGAGTTTTTGAGAAGGGGCCTTGCTCCAACTCGCAGTACACACACACACACAGGCCTGCAGCATCATGTGAAATTGAGTTTGCACACTCAATTTCTATATAATTCAGATTCATTCCACATGATATTCTCTGAATAGAAACTGTTACATCAAAGTAAATTGATGAGGGAAGCGGATGTGGCTCAATCAGGTTTACCTCCCGTTTACCATATGGGAGGCCCCGGGTTCGGTTCCCGGGGCCTCCTGGTGAGGGCAAGCCTGCCCACACGGTGCGGTTAGCTGACCCAGGGAGCACAGCAGCAAGGGGGGGGTAAAAGGAAAAAAAAAAAAAAACTTTTAAAAAAAAAAAAAAAAAAACAAAGTAAATTGATGAGCACTTTCAAGGTCTCTCTCAGAACCAAAGTAAGCACTCTGATAGTTAGACGGTCCCTGTAGAGGCTGGTGCTACCCCTTCGCTGTGGGAGTTGTGGCCAGAGCCTGGGAAGCCCACCCTCCCCAGTGTGCACCCTGGCGGAGGTCTGAGGCTCATGGGCACAGCGTGGTCTTGATGCATGGCATCTAACCCAGGCCCTTGTCATGTCTTTCAGAGAAGACACCAACATCAGGTAGGCCGCTCTGGCTGGCCTTCTGGAGGGGAGGTGAGGGACAGGGGCGGTGTGGGGCCAGACAGGCAGGGCTCTGCGCCTTGGACAGGCCAGGCTGCCACTTCGACAAGTGGACCCCACATGGCCATTTCATGGCCAAACCATGAGCTCCTCACCCGCTTTTCCCCCAAACAGAAATGGATTCCTGGTACTTTCTCTAGTGGCTGGAGAACAAGGACATGAAACTTGGAATATCAGAAGTCCCAGAACCCCCAGCCTTTGTTCTTACCATGGAGCATGCATGTGAGTGCAATGGGGGGGGGGTCTAGGAAGCCTGGGTCAGATGGGATGGGGGTCTGTACCTTCTCGGATGGCGGTGCAGGGTGCCCCCTCTTCATGTTCCAGTCTGATCTCCTTGAGTGCCACGAGGTTGTCTGTTAGCTTACTTTTGCCTTTGTAGACGGTGGCATAGGTGCCCTGGGGTATGAGGAAGAGGAATAAGAGCTATGAGGTATCAGAATGTTCCCACTCACCCCCAACCCCACCATGGGCCTCCTGGCTGTCCCTCACCTCGCCCAGCTTGTCCAGCTTGATGTAGGTCTCTAGTTTCCCAAAGCCAATCTCGGACTGTGGGGTAAAGGAAGCAGGTTGAAGCAGGCTCAGGGGAGGGGACTGGGATAGAAGGAAGAGACAAGACAGGAACAGGAGATGCTCACCAGGCTGACGCGGCGGAGACGGCGGCTGAGGGGCTTGTCAAAGATGGGGCTATTGAGGGTCAGCTTCTCAAGGTAGCCCTCAGGCAACCGGATGTCAGCTGGTAACGATAGGCGCTTGTTGATGTCCTGGCAGGCAAGATGGAGGAGAAACAGGACCATGAACCTCACCTCCCCAGGTCCAACCCCCTTTATTCCAACCCCTCCAACACATGTGCAGGGGACGGCACCTCAGTGGAGATCTTGCGTGGTGGATGGTTGCGCATGCGCACCCTTACTGGCGACTGCACCTCATCCGAGGATGTAGCTGAAGCTTGGTCACTCTCCCCATCAGACCCCATCTTCAAGTCCTCGTGCACAATCTCTGGTGGGGCCGGGGGAGGGTGGGTGGAGAGGGTGGGCAGGCCAGGTGGGGTCAGAAGCCCCAGGATACACACCCCTGGACAACACATTCCTTCACCACACATGCATGTACATGACCCCCAAAGCAGCCTGAAGTCCCTCAGGGAGACAGTGGCAGGGCCCAAGGGAGGATTGAGGGGGTGGACACCTAGTCACCTAGTGGAGCACCCAGTTCCAGGGGCAAGTTGAGACTGTAGCTGGCCCAGGGCCAGTGGGCAAGCAGGAACAGAGGTAGCCAAGGGCCCTGGGGAGGCAGGCCCAGGGCAGGCAGGCACCAGGATACTTGTGGGGCCATTGCAGAGTGCAGAAAGACAGAGGGAGGCTTGGGCCAGCTGTGGCAGGCAGGGCACCCTTCCTCCCTCTAGGGCTTGGGTACAAAGCCAAGGGAAGGAACACAGATGGACAGATAGAGAGGGTGTTGAGAGAGGATGGCAGGAAAGGGGGAGAAGAGACTACATGGAGGGTGGGGAGGGGAGAGAAAATGGAGAAAGGAAAATAAAAACAACACAAATCTAAGAGGAATTTGGCTGGGAGACAGCACCTGGGAACCAGTTTGGGTGAGGATGGGGAAGAGTGGTAAGTGGACCCACCTGGTGCAGAGCTGAGTGGGCCCCTTCCGGAGCGAGGCTCTCCAGGGGCGGAACGTGTGGGGGCCTCTCCAAGGTCACTGCCGCCACCGCCACCACCACTCTCATCCAGGCCTATCTGTTCAGGGGCACCATTGGTCTTGTCTACACCTCGGCCCCCTCGGAGTGTCATTGACAGCTGCCGTTTGATCTTCTTCATCCGGTCCATGGCGACCTGAGCAGGGGAGCACAGATGAGAATGGGTCCCACACTAGCATATACCTGACCACATGGACCTCTAAAATCCATGACAACCTAGTGGGGGGGGATTGACATGAACCTATGTCAATGCCCACCCAACTACTGTGGACCCCTGAAACCACCCAGGATTCCTGAAAACCTGGCATGGATGGAAACTCTTGTCAGTGCCTGCTCACCCACAGCCAACCCTTTGGGCCCCTGTTCTTAAGTAGCCCACCTGGGTACTCAGGCTTGGGTGGCTGGCTGAGGGCAAAGGCCCACCACTTGGGGTGTTGACTTCTATGGGGGCAGCCTCACTGTAGGAGCAGAGGGCTCCACAGCAGGCGTTCTCAGGTGCAGCGGCAGTGGTGGACCCAGATGTGGGTGGGGCGAGGTGCTCGCCCAGGGCCACAGGACCACTGACACGGCCCCGGGCACGCCCATAGAATGGCATGTTCCGCTGGCACCAGCCCCACATTACCCCCAACTGCCAAGGCAGAATGCTCTCTGCGGCCACAGGGACACTCCCACCTCCCCCCAGCAACCCCAGCAACCATCGTCAAGGCAACTAATGGACCACCCCACTGGCCTGCTCAGGTGAGGGGTGCAGGGAAAGGGAGGAGCCTACCCAGACTTAACCACTGTGTGGGGCTGCAGGGGGGCAGTATCTCAGTGCACACCAGCTCTTCTCAGGGCTGCTGGAAAGGTTCAATCGGGTTGGGACCCCACCCAGATTTTTACAGTCTCCTCTACTCAAGAATATACTACATCTTCCTTACCCCAAATAAATGCCCAGTCCTCAATGTGGCCTACAAGGTCCTACCCCATTAGTCCCTCTACCTCTCTTTCTTCACTCCCCCTTGATCATTCCTACTTGCTGTTCTGCAACCATACCCAGCACAGTCCCACCTCATGACCTTTGCACAGCTGTTCCCTGTACCTGGAATACCCTTCCCTGGGATTTCCAAACAACGCACTCCCTCACCTCCTTCAAAGACCTGGTCCAGGAACCACCTGGACTCACAGTAGGGCCTAAGATGGCCCCAGGCCCAAATGAGGTCGAATATGAGACGGGCTGGATGTGAGGAGAGAAATGGGTCATCTGCTACCTTGAAATCAGGTGCTCCCCGCAACACTACCCTCAGGGGGTAGAGGGGCCAGCCTAGCAGTAAGACCCCAGATGAGTGAAGCCCATCCACAGAGAACCCAGGACAACAAAAACCCTAGCCCAGGAGGCAGGCAGACTGACTGGACATGAGGCCAAGGAAGGTAAAGCAAAGCCAGCCCCCAAAGACTGTCCTGTGCCCCCAATAAGGCATTGATTGATACCCAGTTGCTTTGAATGTTGTGGCGGAAGAAGGGAGCTATAAATAGGGCTGAATGGGGGATGGGGAGCCAAGAGTACATGGCCTGACTGGAAACCCCAGGGGCTGGTCATGCTCGAGTTAAGCTTTTTGAGATTTTAGGAAGATAGGGTACAAAATCTTTGTATTATGCAACATCCCCAGTGTAGGAGGGGGATCCTGGGCAGATTCCTGTGAACACTTTAAACATTTATATACAGCAAAACTTTTGAATATTATCATTTTGGTTTTCTGAACTTTTTATTTAGATTTGGAACAGCGGAGGAAGGAACAATAAACTGGACACATAACTCCACACACAAAAAAGGGCACATGTCCTTCCTGACCCCTGAATACACATATCCATCCTCAGATTAGTCTCTTACCCAAGGACACCCACCACCTCAGACCACACCAACCAAGGACAGTCATTACACCCTACCAACTCCCAGAGATATACACACCATCCTCATTCTGTCCTGATTTCCATTAGCTCAAAGTGTCCTGCTTCCTTCAGTACACACTGAACCCTCAAGAGTGACAAAACCTTAACTCCAACCCCCATCAGCATACAAAGCCCTTACATACAACCCTGAACTCTATCAGCATGGGAGAGTGAGGCTAACTCTTACCACCACATATTTAGGCCCCTCCATGGCCTAGCTGCCTGTCAGCCTCTCCACAGCACTGACCCCCAATAAGGCACTACCCTCCACATGACTGTGATCTCCATGAATTGGCTCAGTCCCCTCTACAGCTGATACATATTAACACTCACTGGACTATCAGTTCTGCCCCCTCCTCACCATTAGCATGCCCTGGATCTCCAAACTTCCCTGCCCCTGGTTAAGATACACTAGGCCTCTCCACAGCACTGACCCCCATTGACAAACTGTTCCCCTGCCCTACATGATTCTGACTCCTATTAACATGCACTTGGGGCCCTCTACAGCTGACCTACATTAGCACTCACTGGACCTTCACACTGCCCTGAATCCCATTAACACAAAGTGAAACTTGCAGATCCCTGACCTGTTTTTGCAGTCAGACCCCTCTCCACAGGTATGAACACCATTAACACATGTTGTGGTGCTTCCACTACCCTGCCCACCACCCCACTCACCCACATCAGCACAAGCTGGACCTTCACTCCACCCTGACCCCTATTAGCACACACTGGGCCTCACAGTCCCGCCTCCCCATTAGCACACCTTGAATCGTTACTCAGCCCTATTCCCCAGGGACACACAAACACAGTCTATAATGGCCTGACCCTCATCAGTTCATACAAGTCTTCATTCAGTCCTGACCCCCATTAGCACATGCTTCAGCCCTCCATGGCTCTAATCCACATCAGAACACCTGGGCCCTCACATATTCCTGTCCTTTATTTCCATTTGCTTCAACCCCTCCACAACTATGCCCCCTATTGATTTACACTTGGATCCCTTCAAAGTCCTGATCCCCCTTATTATACTCTAGATCCCCTCCATTAGCACTCTCTGGAACCTCAACACATCAGTCTCCCATGGACACAGACATACACTGTCCTCACAATGTTCTGACACTAGTTAGCACACTCCAGACCTCTATACAGCTCTGACCCTCCCCCCATTGGCACCTTTAAGCTCCTCCATAGCTCTAAACTTACATTAGCAGTCATTAGAACTTCATATAGTACCTGCCCCTCATATAGCATGCCCTCAAAGGCTCACATTCCCTGTCCCCTGTCCTCATGGACACACACACACCTATCTCACACCACCTTGACCCTCATTACACTGAGACTTGTACAGTGCTAAGCAACATTTCCTTCCACCCCCTGCCCCACACATACACACAACTCTGATACCCATTATACACTGCCAGATCCTTCCACCACTCTGCCCCCATCAGCACACACTGGGCCGCACACTACCGGATCCTTGTTACCACCAGCACACAGCCTTTACAGCTATGGCCCTATTTGCATACACTCGAGTCCTTCCACTACCCTGCTCCTGATGAGCACACCCTGGTAAGGTACGCACCACCCAGTCCCCCATGGACAAAAGCACAGTATTAACACCATCCTGACCCTTATTCCCACACACGGGGGCCTCAGAGCCCTGATCCTGTTAGCACACCTGGTACCTCTACCACCCTATCCCCCCGCTAACGCACACTGGGTATCCCTACAGCTATAATCTCCATTAGTATATGCCGGCACCCCCCACCCCCATTAACATCCTCGGGTCCCTGGACTGCCCTGACCGCCTCATGAGCACACTGGGCCTCAAACCTTACACAGCCTTAAG
Organism: Tolypeutes matacus; assembly: GCA_026826555.1. Taxonomy (NCBI): domain Eukaryota; kingdom Metazoa; phylum Chordata; class Mammalia; order Cingulata; family Chlamyphoridae; genus Tolypeutes; species Tolypeutes matacus. The sequence continues at coordinate 6,710,411 of JAKSZT010054419.1, read as the reverse complement.
ATTTATTACCAACTGCCGAGCCCTCCACAGCTCAGGTCCCTATTAGCAAATCTCGATTCTTCCACCACTCGGCCACCCATTTCCACACCCTCTGATCCTTCGAACACCCTGCTCCCCATTAGCACCCACAAGGCTTCCCATCCCCAGCTCCCAGACCGGGCCCAGGGCGGGGCCAAGGTCAGGGAGGCCCGGAATGACCCCCCGCCCCCGGTGCACTCTGGGAAATTCGCTGGGTTGGGGGGAGGGGATATATGACGACCAGACAGCCCCCACCCCGCCCGGGTTAGAGGTTGGTTCTATAGATGGGGCAGCCCCCACCCCACGTCTCGAGGACGCGCTTACCGGCGGGGGCGCGCGTGCAGCCTCAGCGCCGCGAGGCCGGCGCGGCGGCGCCTGGGGCGGCGGCCCGGGCTGAGGCCGCGCGACCTCCTTCTCCTCCTGCTTGCCGCAGGCGCCCGTCCCAGTAGTCTTCGGCCATGGCTGCTGGGCCCGGGCCGCCGCCGGCTGAGGAGGAGGAGGAGGCGGCGGCGGCGGTGGCTGAGGCGGAGGCGGCGTCCCGCTCAGCCGGCCATGAGCTCGGCAGCTACGGGCGATGCCCCTGGGCTCGCTGGCGCCGGCTCGAATACTAGTGCTCACGGCTCGCGCCTCAGCCCCGGCTGCTCGCGGAGACGCGGCGGATCCCAGGGCCGAACAGCCAACGGCCCAACCGCCGCCGCGCGCGCCGCGCTTCGCGCATGCGCACGCACGCGCTGGAAAGGGTGAAGTGGGAAGGAGGGAACTCACCTCGGACTGCATGTACCAAAAGACCCGTCCACAGCGGGAGGGGGCGCGGCCATTGCGCGCCCACCGGGGAATGTGGCGCCGGCCCTGGAACGGCGCCAGGGGGAAGTCTAGGGGTTGTTTTAGAACTCAGTTCCGATCTTGTCAGAAGTTTGCTAGCACCGAGGTGGGCAGCAGCCAATAACCAGGCGTGCCAGTCACCACTATCTCCCCCTACTTGATCTCACTTGGTACATCCCCATGGTGGTAAACGGGACTTGCCACTGTTGCAAGGAGGAAGATAGATGAGGCAGTCCGTCCTAGTGCCTCGAGTTACCGCAGGAGAAAGAAATTTTAAAGGTTCGCAAGAAGATGACTTTTCTAGGAGAGGCGGCCTGGAGAATCATCGGCCTTTACCACGTTAGATAGGACAGAGTCTAGCCCCACCCAGCTGCTCGCCCCCCCCATTCCCACTGTGAACGCGTGAGGCCCCGCCCTTTGAGGTTGCCGCCCAGCCAATCGGGTTTGCTCGCTGGGGTGAGGCAGCGCAAGAATGAAGGGCGTGGCTGGGCTGAAGAGGCGTGATTTTCCGGCCCCACTCCCCGGCCTCTGTCCGGTTTTCATTGGTTTTCATTGTTCTGAGCTTCTTTCTCACTATAGGCCGAATATCCCACAAGGTGATTGGTAGAAAGTGTTGAGTTAGATTTCGTCCCGCCTCTCAACCTCTCCATCTCCCCCAACCGGGCCCGTGCGACAGTCTATCCACTGAGAGGAAAGGCGGCTCTTTAGAGGGGCGGGCTCCGACACTGCGCATGCTTGAGGCTTTGGGTTGGGAATGCTCTTTTCTCTGCCTCTCGCCGGCTTCTGTGCCCGCGCCCGGGGTTGGGTTTTTCTTCGCCTCTCAACTACCTCTTCTTTCCTGCCGAAGCCCCGCCAGTGGCTCTCACTGCTCTGCGGTGTCTTCTTTTTGTTGCCTTTATTTACTGGGTGCCTGTTGTGTGTCAAGCACTGCCAGGCAGACCTAAATCCTCACCCCTCTCTGCCTGGAAAACTTCCCAATCACCAAGTCCAGCTCAAATGGCGGCAGCCTTCCGGACATCCTTACACTGCGCACAGTCCAAAGCCGGCCTCCCTGCCTCTCCTGGGCTTGCCTTTATGGCAGCCTTAGTCAACCCAGGTTAGGATTTTCAGGTTCAGACTAGCGAGGCTTTACTAGGCCATGATGGGAATGGAAATATTTGGCAAAGACTTTAAAAAGTACTTACCACGAACTAAACGATAAGGTCCATCCCTTCTCTAACCTCATCTACCCGTCTCCACCTCTCATTCAGACTGGCGTACTAGCTTCCTTCCAGCTGTTCCCGAATAAAGCAGGCACAATCCAACCTCAGGGACTTTGCACTTGCTGTTCCCTGCGCTTAGAATGCTCTTCCTCCGGATAGCCACATGGTTCATTCCCTTACTTCCTCGGTCCTTGCTTCAATGTCACCTCCATGAAGACTGCCCTAGTTTAAAATGCTTACCAGCACCCCCATCACTCCAGATCCCCAGATCCTAGCCTTTTGAATAGCTCTGATCAACTTTGAACATACAATTTACTTATGTTTATTGTGTATCCTGCGTCTCACCCTAGTAGAACCTAAGCCCCAGGAGGACAAGGATCTGTTTTATCCACTGCTCTGTTCCCAACACCTAGCACAGTCTAATGCCTAAATGGCAAAAAATTCCAAAATGCCTGCTGGGTGCAGGAGACTCGGTGCAGTGACCCAACCCCTGCCTGCTGAGTCCTGATCTACCTTGCTGGTGTTAAAATGGCAGTCAAACAAGACAGAAGTAAAATAGTCGGTAGGGGGACTAAGATGCAACCAGGACTCGAGGGTGACCCATAGGCTGGTCCTGATGGAAAAGGTTGCAGGTGTGAAATAAGGTGTCTAGGGGATTCAGGAGCTGTGATGAAGAGGCAGAAGTGTCTGGAGAGTCCGGGGCTGTAATGGTGGAAGAGAGGCGAGAGTGAACAAGTCATCTAGAGCACCCAAGAGCTGGGATAGTACATAAACGGGGCAGAGGAATAATTTGTGTGCAGGCATCAGATGGTGCAGACACAGGACAGGTGTGGAATGTTTATAGAGTATTCTGGAACAGTAATGGAAAAAGTGCCTGTGGTGGGAAAAGCTACACCAAACCTCTCCACAACTAAGCTAGCATCACGACTAAATACCAATGGTAAAGCACTCCTACTCCCAATATCCCCACTATCCTGGTGAATAAATAGGACCTATAGAATGATGAGGTCACCCAAGCAGAACAGGCCAAGAAGAAAACTGTCATAAGAGGGAGATGGGCAAGGGCATATGCTATACCTGAGGTTCAGTTGTGGCCCAGAAGGCAACAGAGGTGAGGACTCCTGGTAGTCAGGACAGGTTTGGGGTCAAGCTGAGCAACTCCCTATAGATTTGAATGGAGGAATGAGGGGTGTGTTTCTAAAAGTGGGACAGAGGAAGGGGTGTCTGGTTGGGTGAGGGACAGAGCCAGTACAGATGGAGGAAGGCACAGACTTGGTAGCAGCCAACCAGACTGGTGCCTTCAGCTATCTAGAGTGCTTCACCAAAACTAAGGATGGAGTGTGGGTAGCTCTGCAGTCCAGGCAGGGCCAGGGGTGAGCTGCCTACTCAAATCAATAAACATTCTTCAGCCCCCACAGGCTGCTCAATGGTAGCAGGCCTGACAACCCTGAACCCTCAAGGAGAGGACAGGCAGACCTCGAGCCGAGAGGGTGGGGTGGGAAAGGGACTTTCCCTCTAGATGTTCTCAGCCCAATAATTTCTGTAATAAATGCAGAGTATGTCTTAAGGCACTGGTATTCCTCAGTCTAGCAGAGCTTTTCAGGCCCCTTTGCAGCAGGGAAGTTGGACTGAGAGCAACACAAGCATTTTTGGTACCAGAAACCATGATTGTAAAGGCCTGCCCAGGGTCTGAGTGCTTTGTGCCAGGTGGGAAGAGATCTGCCGCAAGGACAAGTCATGTTGACCAAGCCTTGGCAGCCTGCTTGCCGTAATTATTTTCACCAGAGGGGGGAAAGATTAGAGAAGTTAAAGGACTTACTCAAATAAAAATCTTTGCTACCTCTCAAAATCAAAATGGCAGGTAATTAGGAGTTGGAGGAGGGATTTAACTCAGCTCTAATAGTCTTATTGGACCCAGGTACCTGCTCACTATGGTCTCACTGGTACCTTCGTTTCTTCCTAAGCAAAGAAGGAAAAGGTGGCAATTCTCTTATCTTCTCTGCCCAGGAAACTTGGATTTTGAGTAAAAGTCCCATGCTGCTGAGGTAGGGCTGAGCCCTTTGAGTTACCACTCAAACCCACACATCTCCAGGAAGCCTCTTCCTTCCCTGGGACCAGCAGGGTATGCCACATCTGGGGTAATAATTCTTTATTAGGGTTCAGGTCCATACAAGGTAGAAAGCAGCGGCAAGAAGGGTTCGGGGAGGGATGGTGAGGGAACACCAGGCTTGGCTAGCCTTGCGCTAGGAGGGGTCGGAGACAGGTAGACAGGGGCCAGTCTAGAGGAGTAGACGGGGTCAGCGGATGGTGTATCGTACATAGGGGACCTCGACATCCTCGCCGCTCTCGTCGTTGCAGCACAGCTCAAGCACCAGCGCCCGCACATGGCGGCCCAGCTTTCGCTTCGACACACGGCTTACAATCTCTGTCATCCTGGGAGTGGCGGGGGGGGAGTTGCAGAAGGTCAAGGAGGCAGAAAGCAAGAAAGAAGAGAAGGGTAGGTAGGTGGGGGCAAAGGAGGTAGAGAAGTAGTGAATATGAGTGGAGGAAGTTGGGGTTCCCCACACCACACAACCCTTGCCCCTGGCCTCTCCCAGCCTGCCCAGCAGCAAACTCACGGCTGATCCAACCGTTCCTTGAGCTTGGCGGCTGGCATGAAGAAGGAATACAGCATGGACACACCTTGGGATAGCATAGTAATCTCCAATTTGTGCTCTGTCTGGAGAGAGGAGGGGAGACAGCAGTGTCATGGTGGTGAACAGCCCAGCAAGTCACTTGCACACACCACTCACTCTCCAGGTTGGGTGAGAGTGAGGTTAGGGTGAGGATAGGGCCTTACCTTAAAGTAGTCAAGGAACTGTTTGAGAGTCATCTCCTCACCATTAGGCTGTAGCCCCTGTACCTCAAAGCGATCCCACAATGTCCACTCTTGGTTATAGTACTGCAGGACAAGGAACAGGAGAGTAAGATGGTAGGATAGGGCTACCTCAGAGGGTCCAGCCCCGGCCAGTCTTCCCCCACCCACTCGTGCAGTCATGTTAAGCCAGATCACAAGCCTTCTTTTGTTCAAAACTATCTTGTGGCTCCCATCTCACCCTGAGTAAGCTCTGAAATTCTTATGACCAACAAAACCCTATGATTAGAATCCTAATCTTTTCCCTATCTCCTAACCCCACTCATCCTCTTGCTCACTCTGCTCTAACTACACTGGCCTTTTACTTATTATTCTCAAATATGCCATGCACACTTACTACCCCAGGACCCTTGCAAAAACTGCTCCCTCTGCCTGAAATGACCTTCTCCTAGAAACCTGTATTGCTTGTCTCTCCACTACCTCCTTCAAGTCTGGACTCAAATATCTTTTCAGGAAGGCCTTCCATGACCACTCCATGTAAAATCCCAAACCCACCCCTCATCCCCCAGTGCTCCCAACTCCTCTTTGCCCTGCCTTTTTTTTTGTTCCAAAACAATTTACCATGTTATTTATATATATCTAATTTCACAGATATACTCTTAGCAACTAGAAGAGTACCTGGCACACAATAGTTGCTCAATAAATATTTGAGTGAATGAATGAAGCAAATAGAGCATCTGACAGAGTAAGCCCCCAATAAGTACTAGCTGCTATTTTGGTATAGTTATTAATAACCTAATCATCTCCTAGGGCACAATTCAAACATCCCATCTTAAAAAGCAGAATCAGACTAGTGTCTAGCACAATACTAGGTACTCAAAAAATGTGAAGGAATGAATGAATGCAAAAGGGTATGCAAAAGGAGTAAGTATGCATTGACAGAACCTCACCTGGCAACAAGATATGATAAGACTACAGCCAGCTCTATAGAGACACACAGACACATACCACCCACAAACCCACCCTGCTGATGCAGGCCCCCACCTGGTGACGAGGTGCGGCAAGGGGCTCAGAGAAGCCGAAGAAAGGCAGGGCTAAGTTGAGGAAGCCATTCTTGTAGGAATCAAGCTGTCGGTGCCCCTGCACCACCTTGTACAGCTCCAGACACACAAGGCCAACCACAGCTGCTGTGGTCGTGGCAATGGCGGGGATGATCTTGCCTGCAATCAGCTTGCTCTATGAGACAAGAGGGGACCAGGTCAGGTGGTAGATAGAGAGGCTCAGAGGCTACAGAAGGGGCCAAATGCAGGGAACTCAAGCCTGGGATAGAGTGGAATGTGAGATTCACCTTGTGCCTGTCTGCAGGGGGAATGTCGTAATTCTCTGCCCGGAGGTTGGATGCAGCCACAATGAAATCCATGTGGAAATTGCTGTCATTGTCCTGTTATGAATGGGAGGGTGGAAGAACAGTGGGGAGAGGGTTAGGGGAGCAAGAGGTTTCCTGGCTTCTGGGGACACAGTATCCTCCACCAATTACCTGCTGGACTCCCCCAGATCACAAAGGGATGGCTGGGAAAACCTATTCATTCAGGACTTTGTGGCAGGCCCATGATCCAATCCCCACAAATGCCTGAGGCTGGCTCCAAAACTAGACCTTTTCGGCTTGGCCTACCCGCCCCTGCCCTGCCCAGGGTCCCCCACCCAGCACCTTCTCAAAGTCGATGGGGTACATTTTGAACCCAGGGAGCTTGTCGGGGCTGGGCAGCGTGGCCTTGAGCTCCTCTAGACGGCTGTCATCTGCAGGAAGGGAGGGACACATCAGGCCTTTAGATCCTACGCCAGGGTCTGAGGGAAAAGCAGGAGCCCAGGGTGGGGCAAAAGGTGTTCAGGCAGATAAAGAATTGGGAAAGGAGAGACATTTTGGGAGAGAGAAGGGGTAAGGGAGAGCGGTAGAGCAGGAAAACAGAGCACAAACCTAAAAAAGAGAGTTGGGGCAGGGGGGAGGGGGGGAGAGAGAGAATGTATCTCTGGGAACACTAAGAAATGAAGACATTAGGAGAAAGTGGAAATGAAGGGATCAAGATGGGAGAGGTGTAGATCTTGGGGAGAATGATATACAAGATGGGGAGATATGGAGGAGGATACAGAGGGAAAAAGAAGGGAACGATGGAAAAAGATATCGAGGAGAAATATGCAAAAATATGGATATAGAGAAGAGATATGGAGGTGGAGAAGAGAGATGAAAAGGGGAAGATGAGGGTAGAGGGTGAGACAAGTGGAGGACACACACATACACACACTCACATATATATGGAGAGAAAGGTGGGGGAAATACATGGAGAAGATGAAAAATGGAAAGAAATATACAGAAAAATATACACAAGGGGCTAGATATTTGGGAAGGAAGATGGGACATAAAAGGGGAGACAGAAATATACAGAGGGTAAATGTAAGGGGAGCTACAGGGCTGCAGATGCATTATCTGTGGAGGGAGAGATATATGGAAGGAAATATATATGGGAAAGTATACAGATCAGGGTCAGAAACTACAGCTCCACTGGCCAAACTCAGCCTGTCCCCCGTATTTGTAAATAAAATTTTATTGGAAAACAGCCACATTCCTTCATGTACTTATTATCTATGGCTGCTTTTGCAGTTCAATTGCAGAGTTGATTAATTGCAGACACCATATGATCCACAAAGCCTAAAATATTTATTTGGCCCTTTACCTCTGATACACACTATGAGCTGGGGAGAGAGATGAAGGGAGACGGGGGAGTTGGAAGTTGGCTGAGGAGAGGGAGATAGGGAGGGAGGTGTTAGTGGGGAAGATATCAAAGGAGAGAGAGATCATTAGTAGAGATCATATCCTCCAGATAAATAGATCAAGAAGAAACAAGAGAAAGGGAGAACAAAACCAAGGCAAAAACACACACAGAGCAAGAGAGACAAACAGCTAGTTCTCCTGAGAGCCAGTGGGAAGGAAAAAGAGGGAACAATTAAGAGAATTTGCCCCAACCAACCCTCTTCATTTCAGAGGAGGAAGTGAGGTTCAAAGGAGGGTGTAGGGAAGTCCCAGGCCTGGGCAGGGGACAAATGGCAAGCACTCTCACCAACAGAAGCATTGGCGCTCTGCAGCTCCTGGTCAGAGACATGGATCTTGACGCCCGACTTGGGGGTGAACTCGGGGACCTGCACAGACTGCAGGAGTGTGGCCACAGCAGTTCGGTCCTGGGAGCCTGCCAGGCCATAGGTCTGGGCAAACAGGTTGGCAGCAGCCACCACGTAATCCAGGTGTAGAGGCTGGGAGAAGGCAGGGCAAGGAGGGGTGAGCACATCAGCCCCTAACTGGGGAGCCTCCACCTCTGTCTCCAACCAGCCCAACCCTCCCACCCTCAGCCTGACCCTAGGAAACCCCAGGGAGAAGACTTACGTTGTTGATGTCAAAAGTGAGTGGGTGTGGACAGCGTTTGGGCCCAGACCAGAATGGGGCTCCCGAGCTTGTGAGCTAAGGGGATGGAGAGATTTTAGGGGAGCAGGACCTGAGAATGGAGGCCTCTCTGACAATCCTGACTCCTCACCTTGGCCCCAAATGTCCCCTGACTCACTATCTCTGGCTGGGGATGCACAGGGGGCTGGAGTCATTCATAAAAGACCCAGAGTGCAGGGTACTGTAGACGGGGGACCCAATGCCAAGTGGAACCAGGGAAAACTACCAATTTCTGGGCACTCTCACTTTGTGCCACACCACTACTTAACTCTTATGGATTGCCAGGCACTGTACTCACAGAAGAGGAAAGTGAGGTGGAGAGACATTATGTTGACTTGCCCCAGGCTCAAGTTGAGCTGGAATTTGAACTCTCACTGATTCCTGTGTTCTAAATGCTAAAATTTCTCCCCTATAATCCCTATAGCCCTGAGTGGGAGTCAGCTATTACTCATCCCACACCAAAGGCTAAGGGAAACAGAAATATAGTCCCTTGCTTAAAGGAAAAGGAATGGGGAAAAAAACAGGTCTGTGCAGAAAGCACAGGCTTAATCATTCTAAGATCCCCATGCCTTGAGGCACTGTCATAACTGGATTACTAAGGGGGATGAGTGAGCCACACTGAGAACCCATAATAGGCTCCTGTTTCTGGGAAATGTATTCTGCCAAATGTTCCCAACAAGCATGCATTACCTGGTCAGGAGGGAAGTTGTGCAGCAGCTGCCGGATGTTGTTAGAATACTGGGTGTGCCAGTGATGGCAGGCCCAGGTCACACAGTCAGCCCAGGTCTGTGGCCGCTGCAGTACCAGGCTGCGCTGCACGGCCTCCAGCACCTCCAGTGGTTGGGTGCCTGCCAGCCGCAGTGTCCGTTCCACAAACTTGGGGTCTCTATCAGGAAGTAGAGGGGGGCAAAGGGGCAGGATTACAAAGCAGCCACAGGAATGGGCTCTGGGCAACCCCACTTCTTTCATGCAAAGTTAGCCCTGACCACTGATGGCATCATTATTTCATTCAAAATGTGTGCCTGGTGCTGGGTTTTACCCCATGGTAAGGAAAGCAGACAGGATGCTGTGGCTGGTGGGCAGGAGAGAGCGAGGGGAGCATTTGGGCAGGTGGCTTACTCACGTGAGGTACTGGTTGACGTTTTCTGCTGGCTGCTTGAAGAGGCCTTCAAACTCATCCCGAGCCCACTGCAGACAGAGGAAACAGATACATGGAGCGATGGGTAACAAAACGGGTTTCCCTAGACATTAGAAAGACCATAGTGAATAAAGCAAGTCAGAAGGGTAGACCATAAGTGAATAAAGCAAGTCAGAAGGGTACAGCTACTCTGGGAGAAAGGAGGAAGGAAGCCCCTACTAACCACTAGCCCCCAACTTTCCTTGACCCTCCCCACCTGGCACCTCAATTTAAAAACCAATGGCCTCGATCTCGGTAGTGGTTATACAAGCGTATATGTATGAAAAAAATTTCTTCTTAAGATCTGTGTACCTTACTCTAGATATGTTGTGCCTCAGTAAAAAAAAGTGTTAACTATTCTTTATACTCATCTACATGTTGAAAAATTCAAGTATCTCAATAGCAGAAGCTTGGTGGCCAAGGGGTGGCCTGGGTACTTTCCCTCTTCCCACAAAGCTACTCACCTGCAGGGTGTGCTCAATGGCATTTGGGAAGTTCTTCAGAGTGCAGATGGGGATAGACTTCTCCGGTGGGTCCTGGCTAGAGCTGTACGACTCTGTCAGGAAAGGGATCACCACCTGCACATTGCCCTTGGTTCCCAGTGTGCCTGACTCCAGCAGCGGCTTACGGTAGTACACACAGCGGCGGTCCATGTACATACCTGTGGGGAGGTGGGGAGCACAGTGTGAGAGCTGGAAGAGAAATCACAGGATAGGATAGGAAGACAGGTGTGTGCGTGCACACACACAGGACCCTGCCCTTGTCCTCCTCACCCTCCTCCAGACTCACGAGCATCCACGTTATCCAGGGCATTGGCCACACCATCCAGGTTTTGGAAAAAGTCATCGTCATATATGCGTTCTGTGTCAGGGCCAACGCGGTTCTGGTGGCTTGTCACCCGAATGTGTGGATTCATTTGGTGCACAGCTGCTGCAGCTGTGTCAGACTTTAATTTCTGGAGGGGGCAATGCCGGGGTGGGGATAGGGGAAAAGAAGTTCAGTCATTCATGAATTCACTCAACAAACCTTTGCAGAGCTGTCCTGAGGACTGATTTACTTAATGCTGGGTAAAAACTAGGCCCTGAGAACTCAGGAGGCTCCCTGACTTAGCAGGAGAGTCTGTGACAACTCCACATGGCAGGGGTAGTGACGGATGTGGAAGGGACTCAGTAGAAAGGGAAGCAGTGGATAGACACAGACTGGAGACAATAGGTCAGACATCTGTTCTTTTACATACCTAACATCTACTGTTCTTTCAGCTAAAAGCACCCAAGGTTGAGGTAGATTCTCCCAAACAAAACCAGGATGCTAGTACAAAGACAAGCAGGATCCTTTCAAAGCCCAAGTAAGGTTGCATCCCTCCTCTGCTCATAACTCTCCCCTGGCTCCCACCTCCACTTAGGGTAAAATGAGTTCGTTTCCATGATCTCTCCAACCTGTTCTATCACTTTCCTGACTAGGCACATTCAAACTTTGGAGTCTTCACATGGGCTGATATCTCTGCCTAGAACACTTTCCCCCCAGATACCCTCTTATTTCCTTACACCCTCCACACCCACATTTTTGCAGAAATGAGGACTTTTTTTCAATGAGGTCTTTCTTAACCACCAAAACTGCAAACCAACCTCCCTGGCACTCCCCACTTCCCTTATTTTCTTCTTGTTTCCTTTGCACAGCACTTATCACCTAACATTAACTACATACTTCACTACTGTATTGTATTTATTGTTTACAATCTATTCTCTATTAGAATCTTTGTTCTGTTCCTTGGTTTATGCCAAATGCCTAGAACAAAACCTACCTACCTCAATAACCATGTGGTAAATAAATGAATGAATGAAAGGGGGAAATAGATCCTGGAGAGGCAAAAATGACAATGTCCCCTACAGAAGGCTTCTCAGATAGATCCCTGAATAACCCAGTGTCCATCTGTACAGAAAAAGAGTTAACATAGCAGTTCTAAAACTGCTATCCAAAGCCTGCTTGTAAGGAACTTGGATTTCAGGAAGGTTCCCACTCCCCTAACAGATAAGAGCAGCTCACTGTGCCCAAATTGTGCAAAAAGTATGGTTTATGCTCAACACCTGCATTCCTTCTGGGAGTCTAGAGTTTTGGTACATGACAGGCAGAGGATGCCTACATGACCAGCCCATAGTAAAAGCCCTAATGAGTTTCCCTGGTTGGCAACATTTCACGCATGTTGTCACAACTCCTTGCTGGGGGAATTAAGTGAATCCTGTGTGACTCCCCTGGGAGGGGAGAGGACTCTTGGAAGCTTGCACCTGGTCTCCCTGGGACTTTGCCCCATGTGCCTTTTCTCTTTGCTGATTTTACTGTGTCCTTTCACTGTAAAAAATATTTGCAAGTACAACCATATGCTGAGTCCTGTGAGTTCTCTTAGTGAATCATCAAGCTTGGGGATGCTCTTGGGGACCCCCAACACACCATCCCAACCAGCAACAATCAGAAATCAGAGTTTAAAAAAAAAAAAAAAAGGGAGATGAAAAATGGTAGATTAGATGAAAGAGTGCTCAATAAATGTTTGTTGAATGAATGACAGAGAAACTGAGGGAAGGAAAAGCTGAAGGAAAGACAAGAGGTGGAAGGCGTCCGCCAAAAAGAGTGGGAACAAAAAAAAACAGGAGGGAAATGAGAGGACAAAGTCTCACCCCCACTCACCGTGACATCCCAGGGCCGAAACAGAAACTGCCGGTTCAGATTGGACTTCTCAATGGTGTCCATGTCTGTGATGACGATTTCCCCACCCTCCCCACAACCCAGCCCAATCATGGCGAAGTTCTTAAGCAGCTCACAACCAATGGCTCCTGCACCCACCTGAGAGGTGGCCAAGAGAGACAAAGGCTGGTCAGTGATTCAAATTAGCACAGAGCCACCCATCAGCCCATCAGGTGAGGGGAAGAGGGTCTAGTGCCTCATTTCCAAGTCCCAGGGCCATAAGAAATAACCCACAGTCATCTGAGGGTGCCCAAAGGTACCAGAGGGGACAAACAGGGATGCAGAAGCATCACAAGCATTCCCTTGTGATAAAGAAAATGCCAAAGGGGCTGAGACCAAAGGTACAAAACCTAGAGACCCTCCCTTGGGAGATAGAAGGAGACCCAAAAAGAGGTGGTCAGAAGCCAGGGGAGGTTGCTGGTGTCTAACGGAATCACTCACCAGGAAGTACCTTTGCTTGCCCAGCTTCTCTTGCAAGTCTGAGCCAAATACAGCCACCTGCCCATCATAACGGTTCCGGCACTGAGGAATGCGAAGGAAGAAGGGTCAGAGAAGGACCTCTCTTGAGGTGCTCCCCCATGACGCCTCCCCCACGAACTCCACGCACATACCGGGAGGCACTTGTCCTCTGTGAGAGCCTCTTTGTCCTCAGGGAGACACTCAAGGGCATCAAAGTACAGCCACTGCATGATGGGCATAAATTTCCCAGAGCAGGCCTGGAAGGGGAGATGGTCAGTGGTTAACCGGGGACTGAGATGAACAGCAAGTGATGGAGAAAGGAATGTGCCTGGCCCTAGACTCTATCTGCAAGCTCAACCCCAATCCTACCCTTCCCCACCCATGCCAACCTTCATGACCTCCTGAGCAGCCAAACCCCCAATGAAGGCATTCATGGGTGCCAGATCCCCAGCAGCCACATATGCCAGCTTCCGGATGAGGTCCTCATCTAGGTTGTCTTGCTGAACTGCTGGCAGGGCTCGAGCATTCACAGCCTGTGCTAGGGCCACCAGTTCTGTTGCATCCTCCTGGTCAGGCAGAAGGAACCAAGAAAGAACCTGTCAGGCCACCATGGGGGGAGGGACAGGGAAGGAGGATGGATAAGCAGAGAGGGAAGGTGATTCTTCAGTGCCAAGGACATTTGCCCTGGTTGCCTTGCCCACCCACCTACCTCGTTGCGGGGCCGAGGTGGCCGGCCATGCTGAGTACAGAACTGGTGCAGGGCCTGGAAGCCAATGTGCAACTGGGCAGGGCGTGAGTACTTGGCAAAGTCTGTTATCACAAAGTCGGGCTCTGCCAGTGAGGTCAGCAAGGATTTCTGTGGGGAACAGGATATCAGGACCAGGGTGAGGAATGGAGAACCTAGAAATGCCTAGAACCGCCCCCCCCCCCCGGCCCAGCCCACTCCTCAACCGCTACACTTACAAAGCTAATCTTCTTAGGTACTTTGACCTGGCTGACAATGCCTCCACGGACATAGTCAGAGAAGTTGGAGGTGTCACAAATGCTAAAGGTGTAAGGACCTAGGATAGATGTAGAAGCTGTCAGTCAGTCAGTCCACTCTCCCTCTCTACCCCCTTGATCCACAACCCCACTTAGGATAAGAAATAAACCCATACCTGACCCAGCTCAGGCATAAGGAGCCATCTCTTTTCTGCTCTAGGCTCCACCTGGACATCAGAAACCATTTCCCCTGTGCCCTAGACCTAGCTCAGACCCCATGAGACTCTGTGTCCCTGGCCCCAACTCTAGAGTGAAGGATCTTTTCTGCTCTTTGTCCAAATCATCTCAGATACCAGAGGATCCTCTGATTTGCTCTGTTCAAATACCAGAGACCTTCTCCCCCTCAGCTCAGATATGAGGGACCCATTTTCCTAGGAAAAGCTCAAACACAAGGCAGCATCTCTCCATGTCCATCAGTTCTGACTGGACCCCAGAGGTCTCTGGCTCATCTCAGACTCCCACAATGTGTCTCCCCTTGCTCTTAGCCTAGGGGCATTCCTCCCTTCAACCCTCGGGACAAAGCCCAGGGATACATCTCCCATCTCACCCAGGACTTTGATCTCTATGGGCTGATTTCCGTTGAGTTCGATCATGCCCTGCACTTCTGAAAAGGAGACAAAGTCGCCACTCTCAAACCCATGTCGGGCCTCATCCAGGCAGGTAACCACACCGGGGCTGTCCTATAGTTAGAGGAGGAGTGAGCCTCAGAGGCAGGCTCAGGGTACCAGGAGCAGACAGGGAGGACTACTGCTCTCCATCTGCCTGCCAGGACCCCTGGGCCTGGTTGCCTCACCTTGGTGACCATAGATACCATAGCACTGAGTGGCTGCTCCCCATTGGAATCTGTGAGGATCATTTCCTCTCCAAAGTCACAGAAGAGCTGCCTGTAGAGAGAGGCAACAGGATTGATGCCCTGAGTCCTATGTACATGGCAGAACCCAATGTGACCCTCAAGATGTAGTAAATACTTGCTGAACAAACTCAGGCAATCCCTGCTGGGAATCAGATGGTGCCACAAAGGGAGAGACAAACACACAGAATCCAAAACACAGGTGGTTGAGGGTGGAATGAGGGCAATGGGAGCCCAGGGGTCTTGGCCTGGGTCTGGTAGGGATTGGGGAAGAAGGATGGAAGGGCAGGCACTCACCCGAACAGGCCCCTCGTGTCTGCCACCACCAGCTTGATGCCACGGCTATGACAGAACTCACCCACCCGCAGCTGGTCCTCCAAGGGGGTGTTGGTGAGGACTACCACCTGTGGAGAGGCAGAGACTCAGACCACAGGCCTAGCATTGGGGCAAAGTGGAGAGAAAGAATGAGGCAAGCTGACACAGAAGGTTCAGGCTTTGCTAGTTCAGGTTTCTTTCACAAATATTTACAAAGTATCTACCATGTATCAGAGAAGAGAAATATGAATCCCTAGACCATGCCAGAAATAGTAAAGAAGTACCTGGGAAGAGAGTTTGGAAACTAGCTGACTCATTTATTTGACAAACACCCACTGCTGCCTGCCTAGAACCTTGCCATGCCCTGAGTCACAAAATAAGAAAAACTCTGTCCCCAGCCAAAGTCTGAGCTCATTCCTACCACACCCACCTGCTCCCAATTCTCAAGATAACTCCAACTCAGCCACGATCTCTGGGACTTTGGTCTCTGTCTAAGTGTCTACCCTTAACTTCCAAGCTGAGCTCCTACTTGTATATCAGGACTCAGGTGCAGTGCCTGGCTGTCTGGGATACCCAGGGAGGGTACCATCTCAGCTCCTACAGCTCCTCTTTCTGACCCAGATTTATTTTTTATTTAACAAATACCCACATGGCCCTTATCATGTGACAGCTGCTATTCTAAGAACTTAACCTTCACAAAAAAAAATACTTGAGGCAAGTATTTTTTGTTTTACAGACAGGAAAAACTAAAGCACAGGAGGTTAACTGATTTGCCCAAGGTCAGAGACTCACACCAAGACAATTTAGCTCCAGTGTCTGTGTTTATAACCACTATGCTGTACTATTTGCCTGTACACACCTTCCCCCGACTGAAAAAGTGCTGAGTCCCCCAAGGGCAGGTCCGGGGTCTAAATCTTGCTTGCATCCCCTAGCCTCCCCCAGCACGAAACCTGGCACACAGGGCCAAACCACTTAATAAGGAGCGAATGAAAAAACAAATGAACAAACCAGAGATGGCCTCTGAGGGAATTAGGCAGGAGGCTGGGTGGTGCCCCAAGATACCTGGAAGCCACTAAGGAAGTCCTCAACAAGGGGCCCAGTGTAGGCGCTGACAGGCACGTAGCTGTTGAGCTCAGCGAGGCGGGGCTGTGATACCTCAGCCCGGTTTTTACCGATGTCTTCCTCCCGCAGGTAAAACTACAAGATGGTACAATAAGGTAAGGAATGAAGTGACTGTGGAGCCCAGGGGGGTTGGTGCCTCAGCAACGGGGAAGGGGACTGGGAAGAAGTACCTGGGAGGAGAGGTCAGCCCACTGTGCAGTGCCTTGGTCATGTAGGGTGACAGCCTTGACACCACCAAGGATGATGTTCTTGGCAATCTCCACGCCCAGACCCCGCAGGCCTGATACCAGTACACTGGACGTTTGGAGCCTCTTCATTGCCTCATGGCCCAGCACATACCTAAAAGGTTAGGGGGCACTCCAGGTCAGGGCCTGGCCTATCTGACCCTATCCTCTTATTGTCTCCTCCCACCTCTCAGCCCAGTCCTGGCCTCACTTACAGCTGCCGTGAGTAAAGACCCTCGTCTATGTCTGCTTCACTGCCGTTCTTCGCCATTCCCTAGGGGAAGAGGGGAAAAAACAGGTTCAGGGGAGGTGAGGAGGAGTATAGCTTGAGCAAATGGACAGTGGTACAAAACTCACCCACCCACCACCCCCACTACCCTGCCTACCAGTCTCCAGGGAGAAGACACTTACGTTGGTTGGTACCGAGGATACTTCAGACAGCACGGAGTGGGCAGGAGAGCAGTTAGAACCTGGCTTTGGATCAGGCCCGGACACGCGACGTTTCTTGGACAGCGGCGAGCTGGACATCTGGAGGAAAAAGGAGGCTCAGAGGTGACCTGATGCATGTGGATAAGTTTTTCTGTTTGTTAGTGGTGATTCTGGGGGAGGGGAGGACTTCAGTAATAGTATCCCTATTTTACAAAAGAGGAGACAGGTAGAGAGGTGAGGTAATTTTCCCAGGGTCACACAGTGGGTCAGAGCTAACTAAGATCTGAACCCAAGGAGTCTGGTTTGCAAATCCATGCTGCTGACCACTAGGTCATTTGCCTCTCCCCAGACCAGCATAATGAGGCAGAGACTCCAATCTTGGCGGGGGGGCAAAAGTAGTGAATAGAAGAATGTACTTGTGGGGAGGTCAGAGGAGGGATGTGGTTTCAGGACAGACCTGGATTCAAATCTCGACCCTGCCATTCCTTGACAGATGTCATTTAATCCCTATGGGCCTCAGTTTCCTCACCTGTAAAATGAGGGTGATGATACTACTTACCTACCCCATGAGGTTGTTGAGATGATGAGAAATAACACAGGGCATAGAGCCTGGCGCAGAGTAGGTAGGCAACAACAAACAGCCATTTTCCTCTCCCTCAACGCAGGCGGGGAGGGGGAGGAGAGAGTGTGGAAGGGATAAAAGGGCTTGGATATCCATCAGGGTGGGACGATGGCAGGAAATCCCGTGCAGAGAACCCAGTCCCCAGAGGGGTACAGGGAGGAGAGCCAGTTTTACAAAGCCCACCCCCCCACACTGCCCCCAACCTCCCCACCCCCTGCCCAAAGCCTTGAAAAGGGAAAACCAGCCCCAACCAATAAAAGAGGTCAGGTCACAGGGAAAGAGAAAACACACACTTCCCAAGCCTCATCTGTGTGTGGAGGCTCTCAAACAGATAAACAGTAATAATAAATGAATGTTCATTAAGAGTCCTCCCTGTGCCAGATGCCACACCAAGCACTTCTTGATCCTTGTCTCAATTTATGCTCGGGGTATTCCCATAGGGTTTAGACTAGTATTGATAACATCTTCCATCTCACACTGGATGGAAAAAATTCGTTCAGAGATGTTTGGTGACTTGATCGAGGTTCCCATCAAGTGGCCAAGCTGGGACCAGACCAGAGTCTGCTGACCCTGAAGCCTAAGCTGTCTCCCAGTAGAGTGTTATCACCTTTCATCCCCTCTATAGCTCTGACCCTGCAAAACAGGGTCTGGTGTCCTTGTTAGACAAATGAGAAAACCTGAGCTCATAGAGGTCAAGTAACTTGCCATGGGTCACACACTAGGTCCCAGAGACAGAACAATATAGCCTCCTGTAGGAGTGAAATGTAGTGGTGGAGGTTTCTGGATCCAAATGATGGGAACCACCAGACCCAGAACCATTTCCTCTCCAACCCCAAATGCTCCTTTAAGCCTCTGTTCATCTACCAAGAGCTTACTGCCTGCCAATCACAGGGTAAAGGGTAAAGGCCTTTCTCTAATCCTAACAACCCCCACAAACCAGATACCCTTATGCCCCTATCAGGTAAGAAAACAGAGGCTCAGCAAGCTTGTTACTTGCCCAAAGTCACACAAGTGGTATGGGACTGTTTGCCAAATGACTCCTAGGTGAATAAAGACAGGGCCCAGCCCACAGGACTAGGGAATGGGGGGTAAGGGGAAGGAGAGGCAGGCTAGGGTCCCTGAGTCAGTCAGCAGAATTGCTGAGAACCAACCTGGATGGGAAGAGGCCTGGTGAGTTGGTAGGGAGACAAAGGCAAATCATATTTTCCATTTACTGACTCTCTGACATGGGCCAGGGATCTCATTTTCTCTTAGCCCCATTTTCTCCAAAAGCAGAGGCAAACGGAATCATCCTCAAGGGGCTGCTGGGAGGGTTAAAGAAGCCAAGATCTGTGGTCAGAGCTCAGCGACATGATATGTGTCCTCCCCAAACACCTGCAGGGGCCTCCATTTCCTCAGTTATCTCCTTGCCTTATCATTGGTTTGTTTGTTTGAAACATACCATCTCCCCACTCCCTAAATCAGAGATGATCCAGGGTTTGAGAGAGCTTTAATATCTGGACCTTTCTCCTCTGAGCCCCTAATGCTGGGGGCAAGGGTCTAAGTAGGTTTTGGTTAATTGTTCAAAAGTGGATTTTGATTGCCCAGGTTTGGAACCGCCCTGTCTCAAGGTAGGCAGGAGGAGTCTGGGACAGAAATTCCACAGAAGGGCTAAAGACCCCTCTACCACCACCACCCCCAGCAAAAAAAAAAAATTCATACCCTTTCTCCCCCAGGCCTCTATTAGAACACTAGTCCTGCAAACTGGCAAAGCTTAACTGGAGCTTAGAGTTTCAAAACTTGCTTGAGATCTCCAAACTGATGACTTCAAAGCACAAGCGTTCTCTACCTCCAAATCAGAGAACTAAGTGTTTGAAGGAGAAACCTTGGAATGGGTTTGAGAGGGAGCAGACACAGGGTCAGGATTATCAGGATGGAGTAGCTATTACAAAGAGAAGGGACGCTGGGGCCTATTAAGCCTCCTGGGAGGGGTTAACTGAGAAGTCCCTGGGAACATGAGAGAAGAGTCAGTAAGTGGTTGTTTGAGCCCATGGAGGCTCTGAGGGAGATGGGAAAGGGATGTAAGAAGCCCTGGGGGTGAAGGGGAAGGGAGAGGGCCAGAGGACTTAGGAATCCTGACTTAAATCTGGGTCTTTGGAAAAAGAGCTTTTGGGGAAGGGCTGGGAAATTGCAGGGGTACAGAGGCCCTCAGAAGCTGCAAGGTGTAGAAGGGCTGGTGCTGGGCTCTGTGGAAGCTGCATAGGGAATGGGTGGGGGATCCTGGGGCCCAAGGTAAGAAGATGCTTGGGTCTGGGGGTGAGGGACTGTTCTCTGTCAGGAGGATGCCTGAGGCCCTAGGAGTCTCTGAGAGCAGATGCTAGTAGAAGGAAATCGTTGGCCAAAAGTAGGGACTTGTGGGTGTGGTGTCTCTGACATTGATGCTACAGTCCTAGGAGGCTATGAGGCTGGACGCTGAAGCCCAGGATGAGGTTGGGAGATCTGAGAGCAAACCCTTGGAGAGGGATTTCTAATGGGACACAAAGGCCCTCTGGTGGTCTGTGACAAGACATGCTAGGTATCAGAGTTGCTCTAAGGGTATAGAAAGGGGAAGCTGAGCCTAGACCACTCACACCCCAGAAAGTTCAGCAAGGAGGCATTGGCTAGGTCCTGAAGTAGAATTAGGTCTCTCTGACCAAGGATGGTGAACCCCATGGAGGCTCAGAGTAGATGCTGAGAAGGGGGCTCTTTACTATGAGGGACCACTGGATCTGTTGGGGTAAAGAAAGGATGTCTGACAATGATGTTGGAATTCTACAAGGCTGAAAGCAGAGGCTGAGGGCCTGACTGAAGATGCTGGGGACTCTGAAATGCTCTGAAGGCAGATTCTGAGATGTGATCTGAAGTTAAATGATTTGTGAAAGGAGAAGCTGGAACTCTGGTCAGCTTTTGAAGGCAGAGATTGGGTCCAGGGTGGGGTTGGGGAGGCAAGTCTTTGGTGGAGGTAGACAGGGTCTGTAAGGGGAGATGCTGGCGGGAGAGACCTCTGATGGACGATTATGTGTCCAAACAATTCTTCCCTGGTGTCTGACATCTCTTGGAAGGTGCTGAGGGAAGATACTTAGGGGTGTGGGAAGGGGAGATGCCTTTGAAGGGTAGTCTCTGAAGGGCAATGTTGGGCCCAGAGGGTTTTCCAATAGAAGATAGTGGGTGAGGGTGGAGCTGGGGGAGGTGGGCCAATGAGTACAAATGCTGGGGGTGTCAAAGAAGGTGACAGAGGAACAAGTCTCTCAAGGGCAGATTCTGGTGATTGAAGGAGTCTCTAAAAGCAGATGCTAATGGGGGTCTCTGAATAGAAATGCTGGCTCCAGGAAGGTCTCCGATGAAAGATGCTAAAGTCAGAGTGGGGTTGGGGGATGGCTGAGATGTAAGGAAAGAGTCTGACAAAGAAGCCAGGCCTAAATGGGCTTTCACAGGGTCTGGTCCCCTTGGAAGCTATGAGGGCAGACAATGTATGGGAAGGAAGAAAAGAGGAGGGAAGAGGGAGGGATGTATGAACAAAGATGCTAGAAAAGGTTCTCTTGTAGAAGTGATGGCCCCATACATGGACTCTCCCCAGGTCAGACCCCTCTTGGAAGCTGTGAAGCAAATACTGTGGGTCGGGGAAGGGGGTCTGAAGGGAGATTCTGGGGGAAGGGCTTTAACTAGGAATGTTGAGCCTGGTGAGTTCTATTGGTGATTGGGGGGAGTTCTGATCTGTGATGCAAGATCCAGGACAGGGTCAGGTCCCTGGCTAGAGATGCTGGCCTGAATTTCTAAAATCAGATGCTGGGGGTCTGACCCCAAGGTCAGATCTCTGTCCGAGGTGGAGGGTTGGCCCCGGACAGGAAATGGCCCCGCCCCAGGATCTGTCGCCCCGGCCGATTCCTAGAGACCAAGTCACCGCCACCCACTCCGACAGCAGCACTGCTCAGTGCCGGCCCAGGCCCCTCCAATGCCTCCCGAAACCCCTGTTCGGGGCAAGGCGTTGAGAAAGGTCGTTTGTTACCAATGCCGGTTCCCCGGGTCGCGCCGCCGCCAACGCCTCAAGGAGCCGAAGCCAAGCCCGGCCACCGCCCTCCTCCTCCTCCTCCCCGCCGCCTGGGCCGCCTAGAATCGCCGCCTGGGCCTCCGCCTTCTCCTTTCCGAGCCGTTGTGGTTGTAGTCCTCCCTGCCACCTCCTTCACCTCAGCAGCCGACACAAGATGGCGGCTGCCGAGCCTGAGGCCGGAACAAAACCTTGGGCCCCACCCCCAGGAACCCGGATGCAAGCGAGCCTCGCCCACTTATGAATCATGTATGATATCTACAGACCCTCTGTGACTCGAGCGATTGGGAGGTAAACAGCTCCACCTGGTGACTACTGGGGCACTAACTAGGAAAACAGGTAAAGCTGCATAGAAGCCTCGCCCCACTATACATGAATAATGAATTAGTTGCTGCAACCAGGCTGCCCTAGTAACCAAGAAAGGACATCAAGGCTATGGTTCCTGATCATGAATTATGCATGAATCGGGTGGTTGGGTGACAAACATCCTGCAACCAGAAAGCAGATGTTAGAACATGGAAGCCACGCCCTACCGTTGATGAATAATGAATGACGCTTCAGCGGCCGGGAAATCAAGGAGACCACATCGCTTATCCTTATCATGAATAATGCATGAGGCCTGGTGGGATGAAACAAAAGGGACAGGCCCGCCTACTGCTGCACCTAATACCCTGTAAGCAGGGAAATAGGGCTACTGCAGGGAAAACACACTCCTCCAGGCCATGAATAATGAATTACGCTGCTGCTGCAGCTCAACCTGGAAACCCCGAGATCAGAAAGGTCCCACCCAGCTACTCATGAATTATGCATGAAGCTGGCTGGACCCAACCACTCAAGACAGACCCGCCCAGCAGAGAGGGATTATGGTACTACAGCCTAGTTGTCAAGGCAACATGGCCACGCCTCTTTGTTCATGAATAATGCTGCCCAGCCACAGAGGAAACCAAGAGAGTGAAGCCTCTTGATCCCCACCCCGGACAAACTGCTCATCAATCTGTTCTGCCTTGGTCCAACCAAATCCAGATCATTACATGCCTTTGGCAAGTGCCTTAGTTTCCACAACTGTGAAATGGGGATAGTAATAGAACCTAATCACCTCAGAGGAGTGAAATGAGTTATCAAAATCAGAATAAGCCTAGAACAGTGCTGGCACAAAGCACTAAATATTAAATGTTTAAAATATTATATATTAATTTATGTATATTTATATATTAATATAAAATCTATCATGAATGAGGGAATACCCTCATTAGACATTAGAAACCCCCCAACTTGGGGCATTATTTCTAATAGAATGCCTTGAAGTGCCCTCCCAGAAGAACCGGAAAACAATGCTAGGGCCACCAAACTAGGTCACCAGAGACACACTATATACCAAAGCCCCAGGCACACAATAAGCACCCAATACATTTCTGTTGAATAATAATAATAATAATAGATCACATTAACTGATCATTCCTGTAGTGTGTCCTTTATCTGCATCGTGCCACTGATACCCTCAGGAAAACCCTGGCAAGCAAATAAACAGTGCTTTTATTTGCTCCTTTATGTAGAGGAGGAAACAGGTTCCTTCTTGTCCTTCAGGTCTCAGCTCAAAGGTGATCTCCTTAGAAAAGTCTTAAATCCTCACAAAAAAACATTTCCGTTTACTGATTACTCTAGCTGTGTGACCTGGGGCCAGACAGTCACCTCTCTGGGCCTTGGTTTCCCCATAAGTAAAATGGGAATAATAATAGTAGCCTACCTTGTGATGGAGTTTAAATGGGTAAATATGTATAAAGCACTTAGAACAGTGACTGGCACATAGTAAGTGCTATTTGACTAACATTAGTAGCAGTACTATTAAATTGGGGGGTGGTACATTATGGCATTTGGTTAAGACTGCAGACTCCAACTAGACTGACTGGGTTTGAATCCTGGCTCCACCACTCATTTTCTGGCTGTTGTAACCTTACACAAATTACTTAGCCTCGCTGTCTTCCAGCTTCCTCATCTATAAAAGGGGATAATAATAACCTACTTCCTAAGATTGTTGTGAGGACTGGGCAAATGAAGTGATAACTGAGTGTGTGCTGATCTTATCATTATCCTCATACCTATTTTTCAGGCTTACAGAAAGATTTGCCAAAGACCACACAGCTGGCAAAGAGCGATGGGCTTGGAATCCAGAGCCTTTGTTGAATATCTGGGACACTGGGCCATAGACCGTAAGGTATTAACGCACAATGCACGAAGCCCCACCCCTTTAGAACCTGGAAGAGAACCTAACCCCGGTCATGTAAATGAGGCCACAAAGGCCACACCCCTCATGAATTATGCCCAATGTCCCTAGAGTGGCCACAGAAAACTCAGGGTTCTACTCACCTGCATGAATAATCAATGAGCTCTAGTTTGGCTCGGCAGATTTCAGAACGCCCCTTCTGCACGCTGATCCGCCCCCTTATGAATAATTCACAACTCAATACTTCCCCTGACCAGGTGCGAAAGAAGCAAAAATCTGCTTCCCCCACGGCCCCACCTCCTTATGAATAATGAATAAAGCCGGGGCCAATGGAGGCCGGGTGGCACCAACCAAGTCTTCTCAGGAAGAGCTTAGTGGACTGGGCTCCGGCATCTCTTCCCCAGCCTGGGCTGGGGCTCCTCTCCCCAAAAGCGTGTGGGCTCCGACGTGTCCAGTCTCGGTATCCCGGATCCCCAAGTATGGGGAGGTCCTCGTCACAGAACCAGGAGTCACAAAGGCCACAGATACCTCCCTGGTGCCACCTCGGTCCTGAACGTTCCCAAGCACTGTCACGAGAGCCCTAAAATAAACCCTCCTAAAATCCCGCCTTGCCTTCAGGAACCTCAAACTCCGCCTCCCCTCTTGGGAAACAGACCAAATCCTGCCCCACAGACAGCGTACCCAAACACAGGCCCCATGGGTCTCCCCAAACACCACCCCAAACCTTGCCTCCTAAGGGTACTCCCCCAAAGACTCCCAAATCCCATCCGGAGTCCCCAAACGCCACCCTCCTGACTGTCCCTCCAAAACAAACCCCTAAATACCACCCACCCCGGGCATGGAGCCTCCAAATGCACCCACTAGAGTATCCCCCAAAGTTGAGCCCCCTCCCCCAAATGCTGTCCAGGGGTTTCGGGTCACCATGCTCCAGCTCACCCCCTGCGCCGGGCGGAGGCCTCGCCTTCCTGCTGGAGATGAGCCGAAGCCACGGGGCAACTGAAGAGCAAACCACCTCCGTCGTGCAATAGGAGCGAGAGTTTGCGCGGAGCTCGGAAGCGCGGGGCCTTAGAGGGCCCCCAGGCTGGGCCGTACCACAGACTCTTGGATGGAGGGGTATTTGCTCCTGCTCCGGGGCCGCCGGCGCTCGGCTCAGACCTAGACACCCCTACGGATTGTTGTGCTTCCCTGACGGCGCGGGGCACACTGGGTTTGGTAGTCCCATCTGGCTAGTGTCTGGTGCACGTGGTGGGCATAAGCGCCGTTTATGAGAAAATCTGAGGCTGGGCGGTGGGATTCCGGGCGCTGTGCTGGGGGCGAAGGGGGACAGGAGCGGAACGTGGGGGTGCCTCCAGACCGATAGAACCACCCATCCTACAGATGGGAAGACTAAAGCTCAGATGGTCAAAAGAGTTCTTTCATTTGACATTTATGGAGCTCAAGCTGTGGTCCAGGTGCTGGGGAGTCTCCCTTGCCCTCATGGAGTTGACATTCTATCGAGACAACATAAACATAACCAGTAAGTAAAAGTTATAGTTACACATATACATATGCATGATAATAAACATATAACTATATGAGATAAATTGTATATAATAAGATACATATAAATACTACAGGTTTTATATAGCATGAGAGCTAATATCCATAAGTAAATAATTTATATCTGTTTGCATATAATAAATGTCTTTTTTCTTTTTCCCCTGGGAACTTTCTATTCGTGTCCTTTACTCATTTTCTATTTGGTTGTACTTCTTCTTAGGGTTTTTTTCCTTAAAAAAAAAAAAAAAAAAAAAAGTTCTTTATATAGTAGCCTTTTTTTTAAAATGGAGTCTTGAGCATGAGAATGATTCGAACAGTTGTTGTGTGTGCGTTTATTAGTGCTTCCAAGATCTGGTATGTGCCAAAATCTGTTCTAGCCATTGGGGATACAGCCCTGAACAAGGCAAACAAATATTCCTTCCATCCTGGAGCTTTCATGCTAGTGGAGGCGATACATATTATAGAAAAGTAAGTAAAATGTATATAATATGTTACAAGTCAAGAAGTACTAGGGAGAAATGTAACCAAGCAAGGGGCATAGGGAGTGTGATGGAGGAGGGGCAGGAGTTTTAAATGGTCTAGTCCTGGCAGGCATTCAGATGTCAAGTCTTTTTAGTCTCCTTCAGCCTGGAACAATTCTTCAGTCTTTCCTTGACCTTAATGACCTTGACACCTTTGAAGATTACAAGCCAGTTATTCTATAGAATATCCCCCAGTTTGGAGTTTTCTGATGTTTCCTCATGATTCAATTCAGGTTAAACATCTTGGATTGGAATATCACAGAAGTGATGCTGTCTCCTTATTTCATCCTATCAGATGGTGCATGATTTTAACATTTTAACTTTGATCCCTTGATTAAGACAGCGTTTTTGCCAGGTTATTCTATTGTAAAATCACTGATTCTCCCTTTGTAAAAATAAGCATTTAGTGGGGATATGCTTTGATACTATATAAATATCCTGTTCTTCATCAAAGTTTAACCCACTAGCTATACCATTCATAGATGATTTTCTAACTCCATCATTTGTTCTGTAATTATTAGTTGGCAGTCTACCGTAACGAAGAGCTTTCCTTTCTCCATTTATTTATGAGTACGGATTTATGGATTCTTGAACTTTATCAAATTCTTTTTCTGTGGTTGAAATTATTATGTTTATTTTTAGTCTATTAATGTAGAGAACTACATACATAGCTTCTTTGATGTTAACCCAGTTTTGCATTTCTGAGAAAAACTGATCAAAACATATTTGCTAAAAATACTATTGGATCCATTTAGCTAATATTTTATTAAGGATTTTTGCTTGAAATTTTCTCTTGTATTGTCTCATCTGTTTGTGGGATCAAAATTACATTACCTTTATAAAATAGACAAGATATAATTTGTTCTTTTTCTAACATCTAGAACTTTTTGTTGGTTTAAGAAAATGTATTTGTACCTCTAGAGCAGAAATAGGTAAATGGTGCAAGTTTGTGTAAACCATACTTCTATGAAATGGATCCTCATGCCACAGTCTTTTCAATACAAACGTATTGCTGCAACATTACTCTGGATTTTCAAAATCCAGCTAACATGGATACCCCTGCAACTGTTTTGGCCTTCATAGCTGCTTCCTCTCTCAGATGAGCTTTCTTTTTTAAGTTCAGGCTGGTTAATGACTCATTTCGTCTGCTTTCTTTCCCTCAATAACTATCAAGATGTATCCTGCCCTTGTCAGGGTAATCATTATATAGCTATAATGATTTTCACCTGGATCTTGTTCTTTACAGCACTGGGTATCACAAAGGAGACAGTCTCTGGGATTTCATCTTTTTTCCCCCTCATCTGCTTGTTGTTTTTGCTCGCTGCTTGTCTTCTTTAGGAGGCACCAAGAACCGAATCTGGGACCTCCCATGTGCGAGGCAGGTGCTCAACTGCTTGAGCCACATCTGCTCCCCGAATTTCATCTTTTTTGAAGCGACCTGACCATATCAGGATCTTCCTCTCCCAATCTGTAGATTTGTGTAATGGCACTCTGTGGGTGTAAGGGTGGGATGGTTTTTGGACTTTCCTATAGCTTGGTGCAAAATCCATTTGTTCTCTTCAAATCATTGTTTTGGTGAGCCTCAGAGATGAGGAAGCATCTCTTCCACATAACCTGAAAAAATTTCCTGTTGCCAGGCACAGGCTGCAGAGGCTATCTGTGGCTGCCTACCCAGTGATTAACACCCTCCCAGCCACTGTTTTATTATCACCATAAGTTTGTTCTGCCTGATTTAGGACTTCATATAAATGGAATCAAACGGTATATACTCTTCTTGTGTCTGGCTCTTTGACTCAGCATTGTGAGATTCATCCATGTTGATATTTGTATCAGTATTTTGTTCCTTTTCACCGCTGAGTTGTATTCCACTGTATGAATATACCATAATTTACCCATTCTCCTGTTGTTGGATGTTTGAGTTGTTACCACTTTGGGGACATTATGAATATAGCTGCAATGAACATACATACACATTATCTTTTTGTAGGCATGTGTTTTCACTTATTTGGGGGTAAATATCTAAGAGTGGAAGGCAAGGTCATAGGGAAAATACGTGCTTAACTTCATATGAAACTGCCAGTTTTCCAGAAGGGCTATACCATTTTACACTACCACCAGACATTTATGAGGGTTTTCTGTTGTAGGACTGCAGGTGCTGTGCTCTGGTGGTGGGAAAAGGGAAGGGGGGCGGGCCAGAACCACTGTATCTCCATACCAAAAGATACACTGATCCTGAGACTGAGGCAGACTCATTCTATTCCTATTTCCTTTCATTCCCACCTTTCCCTTCTGCTTAGCTCTCCCTTCCCTCTTTCTCCCACCTTCCCTCCCTCACTGAGCTAATACCTCCACCCCCTGTGCCCAAACCAGCACTATTCCCACCTTTGGGGGCCCCCTTCTCACTTGTTTTCCACAACTGGTGCGGGGGTGGTGGCCCAACACAGATTAAGTGTGGGGAGAGGCTTAGTGTCAAATGGTCTTCCTACACCATCTCCCTTCCACCCTCCTCTTGTCTCACAACGACGTTTATTTCTGGGGGGGTGGTTTCCTGGTCCCATTTCACAGAGCAGCCCTCTCTGACCCAGAGAGGGCAGCCCAGGTTCAGGTTCCAATGCACATGATTGGGAATAATTATAGGTGGCTGGTTGGTCGCCAGTGACTGGGGAGTGGGGTGCCATGGTGATAGTCACTCAAGATTTGGACTGGAAAGGGTATTGGGAAGGAGGGTTGACACAAATGTTCCCCATGGGGAACATTCCTGGGACCTGGGACTGCCAGATACTTAAGCCAAGCCTCCTCTATCTCAATGCCTCTGGGGTCTTCAGCAGGTTGCAATTGGGTCTGGTGTGAGAGTGCCTGTTGTCTTGACTTGGAGGTGCCCAAGGTCCCCCAGGCCCAGGGATGGCAAGGTACAGTTTAGACTCTGGATTATGGATCAAGTACAGCTGGGGGCTGTGAGGTCAGGGATGGGGGGACTCCCAGCCCTGGTTATGAATTGTCTTCCTATCATTGCAGAGGTAGATTCAGGGGTACTTCAAGCCCAATGGTACCCCGGTGGTGCTGGATTTCCTGGTACAACATGGCCTGCCAGACCCTGACAATGGTGAGGGCTGTGACTAGGGTCTTGGGGGCACAGGCCAGAACTGCACATTCTGACCCCAGCTTCCCAATGAGCTGGCAGTCACCATGCACCACTGTGAATGCCACCACTACCACCCATCTCAGCCTGACAAGGCACCTTGTCCATCTGTGTTATGTCCCTGTATCTGTGTGAGGCAAGGAGAGAGAGAGACATGCAAGTTGCAGACTTTTCAGCTTTTATTACAAAAAGAACATGAT
The DNA here is from genome assembly GCA_026826555.1 of Tolypeutes matacus. Classification (NCBI taxonomy): domain Eukaryota; kingdom Metazoa; phylum Chordata; class Mammalia; order Cingulata; family Chlamyphoridae; genus Tolypeutes; species Tolypeutes matacus. The sequence continues at coordinate 6,681,367 of JAKSZT010054419.1, read as the reverse complement.
CCCAGCCCAGTTTTCCAATAAAAGTCACCAACTCAAAGTGTGATTCGGTCAGGTCTCTTTCTGGGTGGGGAGTGGGCTGGTATATAGGAGTAGGGCACCCCTCAGACCACCCAACATTTCATCCTCCCCTGCCCCAGGATGGACACCCAACATATGTAGAAGTTGTTCTCTTGGTGGCTCACTGGGCCTCATTGAAGCGGGTCACCATTGTCTTGTGCAGTGTCTCCTTATAGGACTCTGTTGAGGTAACCCCATAGGAGCTGCCCCGGGCACCCAGGCCAGAACCTCGCACCCGAGTCTGGGCCTGTGCAAAGGAGACAGATTCTGTCAGATTGGTGGGGGGAATGTGGGCAAAATGGGGATGCAGTAGGGAGGATTGGGGGGATGGGATCATGGAAGCCTCACCTCAATGGGCGTTACAATGCCCTGCTTCTTGCGGCCCAGGCCACTGCCCTCTTTCCAGCCCATTGCCTGGAGCATGCGACTGCCAATATTGTCGCTGCCTAGCCCATCCCGTGTGGGCTGCTCAAAGTCCCTGCAGAGAACAGTGGTACAATATGAGTGATCGGCCTGCTAGCTCCCAGACCCTCTTCACCTGGCCTTGGACACTCACACAGAGGCTGCAGACATGCCACCGTACTTCCTCCTCTTGGGCTCCGGTGGCTCAGGGATGCCATACTTCTCCCTGCGTTCGGCTGCTCGGTCCCGGTACTTCATTTGCTGCAAGTTTGTATGTGTGTGTGAATTGTGGGGAGTTGGTCACTATGTGCAGGAAAGATGGGCTGGGGAGGGGGCAGGGGGACCAAGACCTAGACCCATGGGGAGCTCAATCTGGATGAGATGTCCCTGGTCCTGAGGGACAAGGCATTGTGGGAGCAAGCAGCCAGAGTGGGGGAATTTGGAAGAACTTCAACTCCAGCTGCCTAAGGGGATGGGGATTTTTGCAGACGGTGATGAAGCCTAGGAATGGGTCACACCTCACCTCCATGTCATTCTTCTCTAGTGCTTCCAGCTCATTTTCTGACAGGTGGGCTCGGCGGTGAATCTCGAGGTTTTGCTGCAAGGACAGGAGGAATTAGTTGCTGGGCTCAGGTGCATCAGGCCCCAAGGTTCCCTGCCCCCCCCCCAACCCCAGTCACCTTGTGGAGCCCCGAGAGCTGCTGGTGCCGGATAAGTGCCTCCTTGCTGGGGAACTGACGCCGGCAGAGCAGGCAGGCCAGCTTCTGCCAGTCAGTGAGCTTCTCCTCCCGCTCAGTGCCCCCGCGCTCCTGCTCCTCCTCACTGTCACTCTCCCCGCTGTAGGCTGCCACCAACCCCCGTGGTGGGCTCTGTAGAAGGTGAAGGCAGGGGGTGGGGGGTCAGGCCTCACTAGATCACAACTCCCTGCCCTTCTTTCTGCCCTAGGCACTCACTGGGCGGTCGTCACTGGCCAGTTTTGGTAGGTCCATGCTGGTATGCTGCCTCTCGGCTAATGCACCCTAAGGTGGAAGGACACAAATTTCAGAGACTACACAGGACCACAGGGCAAAATTAGGGAGTGGGATGGGGTGGCAGATAGATGGCCACAACACACCTTCTTCTCAAGGATGGCATAGCCAGCATCTGCAGTGGCTGACTCCCGCCTTTCATCGTCGCGGAGGGAGCTGATGGGCTGGAAGCTGTTTTTGAAGTTTTCCTTTTGCTTGTTGAGGCTGCGGGCCCAACGTTCCATGTCCTTGGCAATCTGGAGGTGAGTGTAGGAAGAAGGGTTGGGCACTTGGAGCACCCCAACCCCAGCAACCACTGTATTCCTGGGGGCACCAATCCCATCCAATGACCCCCTTCCCTTCCAGCACTCCACCACCCTTTCCTTTCCTATAGCCTCAAAAATCAGCCCTGACCACCATCATATCTCGCTAGTCTGAACTACTGCAACAAACTTCACTTGGTCTCTGATCTCCCACTCTTGTCTCCCTCACAAAGCAAAGCACTCTTTTAGCCCCAACCCCAAACACAAGTTCCTCAAAACCATAGCTTCCCATTACATGAAGAATACATCCAAACTCATGACCATGGCCTCCAAGGCTCACGCAATCTGGCCTCTCGTGCCCTCATCTTCTCCTAACACCCCTCCTGCCCCTTCCACCCTCTTTGGTTTGCAATGACAAAGTGGCAGAAGCAGTCCAGGTAGAGTGATGGGCCTTCACTATCTGGGAGGTAGAATAAGCAGAAGGGAAGAGAGGTGGTAGTTAAACTTCGTATGTCTCTGTCACACTGTCATCATTGCTCTTCATCGAGGTCCCCTTCCCGATGTGCTTCCATCCTCCTGACAGGCACCCACACTATTAGGTTTACTGTGCATTTCATTTTATCATTCTAAAATGCATAGGTCTAGGGGAAGATTGTGGGAAGATGGCAGAGTAGGAAGCTCCAGGAATCAGTCCCTCCACCAAAACAACTACTGAACTGGCAGGAAAACTTCCCAAATCTGATGAAAGATATGAGAATTCTATATCTGGCAAAATTATCTTTCAAAAATGAAGGAGAGGGAAGCAGCTGTGGCTCAATTGGTTGGGCTCCCATTTACCATATGGAAGGCCCCGGGTTCAATCCCTGGGGCCTCCTAGAGAAGGACCACAGCACAGAGAGCTCAGGGCCCGCGTGGCGTGGAGAGCTGGTGCAACAAAAGGAGACAAGCAGACACAGAAAAACGCACAGCAAAATGCCAGGGGGTGAATAAATAAATAAATTATAATTTAAAAAAGAATGAAGGAGAAACTAAGACATTTATAGATAAACAAAAGCCAAAAGAGTTCATTACTAGAAGACCTGCCCTACAAGAAATGGTAAAAAAAAGGGATCCTTCAGGCTGAAACAAAAGGAAGCATACAAAGAAATAAAGAACATTGGTAAATATAAAATCCCATGTTACTGTACTTTTGGTTTGTAACTGCTTTCCCCTGCATATGACTTAACAGGCAAATGTGTAAAGTAACATTATAAATCTGTTAATTGGTATACAACGTATAAAGATGTAATCTGAGACAGTAACAACATAAAGAGAGTGGGATAAAGATATATAGGAGTAGAGTTTGTGTACTATGAAATTAGGTCGGTACTAGTTGAACTAGGTTATGAATTTAAGATGTTAATTATAATTACAAAGGTAAACACTAGAAAATGAATAAAAAAATACAGAGAAAAGAAGGCAAAAAAGCAATGAAATAAAAAAAAGTTAGTAATGAAATAATTAAAGTACAAAAACCATACAAAACATACAAAAACAAATAGTTAATGTTAATAGATTAAACTTCCCCAGAGATTGGCAGATTAGATGAAAAAGCATGATCCATCTATATGCTGCCCACAAAAGATTCACTTCAGGTACAAAAAGGATGAAAGTGAAAGAGTGGAAAAAGGTAATTCATGCAAACGGTAATCTAAAGAGCTGGATCTGGAGACACCAAGACACTATAGGCAGGGCTGACAGGGCTGACAGCTCAGGAGTTAGGTGCCCTGCCAGTGGGTCCTACTTTGGAATTTATGCTCCCCAGTGTGACAGAGTTGGACTAGTTGTGGTTTCCTTACACATGGCTCTTCTGCCCCTTCTATTTGAGTCTATAGTTAGTACTTGAGTTGATAGGTCCATGTCCAAGAGACTTAAATCTTTGGGCTTTTCATGTGCCAGTTGGGCCCTGAATCTCAACAGAGTTCCAATACCTACTCTCCAATTCCTTGAACTCATCCAGGACAACGACCATCCCAAGGAACAGAGAAAGTCTACAACTGCCAAGCAAGATAGTCCCATCCATCTGCTCCACGGGATCTAAGCCCCTCTCAATTAGAAGAAGAGTGGGCAACACCATCCCAGAATCCACAGGGTTGGGGAATGAACAATGGACTAGAGTAGACTTACTGGTATTCTACTATAGACTTATTGTGATTCTAGCAATGGAAGAACTTTTATCGTTGATGTGGAGGCAGTGGCCACTGGAGGTTCTGAGGGGAGGGAGAGGGAAAAATAGGTGTAATATGGGGACATTTTTGGGACATTGGATTTGTCCTGAATGATGTTGCAATGACAGATACAGGTCATTATGTATCTTGTCATAACTTACAAAATTGTACATGAGAGAGTTTAAACGATAATGTAAACTTAGTGGCAATGTTCCAATATGTGTTCATCAATTGTAACAAATGTACACTAATGAAGGATGTTGTTAATGTGGGAAAGTGTGGGAGGGGTAGGGAGTGGGGCAATGAGAATCCCCCAATTTTTTATCTAACATTTATGTAATCTAAGTATCTTTAAAAAATAAAATAAAAAAAAAGCGTGCTGGAGTGGCTATATTATTGTCAGACAAAATAGATTTTAAGTCAAAAAAGATTAGATACAAAGAATATATTGGGGGAAGCGGCTGTGGCTCAATCAGTAGGGCTCCCGTTTACCATATGGGAGGCCCCGGGTTCGGTTCCCGGGGCCTCCTGGTGAAGGCAAGCCCGCCCGCACGGCGTGGTTAGCTGACCCAGCGAGCACAAGCAGCAAGGGGGGGATAAATGAATAAATAAAAAAAAAAAAAAAAAAAAAAAAAGAATATATTGGTAAAAGGTTCACTTCAGCAAGGAGATAGAATGATTATAAATGTATATGCACCTCACAACAGAGTCCCACAATATATGAAGCAAAAATTGACTGAATTGAAGGGAGAAATAGATAGTTCTACAATAGTTGGAGACTTCAACAACACACCACTTTTAAAAAAAGTGTTTGATAGAACATCTAAGCAGAAAGTCAATAAGGAAACAGAGGTCTTGAAAAACACTATTAACCAATTAGACCTAATGGATATATGTAGACTACCATCCAATGACAGTAGAATATACATTTTTATCAAGTACACATGGGCCATTTTCCAGGATAGATCATATGTTAGGTCACAAATCAAATTGTTAATAAATTTTAAAATACTGAAATCATACAAAGTATGTTCTTTGCTGGGCCAGGAGCCCAGTATCTTCTCGGACCACAACGGAATAAAGCTAGAATCAGTAACAGAAGGAAAAACAGAAAATTTACATATATGTGGAAATTAAACAACACACTAGAACCAATGGGTCAAAGAAGAGATCAAAAGGGAAATTAGGATATGTCTTGAGATGAACAAAAACAAACACACAACATACCAAAACTTATGGGATTCAGCAAAGGCAGTGTACAGAGGGAAATTTATAATGCACAGGCAGGGAGCTGAGATGGCTCAAGCATTGAGCACCTCTCTCCCACATGGGAGGTGTCCCAGGTTCAGTTCCCAGTGTCTCCTAAAGAGAAGACGAGCAGACACAGAGAGCACACAACAAATGGACACAGAGAGCAGACAGCGAATGCAAACAATGGGGGGGGATAAATAAATAAAAATAAATATTTGAAAAAGAAATGCATAGGACTGTTTTTTCTGTGTATAATCTTAATTTACATGTGTGATGCCATGCCATATTCCATATTCGGTTCTCCCTTCCCCAACAACTCCATTTTTAGAATTTACCAGGTTGTCAAGGGAACACCAAGTGTTTGCTTCTAAATGCTGCACCTAGACTATCATACCTTTCTTCTATAGACACTGAGGTTCCCTACAACAATTGCTCATACAACACACTGCAATGGCTATTCACCTTTCCACCCACTTAAAGGCCTGTGAGACTTTCTCTGGGATACACACACACACACACACACCTACCTGTGAGTGGGGTTTCTGGGCCTAAATGAGCATGTGTGCTGGTTATTTTCCACAGGCAGGGACACCCTGGCTTCAGAAATGCCCACACCAGTTCATATGCCCACCAGCAGGTTAGGGTTCCCAGTGGACAACAGTGGAAAGTGGGCAGGGCTCCCGTGGATGGCACAAGCCACCTCAGGGAGGTGGGCAGCCCTGGTATATATACTGAGGAGCTAGCCCTGGATCCAGGTCACACAGCAAAAAAGCAGAGCTGGGCCAGAAGCCTGTTCTCTCTTGATTAAAATTACTGCCCATGTTACACAATGCTCCACCACCCATCTCCCTTAGCTATAGAGGGCAAAAGATGACAGAATGTGGTCACTGGAAGACACTGAACAGCCAGCCAGTGACTGCTGGACTCTGCAATGTTCACCTGTTGGGCCGTCTTGGTCTTGTGCTTCTCCTTCTTTTCTTTGCCCTCCTTTGAGGGTGCTCCCGTTTCCTTATGCCCATCAGCTGACTGCTCCAGGGCAGGAACATAGGTCCGCCTTTCCCCATCCCAGTACAGGTACTGCTGGCTCTGAGCATTGTAGTAATACTGGGGGAGGGGAGGGAAGAGGGGGCATGAGGGAAGATGGGAAGGGGAACGGCAGGGCCAGCTGCCACCCAACCCCACCCCACACCTCAGGCTGTCCTATCACCTGGGAGTTGGGGTCATAGTAGAGACCAGTTTGGGGGTCATAGTAGTAGCCAGACGTCTCATCATACTGGTAGGTAGAGACGTCAGGGACAGCTGGGGGATGAAAAGAGGGAGAGGATCACACTACTCCCTGCTTTGTGCTATTTTAAGGAACCCCCCACCCCCTACCCACAGGCCCTGGCTACTCACGGTACTGGCTGTAGGACTCCTGGGCAGTGGGACTGGTGGCCGGTGGTAGGGCAGAGCTGGGATGGGTGGGGCTCTGGAGCTCAGATTTCAGCACAGCGGGTGACATGATTGTGTAGGACTGATCACGGGGCCAGACAGCAAAACAGAACTCAGTGGCTGCCAATGCCACACCTGCCCACTCAGGATACCCCCTTGCCTGCCCACCTCCCCACCCAGGACACCCCTGGAGCTCACTCACCTGGCTGTTGGCAGCAGAGCCTTGGCTGCCACTTGCCTCGGCTGCCGATTGTTGATAGATGTTGGGGGCAGCACCAGGCTGGGCACGGGAGAAAGCCTGCAGTGACACAGAGTCTGCTCCAGGGTCTAGGGAGGCCTCAGGACCTGCAAGATGGGATAGGAAAGGAGAATGCCTGTGAATGGTGGGGCCCAGGACCCTATGTCTGCCGGACCCCACCATGGGCTAGGGGAGAGATGCTGGGGCTCACCTGCTCCGGCTGGGTCCCCTTTGGTTCCAGTGATGCTGGGGCCCTTGGTGCCCTTGAGGTAGCCATGGGCATAGAGGGAGGACTCTGTGCCCTGGCTGCCGCCATAGCCCTCATCCTGTTGGTAGTAGCTGTAGTCGACCGGCGGCTCCTCGGGGGTGGCCCAGGCACCCTCCCCACCCTGGGAAGCCTGAGGGGCAGGTGGGAGGGGCTCATTAGAACAGGAGGGGGAGTGGGGAGCTTTCTAAAAAGCATCTGTCCCACAGGTGAGGCTACAGCCTGTCTACCTGACAGAAAACCATGCAGCCCTCAGACAAGTCAAAGTTTGAGGACTGCCCAGCAGCAGCTGAACAGGGCAGTGGCAAATACAAGGCTGAAAAGAATGCTCCCAGGGCTGACACTGGTGTGTGTGGTATGTGTGGTACATCTGGGTGTCAAACCAAGGAAAACACCATCCTCCCAATTCTTCTGTTTTCTCTTCCCCCAATTTCTTTCACACACAAGTTTTTTTTTTTTTTTTAATTATTAAAGAAGGTGTTAACAAATCAGGGCAATTAGAAAAAGCAAACCACCAAATAGAATAGAAAAACAGCCATGATGGTGCTTTAAATGAAAGCTTGAGAGATGACTAGGAAGGGAGATGGAGTTAGGACTGGAGAGGGAATGTATCGGGAGATCTAGAGCTGGGAGGAAGATAAAGAGGGGTTCACAGGACTGGCATGGGCCCCCAAAGCCCACGCTAGCCACTGTAAGAGGGTTTTGAGTCCAGGGATAAGCAAGCCAGCCCTCCTGTTTGCAGAGAGAGTGCAGGAGGATTGAGGAAGCCCAGGAATCAGGATGCTGGGGGGAGGGGGGGCGAGGGGAGCTTGAGTACCTGTGAGATGGCCCACTGGGCCGCAGCGATGGCAGTGCTGGCCACAGAGGCAGCATTGATGCGACTACCTTCGTTGGAGGCCATATCCCTGGAAAGGATATTAGAGACTGGGAGTAAGGTGGGAGGCCCCAAGCTGGGGGTCAAGCCAGTAAGAGCCACAGGGTAGGGGCAGGGCCCTGACCTCTTAGAGCCCTTGGCGAACTCAACGTTGATGGTCTTGCCATCGATGGTGAGCGGTGGGTGCAGGGCCTGCAGGATCTGCAGCAGCTGGGCTGCCTCCTACGGGGAGGAAAGCAGGCAGGGGCAGAAGGGTCAGGCCCGGGGAGGCCCCCGGCTCCATTGCCCCATTTCCAGGCTTGGGGCCGCGGTAAGGGGCTGAGATAAGGGTCTCTCCTCCCCATCCCAGAGGGCCCTCCCAGCCACCCCGGGGGCCGGGACCCAGGCTGCCCGGCCCCCCCCTGTGCCGCCCTCACCACGATGGTGGAGAGCTGGATGAAAGCGAAGCCACGGTTCAGTTGGGTCTGCTTGTCCTTGATGACACGTACATTGGAGGAGGACAGCACCGCGTAGGGTGCCAGGGCCCCCAGGATGGAGTCCATGGTGCTATGTGGGTTCAGGTTGCGCAAAATGATGGCTGTGGGAAGGGGCCCAGCTTTAGGGAATGCCCCTGGTATTCTGTTCCAGTCCCACCCTTTGGTGGCTCCCTGCTATCCACTTTTCTCTGGTCTCCATGCCTTTGCACCTGCTGCTTCCTTTCACCTCTTCCTCTTGGATAAACTCTGCTTATCAGTCCAAGTCCCAGCTCACCCCCAAAGCTGGGTCAGGCAGTGCTCCTCCTTCTGCTCTCCCTACATCACGTGTGTTCCCCCCACCAGGTGGAGATCTCCGTGAGGACTAAGTCCTGGTCACCACCATTTCTTTGGCCTTGGAGAACCCAGCCCAGACATGCTAGGGCACAGAGCAAGAGGAAGGAACAATGGACTCACTGTCATTGGCATTCTCTGAGCTTGGCTCTGAGCCCTGTGACAGGGCTTGGGAGGCCAACACTCCCTGGGCCTGGTAGGGCTGCGGCAAGGGAAGCAGACCCTGGCTTAGCTCCCGTCCACCCAGTGGCAGCGTCTGCTGATCCAGCCTCGTGCCGAGGGGCAGCTTCTGCTCTGCCTCTGTCAAGGGTGGTAGAAGACAGGCTGGTGACAAAGGGGGAGGCTTCACAGCTGGTCACCCTCCTCCACATACCAACCCGAGCAATGGCCCCTCACCCTTCTCCCAACCACCGCCCAAGGGAAATAGGAGGGCCTAACCTGACTTGGGCACACCACATTTGAAGCACTTCTCACGTCGTTTGAAGTTCTGAACGCCACACTGTGAGACACAGGCCAGGCCATGAGAGAGGGTAGGGCTTTCCAGTGCACCATCCGAACAGGGATCCAGAGATTCCCCCAGGGAACCCCACGATGCCCCAGGAAGTGGGGTGGATCTCAGGGTCAGGGGGCTCTGGGGCTTTTGCTGTCATTCTCGGTCCTGTGACTCTTCCCTTTACATGGTCTCAAATGTGTCCTCAGTGCCACCCCTCAATTTGGGAAACAACTCCCCCACCCCCATTACTCCCAGAACTGTTCCCTCCCCCCAATTCCTTTAGTCGTAGGTCTGTTCTTCCCAAAACTTGCTTCCCTGTTCAGAAACTTTCAATGTTTCTGTCCCTACAACCTGACAGCCTCTCTCTTTCCAGACCCCTACCTTTCCTTTATTTCCAGGTCTGGGTTGGATCCTGCTGCTCTTGAGATATTAAGATAGTCCAGCCTCTGAAGACCCTCAGCTTCCACCACACTTCTATCTCAGGTCCAGTCAGGTTACTACCAAGTACTGATCCTGTGCCAGGCTTTACCCCATATGCCAAGGAAGTGGCCTCTGCCCTCGTGGCCTAATAACCAGGTAGGCAGATGGAGCATAAAGGGGAGCAGGTCAGTCTGTGTGGATTGTCTACCAACAGGGGTCTCGGGGAGGGGAACAGGCCAAAAGGGAGTGCAGCTCACTCAGTTGAGGATAGTCAAGGAGGGCTGCACAGAAGCAAGAATGTTTGGTCTGGGATGCCCAGAAGTTTTGTTTTGTTTTTTTGGTTTTGCTTTTGTTTTTTGCTGGGAATCCCTTCCCAGCCAAGGGAACCACAGATCTTCCATAGCTGGTGGAGGAGGGTAAGGGGAGAGGCAGAAGCTGAGGCTGGAGTGGGAAGATGAAGCTAGGTTATGGAGGATCTTCATGCCTAAGCTCAGAGTTATGGGGGTTTTAAGCAAAGAAGGAGGGATGCGGTCAGAGTTGGCTTTTAGGAATGTTACAGGTGAGAGGGCAGGAGAAAGAGGCAGGAAGCCAGCATACCAGAGAGGGGTCCGCGGCGATTGTCTGGGTGAGAGGGCGTGAGGATTGGCATGAGCAGCGGAAATGGCAAGGGAGGGAAGGTGGCATTTCTGTGATGGAAGCGACAGGACCTGGTGACCAACAGGATGCAGGGGATAAAGGAGGGGAAGGAGTCGAAGATAATTCCCTGGTTTCGAGGAGTATCTGAAAATATAGGAGGGATGGGGGTTCTGCTATCACTTTGTCCCTACCTCTTCAGAGGCACTGAACGCCCACCCTCTGAAAATATCTTTTTTTTTTTTTTTTTAAAAGCACAAACAGATGCCACTCCTGCTTACTAGGCAGAATCCTTCTTGGGGAGAGGGACAGCACCTCCATAAGCTCTGTCTTCCCCTTAGGTTGCAAGATTGACAAGTGGCTGTGGGAGGTGGGGCTATGGACTCACAAGGTTGGCTGTAAGGCTGGCGCCCAGGAACAGCCCCAAGGGGAGACCTAAGCCCACCCTTCAGAAGCATCTATGACTCCTGTGATCAGTCATGGCTAAAAGCTCACCCATGGTTCCACCTCTTGAGTGTCAGTATCCTCATATGTAATATGGGGACAACTGCAAAACCTATGTCCTAGGCCCATGAAGTCTCAGCTTTAACGTGGCTTTGTCAGAGTGGCCTTCTAGGTTGGGTCGCCTGATATAGGCTCTTAAAAAACCTCGTGCCTTTCTTTCATAACAAGAGCTAACGCTTATACAGCATTAACTGTAGGCCAGGAATTGTTTGACGTGCTCCCCACGTATCAACGCGTTTTAATCCTCCCAACCACCTTTTGGGAGAGGTATTGTTATTTGTCCCATTTCAGAGATGTGTTAAGTGGGGCAAAGAGAGGTTAAGTATCTTGACCAAAATCAAGGCAGATCTGGGATATTCTAATCTCAGCCAGTCTGGCTCCTAAGTCCACATTCAACATACCACATTGTGACTACACTGTCACTAGTCACTTATGTTAAATATTTGTTTAAAGCCTACTGGGACTCCAGAGAGCCTGACTCAGTACACATTTGTGGGTGGATGGATGGATGGATGGATGGATGAAGGAATAGATGGATGGCAAGCAGGCAAGAATAGTAGCTACTCAAGCTGAGCCAGTCCTCAACACCCACACACCTCACAGGCCCTAGACAAAGAGAGATGTTGCCATCAGTGTTGCTGCTGCCTCTATCCATGGCAACTGCTGCCCACCGCCCCTGTACCTTATTACACAGCCAGTCCTCATTGATCTTGGGCTTGGGGTCACTGTAGTGCATGGACACCTTCTGGCCCAGGATGTTGAGGGAGTGCTGTGGGAAAAAGCAGACCACAGTGAGGCCCAGGCAGCAGTGCCCCACGCACCGTTTCAGCACAGGAGAAGAGAGTGAGCGAGCCCTTCAGCTGGATGGATGAGGGACAGGGAACGGAGGGAGGTAGGAGAACGGACGGAGGGAAGAAGGAAGGGAAGGAGGGAGGGAAAGCGCCACAGCTCTCGGGCGCAGCTGTTTGCTGCTTTTCCGGGCACACGCACGCACACATGTGAACACACACCACCAGGCACACAGTGTTCGACTAACCGACGCTTGCCGGACAGCGGGGAAATCCCCCACTCGGCCTTGACACTGCCAGGCCACACCCAGGGCCAGCACTATACAGGCTACACTTAGGGATGAAGGGCAGGGGGAGGGAGAGAAAGAGAGAGAGAGTGCACGCGCGCTGGTGCTGGAGAAGGGGAAAAAGAAAGAGCCATATTTGAAAGACAGAAGTTCCTGCCAGGAGGCTGTCTTCCCCTGGATGGCTGGGTCCCTGGCCCATTGCACTAGTCTACCGACCCCACAGAGATGGCCCCAGGATTTCCCCCAGGTCATCACCTTTACCCCTTCCTCCCCTGAAACTTTTCTTCCGTGCCCTACACAAGTGATCTTGGCTGGGGGTGGATGGCCAGAGCAGATCCTTGGGTCTCTGAGGGCCCCAAAGCTGCTGGGTTGGGGGACGGGACTGAGCTGGGCTAGGCTGGGGGAGCAGGCTCCCTTCCTTCTTGGTGTGCACAGCTCCTTGTTGAGAAGACATGGGCCTGCCTGAGGTGGTGACTCCTGTGGGTGAGTGGGTAGGTGCAGTGGGAAAGGTAGGATGGGGTGGCTGAAGCAAGTCCAGGGTATGAATGAAATGATCACACTTGACAGGTGCTTTAGATCGACAGAGCAATGTCGTCCTCTTGCATGGAAGTTAAAGGACTAAATTCATACACGGTAGAGTGCTAACAAAATGGGACGTGCTAGCTAGCATGTCAACAGCTAAGTTCCCCAGTGGCTGGATTTCCAGCAGTGCCTGAGAGTGGAACAAAGTTCTAGCTCTGGCTAACCCCCAGAGCAGGGCGGTCCCCCTGGGACACACCCCACCCAGGCCCCAGGCTAGACAGGCTCCTCTCCCTGGAGAGTGGGAACCTAGGTGAAAGAACCCACTCTGGCAGATCTTTCTCTGAAGGCTAAGCCAGGAGAGGCAGAGGAGCAGAGCTAGTACCTCACAGTAGGAAGGGGCCAATGGTGAATGTAGGTTCTTGATGGGATGCCCAGTGGGGTACTGAGAGGTGGGAAGAGGAGATAGTGAGGGTCAGGCAGGGGGGGTGGGAGAGAGGGCAGGGGGATGGGACACGGGGCCACAGGGCAAGGAACTGTGTCCATAAGAACCAGGCGATGGGGAGCGCTCGATTACAAAGTAGTATTTGTTTGGGGAGGGGTTCAAGTGCGGCAAAGCAACCTGATTGGCTTCCATCCATCGTGTAGCGTCCTGCAAGTGACTAAACTCGACGAAGGCGAAGCCCCGGCTCTGACCTGGAGACAGCATTCAGATACAGACGCAGTGGGTTAGTCAACAGCTTTGGACACACGGCGTTCCCGGGGGCGGGACCCGAGGGGAGAGGACCAGAGGGGCAGAGAGGGAAGGGGGAAGGAGGAGAAAGGAAGAAAAGAAGAGAGAAACTCAAACAGAAAGAGAAAGACTAGGGAGGTGGGGAGGCAAGGTAGATGGCTGGGAGAGGCAGGAAAGAGAGAAGGAGCATTGGAAGGAAAACAGTGGGAGAGAGATTGGGAAGTGGGGTGGGGGGAGATACACACACACCAACTGGGAAGAGAGACAAAGAGATGGGGTTCAGGCAGACCTGCCTGGCCAGCCTGGGGTGACAGAGAGAGAAAAGAAGCTGGGAAGGAAAGGGTACAAGTCAAGGTCTGTCTCCAGAGAAGGAATGAGACAGGAAGGTGGGTAAGCTGCTAGCTCCACATGAGCCAGAATAAACAACTCAAAGGCAGGGCCCAGCACAAGGCCAGGGGTGCCCAGGAAGGGCCCTGTAACAGGTGTGTTTAATCAAAGAAGCAAAAAGAGGAGCTGGGCTCAGTTACTCCATGAGGCTAGGAAGGCTCCAAGTCCCTCAGGAACTGGGAGGAGTTAAGGACACATCCTCCTCTAAGCCTCACTACAGTGCATGGGAAGTGGGCCTCACCAGGGAGCAACTTCAGGGCCAAGCGGGGGAGATTACAGCCACTGCCCATCTGTCCAGATCCTCCTGGACAGATGGGCAGTAGGGGTCAGGATTGGCCAGGAGGACCTTAGAGTAAGAATCAGTGGGTGCCTGGGAGAAGGGCCCAGGACCATAGAAGGGGCTACAGCACCTCCTCCTTGGGAAGAGAGAGACTGAGAATCTCTGTCAGCATGTGGTTTGGCTGGAGTGAAGCAGAATGAGACCTACATGCTACCAAGAGAGTCTCCAAGCCTGGCCAGGGTTGGCAAGGGGATTTCAAGGCTAGAGGCCTCAGGAAAGCATCTCCTTCCTCCTTTAGAGGTGGATACACGGGGAGGGCTTAGATGTGGCAGGGCTTGGGAGGGGGCATGCTTGGTGTCCAAAAGAATAATCATCAGGATGCACAGGAGGATAGAATGGTATAATTGGAGAGAGAGAACGAGAGAGAGAGATGGAGGTGGGGAGAGGAGAGAGACTTAGAGATGGAGAGAGAAGCCCAGGCAGAGTGAGGCCCCACTGTGCCTGCCTTGGGGAGCCTAGGTCATAGGTCCTGCAGAGATAACTCCCCCCTCCCCAGCTACCACCCTACTAACCTCAGGCCAGTTCCAAGCAGCCTGCAAGAGGGAGGGAGGGAACAGGCCAGTCCAGGCCAGGAAGTCTTGGCTGCTTGGGATGTACCCCTGGACAAGCACCATCCCTTGCCTCCCTTCCTGGGATACATGGGTGGGACCATGGCAGACCTATTTTCTGGTCAGAGGCTGTTCCCAGAAAAATGAGGGGGGAGAACAAGGGGCCAGGAGGCAGGGGAAGGAGAAGAAAGGAGAGGGAAGAGAGTGTGTTTGGTGGGGGAGGTTACCATCTCAAATACTCAGAGTACCAAAGAGGAGGTTCCCCGGAGCCTGGCCCTGGCCCTGCCCCCGGGGAGCACTCAGCTCAGTGCTGCATCCCCATCCCCGACAGCCCCATGGAAGAGGCTGTTAGCTGGAACTGTGAGGAGAGTGGGGAAAGGGGGAGAGAAGGAAGAGAAGGCACCCGCCCCCCAAGCTGCCCATTCCCAGCTGTGGCAGGAAGGGAGGGCAGGGAGGGTGAGGTTGAGAAGGCAGAGGCAAAAGGGAGATTCAAAGGCTGAGGCTGGCCAGCGGAAGGGGAGGACACTGGGAACAAAAGCTCACCTGATGATTTGTTCCGCATCAGCCGGACCTCGCGTGCTTGGACCCCGTGGGACTGCAGCTGGCCACGGATCTGTATAGGGAGATACAGAGTGGGGCAGGCTCAGCACGAGAGGGGTATGAGGCTGGCTGGAGGCCTCCAGGCCCTCAAGGGGTCATCGGTGAGATACTGTTGCCTCTCCCTCACTCAGGGCTTTTCCCTGAGCAACAATACCTCCACACCAGCACCCAGTGTCAGCTTTCAGCTTCAGACTTGCAGAAAGTGACTCAAATGGAGAAAAGGGCATGGTGCAAGGGAAAGGCCAATAGCACAATGACCCTTCGGGGGCACAGAAAACAATATGTGAGCAAGCGGGCCAGCAAGTCAAGAATGGCAGGCGGGAATGGTCTGACAATGTGCTTGGTGGCAGCCACAAAACAAGGAAAGCTGGGGTGCAATTCTTGACCTTCTCAAGGGGCTCACCCTCCTGCTTGCATCAAGAGACCCATGATGCACATACCGCACTGGGAAGGACTGGAGTCTGAGTAAACCCCAGGCATGTGCCCTAGACCATGAGAGTGGCAGTAACTTAGGGCAGAAACAGAAAGGTGTTTGGGTGTTTGGGGGTTTGGGAAAGCTTCTTGGATGGAGCAACCTAGACAGAAGCTGCAGAGGGAACAGAGGATTTGGACCAAGTAAGCCTAGGACCAGGGTCTCTAGGCCAGTGGGGCTTCTTGAGGAGGACTGTGAGCCTAGGCCGGGTTCTTGGGCAGGAGTCTTAATACCTCATCAGATTAAACAACAGAAAGGAGATTAACACTCCACAGGGCTATCATGAGGATGAAAAGCAAAGATAGACAGCAGAGCCTATCAGGATTCCAAACACTCAGGGAAGGCTATGCTGCCCTGGTTCAGACCCCAATTCTGCTCTGCCACTCACTGGCTGTGAGCAAGTCACTTCACTGCTTGGGGCTTGAGTTCCTCATCCGTAGGATGGGGATACAAAGGGCACATTCCCTGCAGGGCTGCTGTGAGGACTGAGTCAGCCCCCATCCAGCCCACCGTGTGGTAAAGCCTCAACAGATGCCAGCAATCAGCTAATGCCGGACCCTGAACAGGGGAAGGGGGTCCAGACTAGAAGCTCTCAACACACAGGCAGAATTTTCTCTGCTACAAGATGGGCAGCTGGCAGATTTCAGAGGAGGGCTCATCAGAGAATTCAGGGGAGGGATGGGACCAGGATCAGGGAGGCTAGTGAAGGAGGCTCTCCAGTGGCCCTCATGGGGTTTTTACATGGCTTGTTAGAAGTCAGTATGAGAAGGGAACAGAAGAAAACAAAGATGAGAGCAAGTTGCAAAGGACCCCTTAGGGATGCAGGAGCCCAGTATCATCTCTGCTACCAGCAACACCCAGCATTGGGCCTGGTACATCCCCGGCCCTCTATTGGCATATGCAGAATGGATGGATGAGCAGTGGAATGTGTGGGAAGAATGCTCTTCTTCCTCCCATGCTCAAGATCACCAGGCACCCACCACCGCCACCCCTTGGCCAAGCCAGCCTATCTAACACTCCTCCCTTCCAGACCAGATGACAGGGCCTGCCCACAGAGTATGGATCACAGCTGGAGACAGGAGCCAGGTGGGGAAAGGGATGAAAGGTGCTGAGGTTGGGGGTGAGGGGGTAAGGAGAGAAGTTGAGGGCCCTGGAGGAGACCCAGCTTGGCCTCCTGCTCTGCCACCTGCCCAGGGCCACGGGGGGCACGTACGTCATCCTCAGTGGCTGCCTGTGGCAGCATCCTCAGCATGACGATGTTACTGGCCTTCTCCTCCTCCTCCTCCTCCTCCTCCTCCTCCTCCTCCCCTTGCTCGGTCCGATAGTCCTGGTCCCGATAGTCGCCGTCTCGGGGGAAGCCTGGCGGGCCAGTGGGGCTGTGCCTGTGCCGCCGCCGCCGCCTACGCTGAGTCTCGGAGCCCGGGGAGGCCTCGTAGGAATCCTGGCCAACAGAACAAGATGAGAGACACCAGACGGGCAGTCAGTCTGGGGCGGGCCTGGGGGCTGGCCGCTGGCTCTCTGAGGCGGACAGGCTCTGAAAGCCAGGGGTGGGCGGGCTCCGGCTAAAGGCTCTGGACTGCAACCCTTTTGGGGCTGGAAATTCTCCAAGGGATGCATTTGGGGGCTGCCTTGGGGAGGTGGGGGGTGGGGAGAGGTTGGTGGCCGTATTGCCAAGGGGGAAGACTTCCTCATGGCAGGTCATCAGACAGCTTAAACCTCCCCGGGGATATATACTTTGGGGTTTGGCAACTAGACCCTGCCATCCTTGTTACTCCCTCCTCCCTCACCAACCAGCCAGCACAGGCCCAACTGTGCCACAAGCCAAAGAAGACCACATCTCTTCTATAGTGCCCCAGCCTGGGCCTGGGCCCTGCAATCCAGCTGCAGGCACAAGAACTGCTTACTATCTCAGCCAGAGCCAACCAGGAGCTGGCAAAGGTACGAGGGCCACAGACACTGCCCCTTGGTGCCTGATCCATAGGTTCTGGCCAGTCCTCCATCACCACCAGTCTCCTTCAAAACAGGGTGTAGCTGCTGGGTTCTTGGGTTGTTGCCCAACCCATGCCTGGGCTAACCAAGCCAGGCCTGGGTCCACAACCCTCTGGCCCTTCAGGAGGCCTGAGAACTCAGTATCTTACTCTACTTTTCCCAATGGGTCCGCCCAGGTCCCACACCCAGTGTCCCTGGAGACATCTAGGCACAGCTCAACGGCTGCCACTGTGGAAGCCTGGCTGCCCTCATCCCCTGGTACATCCACCACAGCTGGCTGTCCACCACAGGGGCCTTTGTGCTGGAATCTCAGAGGCCAGGAGGCAGCTCATACTCTGCTCTCCCCCAGGACTGGAGTTGCCAGGGTACCCTTCCTTCCCCCACTAGGCAGGAGAGCTGTCTGCTTGCTCAGACCAGGGCCCTGACTGCCCCCTCAAACTGGGGTTCTCCTAAGGCAAGGCAAGGCAAAGCAAGGCAAGGCAAGGCAAGGCAAGGCAAGGCAAGGCAAGGCAAGGC
>JAKSZT010054419.1:6633831-6663327 GCA_026826555.1 Tolypeutes matacus | reverse complement strand
GGCAAGGCAAGGCAAGGCAAGGCAAGGCAAGGCAAGGCAAGGCAAGGTTGTTTCTTCCCCTCAGGTGGGGGCTCTCTGATGGTATCACACCTCATCCTTCAGGTTAGGGGTAACTACCCAACATGGAATTGGCTACCTCCTGAGCCCAAAGGAGAGGCCTGAGGTCCTCTCTTTTGCTCAGGAGCTCTTTCACTACTGGGAATGGCCACAGATGGCCTCCTGGAGCTGCTCTGCTTAGTGATAGCCTGTTCCCCCAGTTTCCCTCCCAAACCTAGACGCCGGGTCCCATGTAGGAGGCTCTTCAGATGGTCCAAGTTGGCTGGGAGCAGGCAGTACAGGGCTTACAGTAAACCACAGAACCAAACTGAACAACAGGGAAGAAGGGAGAGAGGTGGTGATCAGGAATCCTCAGAAGTATAGAGCCAAGCATGTAGAAGTCAGGCAGACCCAACTTGGGAGAGGACCCATTGGAGAAGGGAGTGGGGACCAGACCCTCTAGGTGAGGCACAGCCACCCAGCATAGTCCAAAAGCATGGGAGCCGAGAGCTATCTGCACACAGTGCTGCAGTAGGACACAGAGGCCCTTCAGGAGCCTGCCCTACCCAGGCCTGGCCCAGCCTTCTCCAGGCCTCACCTCTGCACTCTGCTCTTCAGATGAGTCATCATAATCATGCTTGCCCTCCTGGCTGCCATACTCGCGGGGATATGAACGGTAGTCCATGTCCCGGTAGTCATGATCTCGGCTACGGTTCTCCCCACCATCATCCTGGGAGCGGTCGGTGGCTCCATAGCGGCCAGTCCTGTCACCACGGCCACCTCTTGGGGAAGAAGAATGAGGAAGCATTAGAGGGCAGATCTTTCTGAGGTAAGGGTGATCCCTGCCCACTCCCTCTCTAGGCCCTTGATCCCATCCTCCAACCAGGGATTCCTAAATCTTTACCCCATGGGGTGAGGTGACTTCCACATCTCTCTCAATTCCAATCCACTACTCTCCCTCCACCCACCCCCTTTGGTCAACACCTGTCTTCCTTCATTGGGACCTCAGTTGTGGCCTCCTGATTGGTCTACTCACCTTTACCAAGGCTCTCCCTCATTTATTTTTACATCCCAATTGTCAGTGTTCTACAAGGCAAAGGCAATCAAACCCAGCCATATCACTCTCTTCAATGACTCCCTATTATTCTCAAGGTAAAATACCAAAATGCTCACCAGGGTCCTGCAGGGTGAGGTCCCTGCTGACCCCTCTCTCTCTCCACCTCATTGTACACTGTGCCACCCTGCCCGTTTTATGGTCACCTTGCTGGCACTGGAAGCTGTTTTGTTAAAATTTCTCCTACTGCACTGTAAAATAATTATCTCAAAGTCAATTTAGCTTGCATTTCTTGGGTGATTTAAAGAAATACTAGACTATGAGTTCCACAAAATGAGGGAACCATACCCATTTGGTTCACTACAACATTCCCCAGAGCTGAGCAAAATCCTTGGTCTTCAGGAGGTGCTCAATAATTATTTTTTGGCTAAAATAATGATTAGAAATTATTTTTTAAAAAGCAGCCAATAGGGAAGCGGCTGTGGCTCAATCAGTAGGGCTCCCGTTTACCATATGGGAGGCCCCGGGTTCGGTTCCCGGGGCCTCCTGGTGAAGGCAAGCCCGCCCGCATGGCGTGGTTAGCTGATCCAGCGAGCACAAGCAGCAAGGGGGGGATAAATGAATAAATAAATAAAATCTTTAAAAAAAAAAAAAAAAAGCAGCCAATAGGGGAGCAGATGTAACTCAGTGGTTGAGCACCTGCTTCCCATGTATGAGGTCCTGGGTTCAATCCCCAGTACCTCCTTAAAAAAAAAAAAAAAGAGTCAGTACATGTTCATTTAAAAAAAAAAAAAAAAAAGGAAACATGGGCAAGCAAGAAAAAATAGACACCACAGTAGAATACCACTAGTGGAACTCCAATTTTGGTCAAGAACAACAATAGAATGTCCACTGTTAACACCATTATTTTAACATTATTCTAAAGACACTAGGCAAAAGCATTTAAGCGGATTGAAAGTTGGAGAGAAGGTGAATTTACCATTATTTGTAGATGATATGAGGATATGCCTGAAAAACGGAAGAGAATCAACTGAAAAATGATTAGAAAGATGATAAATCAGTAAAGATGCTGGATACAAAATATGCAGAAATACCCTACCTATATTCAGACAACCATTGCTTAGAAAATAGGAAGACGCTAAGTACACCAACTATAACCTATGAACTATAAATAGCAATCATATCGTGACAATGTTCTTTCATCATTTGTAACAAATGTGTCACAACAACGTAAGGTGGTGGTAGTGGTGATATATGAGACTCCTGTTTGATATGCATGATTGTTCCTTAAAAACTTGAACTATAAAACTTAGGAACCCTTAATTATCTATTTTTTTTTTTTTTACCGGAAGGTCCCAGGGATCAAACCCAGGTCCCTCCATATGGAAGACGGACGTCCAACCATTTGAGCCGCATCCGTCCCCTAATTATCTACTTTTAATTAAAGATTTGTAAGCAAATCTCAAAAAAAAAAAAAAGGTTGGAGAGAAGGTGAATTTATAGAAGATATGAGGGTATGCCTAAAAAATGTGGAAAGAATCAACTGAAAAATGATTACAAAGAAAATAAATCAGTAAGGATGCTGGATACAAAATTAATATGCGGAAATAAATAGCATACCTACATTCAGACAACCATTGTTTAGAAAACAGGATGATCCCAAGCAGAACTGCATCAAAAAAATGTTAAATACCTACATATGTACAAGATCTTATGATGATACTTCAAAAAAACTGCATCAGGACACAGCTGAAATGGATCAAAGATTTCAGTGGAAAAAAATGAAACTATAAAAAGTAGAAGAAAACACAGGATAATTTATGCCCTTAAAATGGGGAAGGCCTGTGACCCCAAATCCAGAAGCCAAAGAAGAAAAAATTCTTAAATTTGACTAAATAAAAATGAAATGCTGCTGCTTGGGACAAAAACAAAAAACATCACATGCCAAGTCAAAAGACAAACCGGGAAAATTACAGGAAAGGCAATGAACAAAATTCACAGAAAAGAAACATGAATATTTGTTTTTGAAAAAATGCGGTCTCACATAATGAAAGATGAAAATTAAAACTACACTAGTAGACTTTTTTTTTTTTTTAACAGTAAAGACATTTATTATCAAATGAATTAGGACATAGTTTGCTTTAAATACTTTGTCTTCTGGGGAAGGGATACAGCACTTCTACTCAAGAAAAAATCAAAGACCTAACATTCTTATAATCCACAAGTCTTTTTTCACACCTCTTATGCCATGAATTCATAAGGACTAGGTTCCAGTAGCTCAGGTTCTCACAAAATGTGCTTCTCTGGGTGGAGCAGGCTGGCGCTTCAGCAGAACCCAGGTACCTTTCTCTTTGGCTTCCTTCTTTTTCTGGTCATTTTCCTTTACACATTTCAGGAAGTTATCCTGGCTCTTAAAGTACTTAATATGCTCAATATATGCATTAATTCTCTTGGCAAGAATTTTGCCCTTACCCTGTTTGTTTACCACAACACCATAAGCATGCTGGGTAACACTACAGACTCTTCCGGTTTTGCCATGGTAACATTTGTGGGGCATTCCTTTTTGAACAGTGCCCATTCCCTTGATGTCTACAGTATCACCTTTTTTTTTTTAATTTTTTAAAAAAAGACATTTAGATTACATAAATGTTACATAAAAAAGTATCACCTTTCTTGTAGATTCACATTTATGTGGCCAAAAGAACAACTCCACGTTTTCCAAAAGGCCTAGAAAACAAGTAGCGGGTACCTTCCCTCTTTCCCTTTGTGTTTGACATTTTGGTGAATTACTGCAAGATGGTGGTTCCGGCCGAAAGGAATAAGACCACTTTTAAAATAAAAACTTTTTACTTTGAAATAATTTATATTTACAGGGAAGTTCAAAGATAGTACAGTGAGCTCCCATATACACTTTACCCAGTTTTCCCTAATGTTAACAAAACCACAGTACAGTCATCAAAACTTAAGAACTTAAACTACAAATTTTTACTCAGATTTCACCAGTTTTTCCATTAATATCCTTTCTCTGTTCCAGGATCTAATCCAGGATACCACAGTGCATTTAAGTCCTCACATCCTCTTAAGTTTCTTCTGGCCTGTGAACGTTTCTCAGTCTTCCTATGTTGTTTATGACCTTGACAGTTCTGAAAAGTACTGGGAGGTATTCTGTAGAATGTCCCTCAATTTGTGTTTGCCTGATGTGTTCTTGTGATTAGGGTTAGGGGCACACCGTACAAGTGAGGTGCCCTTTTCATCACTTCAGGGAGTACATATCATCAACCTGACTTATCACTGGTGATGTTAACCTTGACCACGGTGTTTGTCAGGTTTCTCCACTGCAACGTTTCTAGTTTTCCCTTTCTATTCTCTATTCTTTGGAAGCCAGTCATTAAGTCCAGTCTACACTCAAGGGGAGGGGGATTGAGCTCCACCTGCTGGAGAAGGGGAATAACTACATATAGTGAATTCTGAAATGAAGATTTGTGATGGTCCTTTTCTAACTCAACAGATTTGTAAAGTCCAAATGTTTGACAACAAACTCCTTTGGCAAGGCTGAATGGGGTAACAGGCAGTCGCTGCTGATGAGAGTGAAAATGACAGAACTCCTATGGAGGGGAATTTGGCAATAGCTGGCAAAACCTAAAATCCACATACCCATTGACCCATTAAATCTAGGAATGTAATGTATAGATATTCTTGTTCATATTCAGCACTGTTTATAACCGTGAAGGACAGCAAACAACTTAGAAGAGTCAGGAAAATTCTGTTTAAAGGTAGAACAATTAAAAAGGTAGAACAATTAAAATAAAATTAGAACAATTAAAATAAAATATTATACCAAATACCATTAATTGCACACTTTGGAAGAACTGTATGCTTTATTAATATGTATCAACAAAATTGATTTGTTAAAAAAATAGATAATGCAGTTCCCCAATAAAAAATAAAATATGACTAGACAGATCAGAGAAATGGAATAGAGTCCATAATACCCAAAAATACACATGGAAATTTAGTATAACCCATAGGTTGCATCTCAAATTAACAGGGGGAAAATAGATTAGTCAAAAAATATGGTGGTGAAAACTGTCTAGCTCAACGGTCAGCAAACAACAGCCAATGGGTCAAATCCAGTCATCTTAAATGAAGTTTTATTGGAACATAACCACACCCATTCATCTACATATTGTCCATAGCTGCTTTCAGTTGAGTAGCTGCAAAAGAGACCATATGGTCCACAGTATGAAAATATTTATTACCTGACCCTTTAAAGAAAAAAATCTGTTGACCGCTAAAGAAATAAAGTTGCTTCCCCACCTCACTTCTTATACCAAATAAATTACAGATAGATCAAAAACTTAAATTCCAAAATGGAAAACAAAAATATCAGAAAGAAAACATAAGAAAAAAATTTATCACCTCAATAACGGGGAAGCTTTTCCAAAAAAAAAAAAAAAAAAAACAACCGCCCCCCCCCCCCCCGATAAATAGGGCTTTGTAAAAATTTAAAATATCCGAAGTATAGAAAAATCATAAGCAAATATGTGCTAAAGCAAGTATGGTAGAATGCTAATGGTAGAATCTAGTGATGGGTACATAGGTGTTCATTATAACATTCTTTCAACTTTCCTGTATGTTTGGAATTTTTTCATAATACAATACTGGAAAAATACCATAAATACAGTTAAAAGACAAATGGGGAAAATATGTGAAATTCATTTTCAAGATAAAAGGCTATTTTTCTTACTATATATAGAGTTCTTTCAAGTTAATAAAGATCAACAACCCAGTAGAAAAATGGGCAAAGGATATGAATAAACAGTTCAAAGAAAAGGAAATGTGTCTTTATGTCATTCATAATTAAAGAAATGCCAATTAAAATAATGTAATTTCACCTAGAAGATTAGGAAAATCAAATAACTTGATTGTACCCTGTGTTGGCAAACGTACGGGAAAAGAGGCCCTCTCTTACAACCCTTTTGGAGGGAAATCCAGCAACCAGTAATGTTGATATAAACTGTAAACAAATGTATCCTTTGACCTAGCAATTTCTCTCCTAGAGAGCACTCCTATAAATACACCCCAGTAACTGTAACAAAGATATTCACTACAGCACTGCTTACAGTAGCAAAATACTGACAATGCCCATGTGAACTTTTAGGCCTTCCCCCTTCTTTAAATTAAAATGTGAGCATACTCTTTTATAACTTTCTTCTCTGAATGATAAACCATAAACATCTTTTCATATCATTAAATATGTTCTGCAACTCCATTTTAAATGGCTGTGTAAGATTCTTTTATATAAATGTGTCATTTTATCACTACTTAACCAGTTATCTACTACCAGGCATTTTTGGTTTCCAAAAATATTTTCCATTCATTTAGGCTGGTTTCCAAATTTTCATAATTGTTTGTTAGTTCATTTAGTCATTCAACAAGTAACATTTACTATGTCTCCTATGTGTCAGGCACTGCTCTGGGTGCTGGGGATAATTGCTGTAAACAAAACAAAGTCCTTTTCCTCATAAGTTCAGTTTGTAACCCAACTTGTCTCTTTACGATAAATTCCTAGACAAGAAATCACTCTCAGTGGTATGAGTATTGTTTTTTTGATACGATCCGTGCTTTTTTTGTTTGTTTGTTTACTGTATGTATCCCTCACTATTTGAACTCTAGTCAGAATTCAAGAAGCGAGCAGATTTGAATGAAAAAATTCAGATGGAATTCTGAACTTTCTGACATTCAGGATCCAAACAGATTGAGGTATTGAACTCATATCTAAACTCAGGAAAGGAACAGATTTGGATAGTGAGGGATACTTTTAGTTGGCTTCAGAGTGCTTCGACTAGACACAGTCCACAGGCGGACTCCTCTTATAACACATTTCTAGGAAGCTGGACTGAATATATGAATATAACGATATACGAGGACCTCCGCAAAAATGAGTACATTTCTGGAAAACAAAAAAATGCCAAAACTGGCAGAAGAAATAGACAAAATGGTAATAAAAAATTCAGGCCCAGGTACTTAAAAAGGTGAGTTCTATTGAGCTTTCAAGGTACAGATAATTCTTATTGAAGTTGCTCCAATAAAGAGAAAAATAGTAAAAGCGGCCCAATTCATGTCACAGGGCTACCTTGATTCCAATGCCAGATAAATATTAGAAAGGAAAATTATAGGATCGCTTAATTCATGAACACAGATGCAAATATTCTAAATGATCCAAGAGCTAAGCCAATCTAACGGTGCTATATATATTTAAAAACACAAATTTTAATTTTTCTACCTAAAACTCATGACTTAGTACTAGAAAAACATAAATTGAGAAACATTTTACAAAATTGGCCTGTACTCTTTAAAAATGCCAACGTCATGAAAGATTGAAGAACTGTTCCAGATTAAAAGAGATCAAAAATACAAAATAATTCAATACTATGCATTATCTTGGATTGGATCCAGGACTGGGGAAAGACTGCTATAAAGAACATTATTGGGACAAGAGATTATTTGAATATGGACGTCATACAAAATAAAAGCATTGTACCAACGTTAAATTTCCTGATATTGATAATTGTACTGTAATTATGTAACAAAGTACTTTTCTTTGTACATATACACTGAAGTGCTTACAGTTAAAGGATCACGATATCTGTGACTAACACAAATGATTCTGAAAAAAAGGTAAAATGTGTATTATGTATATATAAAGGGTGACAAAGCAAATATGGCAAAATGTCTGCAATTAGTGATTCTGGGAAGAAGTTATAAATGTACACAAACACACCATGGTCAAGTAGAGTGTATCTCAGGAATGCCAAGGATGTGATTTAATGCAATTTATGAAATTAATGGACAAAAGGAGAAAAAGTGTTGTATATGTCAATAGAAGGAAAGCTAGAGGATAAACTTGGGACTGTAGAACATAGTGAACCTGGTTGTGGATGATGACTGTGGTAAATAGTACAAATGTTCCCCTTCCTTATTCCTGTTGCTAGAATACTACGTGCTAAGGACAGTCAAGCAGAGGGAGCTGCTTATCACTCCTGGACTGACTGCTTATATGCAGATTTCCTTTATGTGAAAGAATAATAAACTATCTGGTTTAAGCTATCATGCTTTGGGTTTTCTGTCACAACCAGCCAAACCAAACCTTAATTTGTACATACAGTATCACTGGTACTATTTAACATGGTACTAAAACTACTGGCTAATACTATAAATGAAGAAAAAAGGAATAAGTAGTGACAGGATTGGTAGGATAGGGATAAAACACAATATGATTAACTACTTAAAAGATCACCAGAATCAACAATAAACTATTAGAAATAACAAGAGAATACAGCAGGGATAAGCTAACTTACAAAAATCAACCACTTTCCTCTACTCCTGCAAATGCCAGCTTTTGGAATATATGATAAGATGAAGTGTCTTGGAATTATTTTAACAAAGAATATGCAAGACCCGTCTTTTCATTTATTCAGATTATGTCCATGAAACAAAATTTAAAATCTTCACACACAAAAAAAGAAAAAAGTAATTAAAATAAATAGAAAGTTTTTTAAAACTTCTCTCTCCAGGTCTTGGATGAGATGACTACTTATAAGGATAATTCTCCCCAAATTAGTAATAAATAAATTCAATGCAATATCAAAGTCTTACTGCCGTGTTCTTGAGGAACTTGATGAACTTTTTATATAGTAGAATAAAGTTCCACAAACGGCTAAATCAACTTGAAAAATAAGAGCATCAACTTGAAAAATAAGAGCTATTAAGACATTCTGTAAAGCCATAATAATAAAAATAGTGAGATTTTGGCCCAAGAATAGGCAAATAGACCAATGGAAAAAACTAGATCACTTGGGAAGGATCCATGTACATAAGTGAACTTGAAAACTTGAACTTGAGGTACCACAAATCGATAGGCAAAGAATGGACAGTTTTAGGAGATGGTCCTGGGAAAACTGTTCACTCTATGGAGGAAAATAAAAGAGAACCTACCTTATAACATATTCAATAGTGGACTCTAGATGAATTGAAGACCTGAGTGTGAAAGGTAAAGCTATAGAGTGAAAAGAATCTTTGTGATCCAAGGTAGGGAAAGAGAATATTCTGAAAGCACAAATTATAAAGCAAAACAGCGGTAATTTTAGCACACCAAAATTAAGAATAGGTACCCATTCTTGGGGGAATAGTTAAATAAAATGCAGTAGGCACACCCCATGATATCCTCAGCAGCAATGAGAAGCAAAGCACATACATATGGGTAGTACAGTCTTAAAAATACAGTGCTGAGTTATATATTCAAGAAACAGAATGAAGACTGTAGCACTATGCCATTGTGTAAATTAAAAACATAAACATTCAAAACATCACTATATATTTTAGAGGAACATATATCAAAACAAGACAGAACAGTTGCCTAAAGAGAAAGGAAATGGGATGAAAAAAGAAAAATATACGGCAGAGGGGGCCTTGTGCAGACCTATGATATAAACTTACCTTGAACTGTAAAGTACGACTAACTCAAGCCTCTGCATTCAAGGACTTTTAAAGGCCAAAAGAAAGCCAGTGGCTTTATTTGGTAAGGTCTGAATCAAGTATGTCACCTAGTCAAACTCAGGTCAAGACCAAATAACACTGGATGATGATCACATCTCAATAAACACTTCTCATAGGTGGTGGTGAAGAAACTCTATGTAAGACATTAAAACATTTTTTTCTCCCTGAGTTTTTAATAAAAAATATTAATAAAATTTTATTAATATTAATAATTTTATTAATATTAATAAAAATTAAAAATCTTAATAAAAACCTTCTGGGAGAGTTAAGTCTCTTCTTTCTTATACAATCTTAAAATGTCATGGTTAGATCCCCTGCATCAGATCACCTGGGGTGATGCAACAGGATAGTGAAGGTATACCCAGGATCTCTGTATTTTACCAAGTGTCCCAACTCTTTCTTGCTCATACCAGAGTCTAAAAACAACTGTGACAACAAAGTCCATTCCAAGACAAGTATCACACCAACTTCAGCCCACCCTATCCCTGGAGTGTCCCACTATTTGACCTGGCCTTTCCTATACTTGACCTGAACAAATTCCTGACTCTGAAGGCCCCACTTCTTCCCATCTCCCAAATCTCTCTCCTGACCCACAGGCACTGACAATCCAATACTCATCACTCACCAGCCTGCAGCAGTTGTCTTCATCTTAGTAAATGGCACCAAATATCTATCCGAGTTACCCAAGCTGGAAACCTGGGCATCAGTCTCGACTCTTTCCCTTCTCTTGATTCCCTGCCACCCAACAATGGCACCCACTGTGCTTACTGTAGTCACCTGAAAACTGTGCAGTCTCCCTTGTGAGACCCTGAGTAACAGAAACCTTATCTGTCTCATTCACCACTGTATTCTTAGAGCCTAGCACAGGTCCTTGCTTATAACAGGTGTCAAATAAATGTCTGCTGAAAAATCAATCATCTGCTGTGATGTTTCCTCTGCCTGGAAGGCCCTTCCTAGCATCTTCCTGGATCAATTCTCACTCAGGGACAAGCCTAGGCAGCTTGATAGGGGTGGAAGTGGATAACTTACCGTCTTTCATACTCCATGTCCTGATAGGGCCTGCGGGGGCTGCTGGGGCCCCTCCTTAGTCGCTGGCTCCGTTTCACTTCCCAGCCACCCCTGCTGCTGCCTCCATGATCTGCCAGCCTGGGTGATTCCTCCTGCAGGGACTCTGGGGAGCACAGAGGGAAGAAAGGGGTCAAAGCAGTTGGGGCTGAGAAGGTCTCCCTGAGAAACTCTGGTTGTCCAGACTTTCTGCTGTCCTTTAGGCCTGGGACATTGTTTTCCAACTGCTAATGCTCCTGCAGACCAGAGTGGGAACACTATCCCTGCTTGGCCTGCTTCTTCCTTTCTCCACAAACACGAGGCTAGAGCCTGCTCTCTAGAAACCTCAAGGCCTTCATCAAATAGGGGGGCATCTTGCAGAAAGATCTGGAATACTTCTAAGGGTCACAGACCTTGGAGATTGGAGGGGTGGTGATGCCACCCACCCATCCAGTGATCAGGGATTTGCTACTTGAGACTTGTAGACAAGTTGCCTGCCCAGGGCTGAATGACCTGCTCGAGATTAGACACATTAGGTACAGAAGTAACACTTCACAACAATGGGACTCCCAGGCACCCACCAAGTTCCTTCCCTGGGCCCCCAGGTGCCATTCCATCCTCCCAACAAGAAGGGCAGGAGACCATGAAACATTCTTGGGGGAGGAGGGGGGTGAGGGGGCTAACTTGGCAATGAGACAGCTGCTGCCTCCCTGGGCTCCTGGCCAGCTCAGCCTGGGCTTTCACATGGCAATTGGCTCAACTTAAAGCCCTGTCTCTCATACTCAGCCAGGTTCCAAGGCAGCTCTCTCCCCAGGGCTTGAGCCCAAGTTTTCTCAGAGGCAACAGGGTCCCTTTCAGAGCTGTTCTAAAACCACTGTGCTCTTCTGCTAGAATGTCACCTCACTCAACCCTCAGGGGTTGCTACAGCATGTGACCCAGCCAAGGGTCCTGAATCTTCAGGCCCCACCCTGTGAACAGAAATCTAGGAAAAGTCTGTCAGTAATAGGACCTGCCCAACACTAGGTTGCCACCACACCTTTCCCCCATGCACACACACATCAATTTTCTCTTCCTCCTCAAGCCACAGGGAACTAGAGTTACCCCTCCCCAGATGGGTAAGGATTAGAATCACAAGCAGGGGTCCATTTGGATGAGAGCCAGATACAAAACCCTTAATAGGCTCTGACAAGGGAGCCAGAATCACACACTGGTATCCACAAAAGATAAGAGCCCAAAGTCACAGATACGAGCCCCAAATAACTACGAGCCCCAAAAAACTACGGGCCAAAATCACAGATAGGGACCTACAATAAATAAGACCCATAATCACACACTGAGCTCCCTTTCAATGGATGAACGTCAGAGTCACAGAAACCGCCCAAAGGAGGGGCAGCAAGTTACGCATACATTCCCTGCACCCTCTCCCCACCCAGTAAGTGGGTTAGAGCCCCGTATAGGCAACCCTCCATGGATAAGGACCTGAGTCACAGACACATAACCCAGGGATAAAGACCAGAGTCCTACAGACCGCCCCCTGCCCCGCGCCCGCGAATCCACACCAGAGCCACAAAACACCTCCCCCTTGATAGAGAGCTACCAAAGTTACACAGACAGAGCAGACAGCACACCCCCGGCCCCTGTGGATAAAAACCAAAGTCGCAGACACCCACCTCTCCATGGATAAAAGCCGAGCGTCACTGACACACTAAGTCACAGTGATCCACTCCCATCCGTCCCTCCCTTCCCCCAACTCGCATGCACCCATCTCGTGGCCCCAATCGCGCACGCGCTTCTGCTCTCAAAAGAGAGAAAAAAAAAAAGACACCCTCTCCAGGGCTCAGACTGTGCACGCATCCCTCGGTACCGCGCGCGCCCCAGGCCCCCTGGCCCCTAGTCCACCCTTGCGCCTCTTCTATGCACCCCGTCTCCCGGCCCCTTACCTCCGCCCCCACGACCAGCGTCGACGCTCACCTTCTCGGTCCAGGCTGTCAAGGGAGGGCTCCCAGACATCACCTCGGCCCGCCGCCACCGCCTCCAACTCTCCCAGCTCAGCCGGAGCTGGTCAGCGTAACAACCAAGTCCGTGGCTACAGACAGAAAGGGGGAGGGGGGGAGGAAGGGAGGGGAGAAGCGCCAGGCGCGCCACCCTCCCCGGGAAACCCACCACAACCTACTCCCAGCCGGCCGCAAACAGCAACACAAAATGGCGACGACAAGGGAGCCGGCGCTTCTACCACCATCCACCTACTAAGGAGCGCGCTCCGGCGGGCCTCGTCTATTGGTCGCCGTGCGCCGTCGGCTAGCCCTGGCCTCCTCTGATTGGCAAGCGCATGCCACCTCCCCACTCTCGGAGCGAACGCCCGCAAGTCGAGAAAAAGAATAGCCATTGGTCAATCGGGCGAGGCCCGCTTTTTAGAAGCTTGGCTTCCTTTGAAGAGGAAAGACAAACGGAAGCCCCGCCCCTTTTCCCAAAGAGCAAGGGGGATCTCGGTACGATTGGCTGGAAACCGTATCCACCCAAAAGGCACCGCTTTCTTCCCATCAAGGAAGCGAGCAGACCTGTCAATGAGAAACTTTTCAGCCTGACCAAGGGGATAAGAGAAGGGTTGGTCCCACCAGGACACGACGGAGAGACGGCGAGAGGGCCACTCGACGCCCCGCCCCGTTCAAAAGAAAATCAGACCTGGGACCTATTTACTGCGTCGGGGGCGGAGCGACAATTATCGCGCATGCGCCAACGGCAACTGCGCAGACTCTCATTTCCGTCCCCGCCCCTGAGACGCTACAGAGCAATCTGTCATGGCAGCCAGGCTGCTAGGTTTGTGTGCTCGCCGCCTTTTGGCGGCAGCTGCGACGCGGGGGCTCCCGGCTGCCCGTGTCCGTTGGGAATCCGCCTCCTCTAGGGCTGTAGTCGCTCCGTCTGCCGTGGCGGGGAAGCGGTCGCAGGAACCGACCATACACTGGCAGGAGGACCCGGATCCCGAGGACGAAAACCTCTACGAGAAGGTGAGAGGGAGGGGGAACGGGAAGTCGAAAGGGTCAATCGGGACCAGGCAGACGGGGCGCAGTAGAGGACGTTCTTAGTTGGCTGGTGATTGCGCAACGGGCGAAATCCTCGAAGATTTGGGAATTTTGCTTAGCTTGTTTTTCTTTTGTCCCCTGAGATCCTTGGTCTGGGGCTAGATGCGGGATTGGCATTATTTTGCAGACAGAAATTAAACCTGAAGTGCAGTGCTCAAAACACGTTAGAAGCAATATAGTGTAACAACAAAAGCGTTAAGACACCCATATGGCGCTCATTCCGCCAGGCAATGTTATAAGAACTTTATTTATTTATTTTTGTGTGTGTGTGTGTGTCAGAAACATTTATAGAGGAAAAAATTGTTTAAGTCACTTTCTGTGGACTTATTTTATTTCTCTTGATTTGCAACCCAAACAACTCATTGTAAACCTGAGCAACATAAGCTGTCTCTGGTAAAACCACTCAACTTTTTTCCATTTAACTTTCTCAATAATTTGTTTTTTTTTTTTTTTTTTATTATGGGTAAAAATCAAAATTCTCACAATACATACAAACATTTGTAAAATGATATATAAATATATATGCATATATGTGTATTTGCTTACAAAAATGTTATTTTTTATTAAGAACTTTACATTCATTAGCTCACCTAATCCTTAAAGATAGATATTATTATATACCTATTCTACAGACGAGAAAACAAGCACAGAGATGTTACGTGGCTTGCCCAAGCTAACGTAACTGAGTACGTGGTGGAAATCAGTATTTGAACCTAGGTCTACCAGGTCCGCTGTGCTGTATTAATAGCAGAGACTCTGAAGTCAGACGGCCTGGGTTCGAATCCAGGCCCTGACAGTTATTCACCTGTGTGACATTGGACAAGTAGCTGAACCCCTTGTGCTTCAGTTTCTTTGTGAAATAGGGAAAGTGATAGGACCCCTAAAAAATAAAATACTACACCTGCCTCATGAAATTAAATGAGTCGAAATGCTCAGAACAGCAATTTGCATTTAGTAAGTACTCGGTTAGCTTTATTAGAACAGGGGTTCTTACAAGGGGTCCATGAGCTTCAATTGAAATTAAAAAAAAAAAAAAAAAAAAACATTCTTGTGGAAACGTGCTGGTGTGGTGTGATATATTTATTAAATAATACATGGTATAGTGTGGACTTAGTAAGGGGTCCATGGTTTTCACCTGACTGGCAGAGGGGTCCGTGGAACAAAAAAGGTTAAGAACCCCTGCTTTAGAAGGTGTTATTTTTTATTGCCACTTTCTGCCTTGCTGGGATATTGTGAGGTTTGTATATGTGAAAAGGCCTGGCACATAATAAGCACCTCATCAAAATTAACTTATGGTTTAGGGGCTTAGATGTACAAGATACTTATTCATTTATTTTGTTCATTCTGTAAATATTTATTGAGGGCTTGCTGTATGCCAGGCACAGTTCTGGGCCCTAGGAACACAGTAGTGTTGAAATCAGACAAAGCCCTTTCTTTCATAGAGCTTATGTGATAGTGGGGAAGACAGAAAATAAACATGAAAATATTAGAAGACATCAGTATGAAGTAACGTAATAGATAATAACAAGATAATGTGATAAGAGGATCTGGGGGAGACGTTACTTTGGTAAATAATATAATTGCTGGAAAGAAAGTAAAGCAGGATAAGGAGATGGAGAGTGACATGGAGGTTACAGATTATTTTATTAGGTTGAATCATAGAAAATGGCCAATATTCAGCCACTTTGACCTATAAAAATGGTAATTTCTTATGGTTCAACTTAATAGATAAGGTGACTAGGGAATGCCTCCTAAAGGAAGTGATGATTGAGCCAAAACCTTGAATGATGAGGAGCCAGCCATGACTACTAGATTTGGGGGAACAGCATCGGGAACAGTTAAGTACAAAGGCCCTGTGGTGGGAAGGAGCTTGACATATTCTAAAAATAGAAATAGAGGAATGCAGTGAGGGAGAGGAGATTGGTCCCAAGTGAGATTGCAGACCAGGCTATGAAGGGCCAGCGTGAGGCTTTGTGGAGCAGCAAGAAGTGCTCATTGATACCTCCTCATCTTACTACAGAACCCAGACTCCCATGGTTATGACAAGGACCCTGTTGTGGACCTCTGGAATATGCGAACCGTCTTCTTCTTTGGCTTCTCCATCGTCCTCGTCCTCGGCAGCACCTTTGTGGCTTACCTGCCTGACTACAGGTGCGCGGGATGGGTGGGGGAGCAGAGGTACGGGTGGAGGTTGAAGGGGGATAAGTGTTTGGTGAGGTTCCCTCACATCTACTCCTGCTACGACCATCTCCAGGATGCGGGACTGGGCCCGCCGGGAAGCTGAGAGGCTTGTGAAGTACCGAGAAGCTAATGGCCTCCCTATCATGGAATCCAACTGCTTCGACCCCAGCAAAATCCAGCTGCCAGAGGATGAGGACTGACCAGTTGCTGAGTGGGGCTCAGGAAGCACCTCTTTCCCCAGCCCCCACCCGCCATCCTGCCCTCTCCTCAGAGCATCTAATTAAAGGGACTGAAAATCTGTCTTGCAGGTGTTGATTTTGTTGTGAGGGGGTGGGGGGTGTCACAAGCCTCAAAAGGGCTACTACAGCCTTTTCTGGGTATTCTGGTTACCTATTGCTGTGTAACAAACCACCCTAAAGTGTAGTGGCTTAAAACAACAATTTATTATTCCCTCCCATGGATTTGTGGATTGTCAGGGTTCAGCTAAGTGGTTCTTTCTTGGGGTCTCTCAGGTGGTTGCAGCCAGATGGTGGCTGGAGCCCTCTGAAGACTCAACTGGGCTGGATGTCCAAGACTTCTTCAGCCACATGACTGGCACTTCAGTGTTCCTCCTTGTGGCCTCCCTCTCTGGCAGCAGAGCCTGGGCTTCTTACATGGAGGGTCCAGGCTCCCCTGGGTGAGGGAGTAGCATATAGGAAGAAATTGATGGTAGTCATCTTTAGAAACAAGCTACCACACAGAGACCTCCTCAGTTTGAAGAAGGGCTGGGGACACCTGGCATTGAGGGTGGTGTGCCAAACAGGACTTTTCTATTGCTAAGCAGAGGAATTTGTCACCCTCCCTGCTTTCTCAGTTTCTCTTCAGGCTTTGGAGTTTTCTGCCTCTGTCTTGGTGAGTCTGGATGCCCCTCTCTTCCCTTCTACCCCCAATCTGGGTCGTTTCTAACTCAAGGTACACATCTGTGTATGTGTATGTGTGTTTCTCCCTCCACTCCCCCTTTCTTTCTCTCTCTCTCTCCCCCTCTGTCAAGCAGGAAGTCTTTTCTTCCCCCCCTTACTTTTTTTTTTTTTTTTTAAGATTTATTTATTTATTTATTCATTTATCCCCACCTTGCTGCTTGTGCTCGCAGGGTCAGCTAACCACGCCGTGCGGGCAGGCTTGCCTTCACCAGGAGGCCCCGGGAACCGAACCCGGGGCCTCCCATATGGTAAACGGGAGCCCTACTGATTGAGCCACAGCCGTTTCCCCCCCTTACTTTCTTTCTCTCTGGAAATAGGCTGCCTTGCATCGGGGGCTCACTGTCTCAGGTTCTCTCTCTGGATCTTGGCAGATGGAGTTGGGAACTTTCTCTGGTTCTGGCTGTCTGTTTCTTTCCAAGGAGTTTCTTCTAACCCACTGTTAAATCTGGATGTCTGGGCTCCCGTACGTACTCCTGGCATCTCTGCCCTCTCTCCCTCGTGGCCGGCCCCCTGCAGCTCATGCATTCACATTCATGCATACTACATACTCGTGCTTGTCCCTGCTTTGAGCTTCAGAGAGTGTAGGAGCCCCTAGTCACTGGCTACCAGGAGAAAATCTGGCCCAATGGACCTACCACCAGAGGTAATGCCCCTATCCCTAGCTACTAAGTCTCAGGAGGAGAGCCCTGGCTCACTTGCAGGTGGCTAAGGTGGGAGCAGTATCTACATAAACTTTCCGGCAAGTTGGGAAGGTCACCCCTAGTGCTTCCTTGTAGGAAATGGTCTCCCAACTTGAGGATAGACCCCAAAGCAGAAAATAACTGTGTAAAGGGAGCATTCTATATCCTTCCACCTGGAACTACGGCAGTGAAAAGAGCATGCTATCCCATCCACCAAGTACTGAGTATATGGGGATAGTATCATCTATAATAAACCTCACCATGTTGCAGCCATACCCCACCATTGGCCCAGAGAGCAAACACATATCCACCCCCATTCCATCACTTCAGACTAAGATGTAAGCTCCACGGGGACAGGTATTTGGTTGTGTTCTGTTCACTTCATGACTGGCACATGGGATGTGCTTGATAAACATTTGGTATTGTTACCCTTGTGTAGATGACATCCTCTACTCTTTGATGCCCTTCAGATTTACAGCACTTGAGGAGGAATGCTTGGAATTTCCCTATGCTATGCCTTCTCAAGTTCTCACGCTCTCAAGAAAGCTCCATTCTGGTCAAGCAAGAGGCTACACTAAATCTTAAAATCCCTGCCTTTGCCCCCTCATTCTGACAGCAGCTGTACCACCTTCTCACTCCCTCACTGGCCATCTCTCTTCTTTTTAAACCATTGAATTAAAATGTATATACACAGAAGTGTGCATATCATAGATGTGCAGCTCATTGACTTTTTTTTTTTTTTTTTTTTGAGGTACTGGGGACCAGAGATTGAACCCAGGACTTCGTATGTGGGAAGCCGGCACTCAATCACTGAGCCACATCAGCTTCCCTGAGTTGGTTTTTTCGTTTGTTTTGCTTGTTTGTTTTTTTGTTTTTTTTCAGGAGGCACCAGGAACCCAACACAGGACCTCCCATGTGGGAGGTTGGAGCTCAACTGCTTGAGCCACATCCTCTCCCCTCATTGACTTTTTATAAACTACTGCTTCCCACATTGGGAGGTCCTAGGTTCGATTCCCGGTGCCTCCTAAAGAAAAAAAATAGATGGGGGGGCAGGTGTAGTTCAGTGGTTGAGCGCCTGCTTTGGGTCCCAAGTTCAATCCCCGGTACCTCCTAAAAAAAAAATGACTAAATCCCAGAAGCTCCCCTAGGCCCTCCCACCTCCATCCCTTGAATGCCCACTCTCCGGACTTCTAACAATGTAGGTTAGTTTTGTCTTGTTTTGAACCTGATAGAAGTGGAATCACATTTTTGTGTCCAGCTTATTTCAGCACAGTGAGATTGATCTACCTTATTATGTATTCAGTAGTTTGTTCATTCTCATTGTTACATTCTATCCCATTGTATGAATAGACCACATTATCCATTTTACTGTTGATTGGCATGTGGGTATTTTTCTATTTTGAGATATTAATGATTCTGCTGTGAACCTTCATTTACACTTCTTTTCATGGACATGTGCACTGATTTCTCTTGGGCATAGACCTAGGGATGGAATATGATCAGCTTTAGCAAATAATGTCGGTTTTCCGGTCTATGCTTCCCCACCGGTGGTGAATGCACATCTTTACCAACACTCACCATTTTCCATTTTTTCTTCATTTAAGCCATCCTGGTGAATGACTGGTGTTTTAAGGACCACATTGGGATGAAGGGATGGAGGTTGAGTGCCTATTGTGTGCCAAGCCTTGTGCCAGGCACTGACAGATGCCAGGATGCCTGCCCTCAGCAATTTCCCAGGCATGGGGGGCCATTATGGGTGGTCAGAGAACTGAGACAATGTTTGCCCTACCACTTTGACCCCAAGGACATTGGAACCTTGATATTTTGGACCCAGCTTTGCCCCACCATTGTAACAGATACCAACCTCCTTCATCCTTCAACCTAATATTCATTGAGCATCTCTTACATGCAAGGCCCAGTGAATAAGACTCAGCCCCTGTAGAAGACACTGTTGGTTCCCTGCATATATCCCAGTTGGCAATGGCCAGCTCCCAACTGTCAGGGTCTGCATCTTTGCAGGAGAGCTTCCTCTCAAGTTGCCTGCGGGCCTGGCAGGAAGTGCCAGGAAATTAGCACTCCCTGGGAGCAGCCCTTAACCAATGACTGATGAGAGTGGTGGATAAGTACCCCTACCCCCCTTCACCCAGATAGGACAATTGTTAAGTGTGTGTTCTCCGCTGCTGCCCAGAACTCCCCAATGAGGATCCAATGTTCACAACGAAATGTAGACCTGCAAAATTTGATGCTGAAATATTAGACTTGGTGAAAACTGGTCACAAGTAAAGCTCAGAATAACAGGAGATGTTTATTCAGCAAATACTTATTGAGTCCCTACTGGCTGCCAGGCACTGTTACAGGCAATAGGGATACAGCAGAAAACAAAAGAGTCAAAAGTTCCTGCCCTCATGGAGCTTATATTCTAGCAGGGAGAGACAGACAATAAGCAACACAATAAATAAGTACATTACCTGCACGTTAGGAGGTGATAAGTAATCAGTCAACTAAAAATAAAGCCAGTAAGGGGACCAGGAGTGCAGGGGCTGGGAGTTTGGGAAAGCTTGACTTTTAAATAGGGCAACCAGCTTTGGTCTTGTTGAAAAAGTGCTTTTTTTTTTTTTTGAGCAAAAATGAGGAAACAAAAGATGAGCTCCAAGAGCATTTCTGGCAGAGAGAACAATCAGTACAGCGTCCCAAGCAAGAATATGCCTGAGATGTTCAAGGAGCAGCCTGATGGTTCCTCAGAAACTTAAGCATGGAACAACCATATGACCTGGCAATCCCACCTCTAGGTATATACTCCAAAGAATTGAAAGCAGAGAAGCAGAGACTCGCACAGATATTGGCAAACCCACATTCATAGTGGCATTATTCACAATTGCCAAGAGGCGGAAGCAACCCAAATGTCTAGCAACAGATGAATGAATAAACAAACTTGTATATACAGACAATGGAGTATTATTTAGCCATAAAAAGGAATGAAGTTCTGACAAATACTACTACATAGATGAACCCTGAAGACATCATGTTGAGTGAAATAATCCAGACACAAAAGGACAGATATTGTAAGATTCCACTTACAAAAGTAACTAGACTGCAAATTAATAGAGACAGAAAGTAGAATACAGGTTACCAGGGGCGGGGGGGTGGGGTGGGGGGAGGGCCAGGGAATAGGGAGTTAACGCATCATGGATACAGTTTCCATTTGGGGTGTTAAAGTTTGGTAATGAGTGGTGGTAACAGTAGCACGACACTGAATTTATGTAACACCACTGAATTGTATCCTTGAAAGTGGCAAAAATGGAAAATGTTATGTTGTATATGTGTTACCACAAATTTTTTTTAAGGGGACGACATTGCAATGAGGGATACAGGCCATTATACATTTTGTCAAAACCTATAAAAGTGTGCAGTGCAAAGTGTAAACTATAATGTAAACTATAGTCTATGGTTAGTAGCAATGCTTCAATATGTGTTCATCAATTGTAACAAATGTACCACACTAATGAAATGTTAATGAGGGAAAGTGTGGGAGGGGGAGGGGGTGGGGTATGTGGGAATCCTCTATATATTTTTATGTAACATTTATGTAATCTAAAGCTTCTTTTAAAAATTAACTAAAAAAGTCGAGGGGGGGGCAACCTAAGGCCAAGAAGGTATCTGGGGGAAGCTATAATTGGTTAAATTTGACGCAGATATGAAAATGTATGTATGAATAGTATTGTCGCTATAAGTATTAACTAGAAAATGATTAGTCCCACTGAAAATAATTTCAGAACAATGAAAATGGCAAAAGTTGGCATTGATCGATTGGATAATTAAACTGGCTGAGGAAACTTCACTTCAGGACAAACTTTCTCAACAGAAATTCACCTGAGTTGGTATAATTCCAGCTTTAAATGTTAATATTGGATAGCAGAGTCAACACATCAAAGGTGCATGTGAGTCAGAGGGGCAAATCCAGGGCCGATTGAAGGCCAGGGTCCAGTCAAGACAGCTTGGATCGGGAAGCGGCTGTGGCTCAATCAGTGGGGCTCCCGTTTACCATGTGGGAGGCCCCGGGTTCGGTTCCCGGGGCCTCCTGGTGAAGGCAGGCCCGCCCGCACGACGTGGTTGGCTGACCCAGCGAGCACAGGCAGCAAGGGGGGGATAAATGAATAAATAAATAAAATATTTAAAAAAAAAAAAAGAAGACAGCTTGGATTAAACAATTAGGACTGCTGCACATTCACCCATTCAATCATCTATTCACTTATTCACTCCATAAATATTTACCAAGTACCCAACGTGTGACAGGGACTACAGCAGTAAATAAAATAGGCAAAAATCCTTGTCCTTTTGGAGCTCACTTCTAGTATAGGGGAGACAGGTAATAAATGTAAAAACAAATATTTATCATCAGCAATATGATCTTCAAAGACTATTTCTCTCAGTTTGAAAAAGGCCATTCCTGCAAGGAAAGAATCAGATGTTGAGGTCTGTCCATTCCAGCTCTAACTGCTTAGAAACTTCCTGTAACCCACATTTGAGATTTTTACAGGGCTCCATGAGGTACTTCACATCATAAATGACAGGAAAAAGCAAAGAAGTCAAGTTCCTCTTCAGGCAAATTAGAGGGGTCAGGATTTTGATTAAATAGCCAAAGTCACAACCACTATAAAATGATAAGCATTTTACCCCATTCGCAGAGGACCACTCCAGTTGTCATAAAAAGTTCTGCAAAGTACTGGATCTCAATCCCTTCCTCCATGTTTTTTAAATGGGATACCAGATGCTGTTAGTTGCTTTACAGTGTCCTGTGTCCTGGGCATACATGTCCTCCCTCAAGTTAAATTTAAAATTCAACTGCCCTGTTGAAGCTCCTGGATATTCTGCTTGCTCATTCATAAATGTCAGTTCTAGCTGCATTGTCTTTAACAAGTCCACATAGTCTGCATTGCTCCTGAATTCCCCAAGGGGCCTTGCAATCACACCTGGAAACTCTGTGTCCATAGCAATGTAATTATATTTTTTGATAACTTGGAGGAAGTTCCTTCATCTCTTCATCCAAGTTGCAAGCCCAAACTTCAGACAGATTCTTTGGCTACAATCTTACAGTTCCCACTGGCATAGTGAGGGCACAAGGGAATCTAGATGTCAAGCCTTAAAATGTTATTCATGATTGAAGATTCGTTTCATTTAATACTTGGTCCTTTATTTGTGTGCTCGTTTCCCTGAGTTCGAGTTCCTTCTTCTCTTCCTGATCTTAGAGACAGCGCCCCACAGCGGTGGCGGTGGCGGTAGCGACGGCAGTGGATGCCGGGTAGACACCTCTTGCCTAGCCAGGGGGAAAGGGGAGCCAGAAGTGGGCTGTACCGCACTGTGCCGTCGCTTCTCCATCCATTTTTTATTTTTTTTTTCTTTAAAAAAATAATTTATTTTAACTTCAAAAAATAAATTAACAGACAAAAGGCAGCTTAACAAATGATGGAAGCATTATTTTTAAAACCCTGTCCATATACATTTATCTTATTTAATCCTAATAACAAACTCAATTGTTTCTCCAGTGTTCTGAAAAATAAATAAATGAGCACCCATTGGTTAAATGACATGGCCAAGGTCTCCTTGTTAATAAAATGAAAGAAAGGAAAAAAAGGCTTGATCGTATTCACATCTCATAAAACTAAATCCTATATTCTTTTAGTTACCTTTAGCATTGCTAGTTATATAGTACCATTTTTGCCCTTGCTGTGAAAATATTACAATATTATTGTTAACTGTGGTCTGTAAGTTACATTGGTTGTAGTTTTCTCATGTATCACCATATTCTTTTTTTTTTTTTTTTTAAAGATTTTATTTATTTATTCATTTATCCCCCCCTTGCTGCTTGTGCTCGCTGGGTCAGCTAACCACACTGTGCGGGCGGGCTTGCCTTCACCAGGAGGCCCCGGAAACCGAACCATATGGTAAACGGGAGCCCTACTGATTGAGCCACAGCCGCTTCCCTCACCATATTCTTAACACCTTGCAATAGAAGAGCATTCTTATTTTGTATTATTAACCACAATCCTCATCTACCACTGAAATCACTATATTATACAGTCTCTAGATTACCCTCTTTCAGCTAACATTAACCTTTCAGCCACAATCACATTTATAAATCAGCAGTGTTAGTTACACTCATGATAATGTATTACCATCAGCTCTATCCACTTCCACATATTTACAATCTACCTTATTAAACATGCTACATGCATTCAGCATCAGGTCCCCCTTCTCAACTCACATTCTGTCTCCTACTAATCTATTCTCTGTAGTTTAACTCCGGAAGTTTACACATCATCTTTAGTTCATATCAGTGAGACCATACAATATTTGTCCTTTTGTGTCTGGCTTATTTCACTCAACATAATAACCTCAAGGTTCATTCATGTTGTCATAGGCATCCCAAGTTCATTTCTTCTTACAGCTGAATAGTATTCCATCGTATGTATATACCACATTTTGTTTATCCATTCGATTGACAGGCACGTAGGTTTCCATCTTTTAGCAATTGTGGCTAATACTGCTATGAACATCGGTGTGCAAATATCTGTTCTCATTTTTTATATATGTGTATATAAAAGATGCTTAGATTAAATAAATGTTACGCAAAAGTGACAGGGATTCCCATGTTCCCCACCTCCCACACCTCCCATAACCTCCCACATAAACATCTTTCATTAGTGTGGCACATCACCTGCAATGGATATACAAATCTTGGGGCTTTGCCACTAAGCATGGACCGTAGTTCACATTGTAGACCACACTCTCTCCCACACAGTTCTGCATGTTATATGCTGATGTAAAATGGCCTATATCTGTCGTTGTATGTTCTCATTCTTGATTTCAGTTCTTCTGAATATATTCCTAGTAGCGCGATTGCCAGATCATAAGGCATTTCTATATTTAGCTTCCTGAGGAACTGGTAAACTGTCTTCCACAGAAGCTGCACCATTTTACACTCCCTTCAACAGTGAAGGAGTTTTCCTACTTCTCCACATCCTCTCCAGCACTTGTAGATTTCTGTATTCTTAATAATGGCCATTCTGTAAGGCGTGAAGTGATATCTCATTGTAGTTTCTATCTACATTTCCCAAATAGTGATGTTTTTTTTTTTTGTTTTTTTTTTTTTTTTACTGGGAGGTCCCGGGGATCGAACCCGGGTCCCTCCATATGGGAGACGGACGCCCAACCAGTTGAGCCACATCCGACCCCAAAGATT
Source organism: Tolypeutes matacus (assembly GCA_026826555.1). Classification (NCBI taxonomy): domain Eukaryota; kingdom Metazoa; phylum Chordata; class Mammalia; order Cingulata; family Chlamyphoridae; genus Tolypeutes; species Tolypeutes matacus. Next base: position 6,638,494 of record JAKSZT010054419.1, on the reverse strand, counting down.
TTATTTATTTATTCATTTATCCCCCCCTTGCTGCTTTTGCTCACTGGGTCAGCTAACCACGCCATGCGGGCGGGCTTGCCTTCACCAGGAGGCCCCGGGAACCGAACCCGGGGCCTCCCATATGGTAAACGGGAGCCCTACTGATTGAGCCACAGCCGCTTCACCCAAATAGTGATGTTGAACATCTATTCATGTGCTTTTTGGCCATTCGTATTTCCTCTTTAGAAAAAAAAATGTCTATTCAAGTCTTTTGCCCGTTTTTAGATTGGGTTATCTTTTAATTGTTGAGTTGTGTGACCTCTTTATTTAACATGGATATCAAGCCCTTATTGGATATGTTGTTTTGGAAAGTTTTCTTCTGTTGAGTAGGCTGCCTTTTCACCTTCTTAACAAAGTCATTTGAAACACAAAAGTGTTTAATTATTTAACTATTTTTTCTTTCATTGCTCATGCTTTGGGTATAAGGTTTAAGGAAACCACCACCTACCACAAGATCTTGAAGATGTTTCCTTACATTTTCTTATAGGAGTTTTATGGTTCTAGCTTTTATATTTAGGTCCTTGATCCATTTTGAATTAATTTTTGTATAAGGTGTGAGGTAGGGGTCCTCTTTCTTTTAGATATGGATATCCAGTTCTCCCAGCACCATTTGTTGAATAGACTATTCTGACCCGGCTGGGTGGGTTTGACAGTGTTGTCAAAAATCACTTAACTGGGGGGAGCAGGTATAGTTCAGTGGTTTGAATGCCTGCATCCCACAAATGAGGTCCTGGGTTCAATCCCTGGTACCTCCTAAAAAGAAAAAAATCACTTAACCATAGATGTGAGAGTCTATTTCTGAACTCTCAATTCAATTCCATTGGTCAATCTGTCTACCTTTATGCCAGTACCATGGTGTTTTTTTGTTTTTTTTTTTTCAAGTGTAGCTAAGTAACATGCTTTAAAGTCAGGAAGTGAGAGTCTTCCAACTTCGTTCTTCTTTTTAAAGATATTTTTGGCTATTCGGGAGCCCTTACCCTTCCAGATATATTTGCTAATTGGCTTTTCCAATTCTGGGGGAAAAAAAGGTTGTTGGAATTTTTATTGGGATTGCACTGAATCTGTAAATCAGTTTAGGTAGAATTGACATCTTAATGGTATTTAGTCTTCGAATTCATGAGCATGGAATGTCCTTCCATTTATTTAGATCTTCTTCATTTTCTTTTACTAATGTTTTGCAGTTTTCTGACTACGGGTCCTTTATGTCCTTGGTTAAGTTTATTCCTAAATATTTCATTCTTTTAGTCGCTATTGTAAATGGAATTTTTTTTCTGGCTTCCTCTTCAGTTTGGTCATTAGTAGTATATAGAAATGCTATTGATTTTTGCATATTAATCTTGCATCCCGCCACGTTGCTGAAGTCATCTGTTAGTTCTAGTAGCTTTGTTTCGGATTTTTCCAAATTTTCTAGATAAGATCATATCACCAGCAAATTGTGAAAGTTTTGCTTCTTCCTTTCCTATTTGTGTGCCATTTATTTATTTATTTGTTTGTTTGTTTGTTTACTTATTGCCTAATTGCTCTAGCTAGAGCTTCTAGCACAATGATGAATAACAGTGGAGACAGTGGGCATCCTTGTTTTGTTCCAGATCTCAGAGGGAAAGCTTTCAGTCTTTCACCATTGAGTACAATGTTAGCTGTGGGTTTTTCATATATGCACTTTATCATATTGAGAAAATTTCCTTCTATTCTTATCTTCCAGAGTGTTTTATCAAGAAAGGATGTTGTATTTTGTCAAATGCCTTTTCTGCATCAATTTCTTTATCATGTTATTTTTCTTCCTCAATTTTATTAATGTAGTATATTACACTAATAGATTTTCTAGCGTTGAACCACCCTTGCATACCTGGTATTGATAGTGGTGTGTAATCCTTTTTTTTTTTTTATTTATTTATTTATTTATTTATTTATTTTTTATTTCTTTGTAATTCTTTTAATGTGCTTTTCGGTTTGGTTAGCAAGTATTTTGTTGGGGAATTTTGCATCTATATTCATTAGAGAAATTGGTCTGTAATTTTCTTTTTTCATATTATCTTTATTTGGCTTTGGTATTAGGGTGATGTTGGCTTCAAAGAATGAGTATGTTAGTATTCCCTCCTGTTCAGTTTTTTTTTTTTTTTTGAAGAGTTGGAGCAAGATTGGTATTAGATCTTCTTTAAATGATTGGTAGAATTCACCTGTGAAGCCATCTAGTCCTGGGATTTTCATTTTGGGGAGGTTTTTGATGACTGTTTCAATTTCTTTGCTAGTGATTGGTTTGTTGAGGTCCTCTATTTCTTCTAGGGTCTTTCTTCTTGAATGAACTTTGGTAATCTGTGTCTTTGAATGAATTCATCCATTTCATCTATGCTGTGGAATTTATTGGCATATGGTAGTTCATAATATTCCTGTATATCCTTTTTAATATCTATAGAATCTTTCACCTCTTTTATTCCTGATATTGGCAATTTGTCTTCCTTCTTTTATTTATCTATTTAAAAAAATATCTTTTGATTTCATTGCTTTCTTCCTGTAGTTTTCTGTTTTCTATTTCATTGATTTCTGCTACGATCTTTATATTTCCTCTCTTCTGTTTACATTAGCTTTAATTTGTTCTTCTTTCTCTAGTTCCTTAAGGTGAAATCTGAGGTCATTGATTTGAGAACTTTCCTTTTTTTCTAACATGAGCATTTTGTCCCATAAATTTCCTCATATGCACTGCTTTTGCAGCATCCCAGAATTTCTAATATGTTGTGTTTTCATTTTCATTCAGTTCAAGATTCATTCAAAGTTCCCTTTAGATTTCTCTGATCTATGCATTATTTAAAAGTATGCTGTTTAGTTTCCAAATATTTGAGGATTTTACAAGGATCTTTCTGTTATTGAATTCTAAACTCATTCCAATGTAGTCAGAGAAAATTGGTCAAAGAACATTTTTTTTGTTTGTTTGACTTGAATAGTTTTGAATTTATTGAGACTTGTTAAACAGCCCAGAATATATCTTGGCAAGTGTTCTGCCTACACTTGAAAATAATTTGTTTTATGCTTTTGTAGGATGGAATGTTCTCTAAATGTCAATCTGGCAAAGTTGGTTAATAGTGTTGCTCAAGTCTACAATGTTCTTGCTTATATTTTGACTACTTGTTCTATCAATTATTGAGAGAGGCATATTGAAATCTCGGACTATAATTGTGATTTTGTTGATTTCTCCTCCCAATTCTACCAGTTTTTGCTTCATGTATTTTGAAGCTCTGTTTTTAGGTGTATAAATGCTAAGGATTTTTATATCCTCTTGACCTTTTTTATTAATGAAATTTACCTTGTCTAATATTAATAAAGTCTCTCTAGCTTTTTTGAGTAAAACTAACATGATAGATCTTTTTTTTAAAGATTTATTTATTTATTCCTCCGCCTTGTTGTTTTGCACTTGCTGTCTGCTCTCTCTGTGTTCTTCTGTGTCTGCTTGTCTTCTCTTTAGGCAGCACTTGGAAACGATCCTGGGACCTTCTGGAGTGTAGAGAGGCGCTCAATCTCTTGTGCCACCTCAGCTCCCTGGTCTGCTGTGTCTCTTATTGTCTCTCTTCTGTGTGTCTTTTTGTTGCGTCATCTTTCTGCACTAGCTCTCCTGCGCAGGCCAGCTCACCACACGGTCCAGCTTGCCTTTCACCAGGAGGCCCCGGGAATTGAACTCTGGACCTCCTTTGTGGTAGACAGGAGCCCAATCACTTGAGCCACATCCGCTTCCCGACATGATATATCTTTTCCATCCTTTTTCTTTAAACTGTTAGTGCCTTTATACTTGAAGTGCGTTTCTTTTAAGCAGCCTAGTTTGGTCTGGCTTTTTATTCAATTTGACAATCTCTTCTTTTTAATTGGGGGGTGTTTAAACCATTTTCATTTAATGTGAGAATGATATGGTGGTTAGGTTTGCTTCCTTCACCTTGCTATTTGTTATTTTTCTATTTGTTCCATCTGAATTCTTTGTCCGTGCTTTCCTTTTTTTCTGTCTTCTTTAGGATCAGTTGAATACTATTTGTGATTCCATGTTATCTCCTTTGTTGACTAATTAATTTGCTTTGTTATTTTAGTGGTTTATAGTATACATCATTAACTTATCAGAGTCTGGTTTCAAGTGATATATAACTTCATATATAGAACAAAAAGACCCTACAATAGTATATTTCTTTTTTTTTTAAACTGTTTTACTTTTTTCCTCATTTGTGGTTTTGATTTGCATTTCTCTGATGGTTAATGATCTTGAGCATCTTTTCATGTGCTTTCTGGCAATTTGTATATCTTCTTTGGAAAGATGTCTGCTCAAATCTTTTGCCCATTTTTTAAATTGAGTTGTCTTTTTGTTGTTAAGTTGAAGGATTTCTTTATATATTCTGGATATGAAATCTTTATTGGATATGTGGTTTCCAAATATTTTCTCCCATTGTGTAGATTGTCATTTTACTTTCAAGATAAAGTCCTGGGAAGCGGCTGTGGCTCAATCAGTAGGGCTCCCGTTTACCATATGGGAGGCCCCGGGTTCGGTTCCGGGGCCTCCTGGTGAGGGCAGGCCCGCCCGCACGGCGTGGTTGGCTGACCCAGCGAGCACAAGCAGCAAGGGGGGGATAAATGAATAAATAAATAAAATCTT
>JAKSZT010054419.1:6521976-6633731 GCA_026826555.1 Tolypeutes matacus | reverse complement strand
AGTTGATTTTTGTGCATGGTGTGAGGTAGGGGTCCTCCTTCTTTTTGCAAATGGAGATCCAGTTTCCCCGCACCATTTGTTGAAAATACTACTCTTTCCCAATTGAGTGGTCTTTGCCCCCTTGTCAAAAATCATTTGGCCATAAATGTGAGGGTTGATTTCTTAGCTCTCAACTCTATTCCCTTGGTCTCTATGTCTGCATTGTGCCAGTACCTTGTTGTTCTCATTATTGTGGCTTTTTAATAAGCTTAAGATTGGGAAGTGTAGATCCTCTAACTTCATTCTTCTTTTTCAATATGGCTTTGTCTATTCTGGACTCCTTACCATTCCATATAAATTTGATGATTGGTTTTTCCATTTCTGCAAAGAAGGTTGTTGGAATTATGACTGGGATTGCATTAACTCTATAAATCCCTTTAGGTAGGATTGAAATCTTAATGATAGTTAGTCTCCCAATTCATGAATATGGAATGTTCTTCCATTTATTGAGGACTTTGATTTCTTTTAGTGATGTTTTATAGTTTTCTGTGAACAAGTTGTTTACATCCTTGGTTAGATTTATTCCTAGATATTTGATTCTTTTAGTTGTTATTTTATATGGAATTTTTTCTTGATTTCTACTTCTGATTGTTCGCTGCTTGTGTATAGAAACACTTCTGACTTGGGGTGTTGATCTTCTACCATGCCACTTTGCTGAATTCATTTATTAGCTCTAAGAGCTTTGTTGTGGAATTTTAAGGATTTTCTGTATATAGGATCATGTCATCATCACATGCAAAAAGTTTTTCTTCTTCCTTTCCAATGATGACTTTTTTTTTCTTGCCTAATTGCCCTGGCAAGAACTTCCAGTACAATATTGAGTAACATTGGGAACAGTGGACATCCTTGTCTTTTTCCTGATCTTAGAGGGAAAGCTTTCAGTATTTTAAGTAGTATTTTAGCTGTGGGCTTATTCATATATGCCCTTTATCATGTTGAGAAAGTTTCCTTCTATTCCTAGTGTTCTAAGTGTTTGTTTGTTTTTTTTACTCAAGAAAGGGTGCTGTATTTTATCAAATGTCTTTTCTGTATCAATTGTGATGATCATATGGTTTTTTTCCTTCATTCTGTTAATGGGGTGTATTACATTAATTGGTATTCTTATGTTGAACCAACTTTGCATACTAAGGAAAAATCCCACTTGATCATGGTGTATGATTCTTTTAATATACTGTTGGATTCATTTTGCTAGTATTTTGTTGAGGTTTTTTGCATCTAACATTCATAAAAGATAATGGTCTGTAGTTTTCTTTTCTTGTGGTACTTTTACCTGGCTTTGGTATCTGGGTGATGTTGGCCTCATAGAATGAGTTGGGTTGTATTACTTCCTCTTCAATGTTTTGGGAAGATTTTGAGCAGAATTGGAGTTAAGTCTTCTTGGAATGGTTAGTAGAATTCCCCTGTGAAACCATCTTGTCCTAGGCTTTTCTTTGTTGGGAGATTTTGGATTACTGATTCAATCTCTTTGATAGTAATTGGTTTGTTGAGATCTTCTATTTCTTCTTGAGTCAATGTAGATAGATAGTGTGTTTCTAAGAATATCTGCATTTCATCTAGGTTATATAATTTATTGGCATACAGATGTCCATAGCATCCTCTTATGGTCCTTTTTATTTCAGCAGGGTCAGAAATAATGTGCCCTCTTTCATTTCTGATTTTCATTATTTGTATCCTCTTTCTTTTTTTCTTTGTAGGCCTAGATAAAATTTTGTCAGTTTATTGATCTTTTCAAAGAACTAAATTTTGGTTTTGTTGATTTTCTCTATTGGTTTTTGCTTTCTATTTCATGAACTCTGCTCTAATTTTTATTTCTTTCCTTCTGCTCGCTTTGGGTGTAGTTTGCTCTTCTTTTTCTAGTTCTTCCAGTTTCAAGGTTAGGTCTCTGATTTGAAGTCTTTCTTCTTTTTTATTGTAAGCATTTAGAGCTGTAAATTTCCCCTTTAGCACTGCCTTCACTGTATCCCATGTTTTGGTATGTTGTATTTTCCTTTTTATTCACCTCAAGATAATTCCTAATTTCGCTTCTGATTTCCTCTTTAGCCCATTGGTTGTTAAAGAGTATGTTGTTAAATTTTTGTATATTTGTGAATTTTCCACATCTGCCTCTGTTATTGATTTCTGGCTTCATTCCATTTTGGTCAGAGAAGATACATTGTATGATTTAAATATTTTTTAAATATTTTTATTGAGACTTGTTTTGTGACTTAGGTTATGGTCTGTCCTGGAGAGAGATCCATGTGCATTCAAGAAGAATGTGCATTCTGTTGTTCTTGAGTGAAGTGTTCTGTATATATCTGTTAGGTCTAGTTGCTTTAGATTTTCATTCAGGTCTTATATTTCCTTATTGATCTTCTTTTTTTTTTTTTTTTTTTTTTCCTTATTGATCTTCTGACCAGAGTTCTATCCATCATTGAAAGTGGTTGTTGCAGTTGGGCAGTTTGATGTAATTATGAATTCCAAAAATATAATTGGATCATGCTTGTAAACTGATCTGTTGATCTGGGCATGATTAAGCTATGATTAGGGCATTGACTGGGCCATGTCAGTAGGGCAATGAGCCCCACCCCTTGGTGGGTGGGGGAATTGAATATAAAAGGCAAGGCAAAGAAACGAGTTGAAGCAGTTTTTTTTGTTTTTGTTTTTTTAAAGATTTTATTTATTTATTCATTTATCCCCCCCCCTTGCTGCTTGTGCTCGCTGGGTCAGCTAACCACGCCGTGCGGGCGGGCTTGCCTTCACCAGGAGGCCCCGGGAACCGAACCCGGGGCCTCCCATAAGGTAAACGGGAGCCCTACTGATTGAGCCACAGCCACTTCCCTGAAGCAGTTTTTGAGAAGCAGTTTTGATGTTGGAGAAAAGGCCCCAGAAGAAGAGAAGTGAGCCGTTTGCCTGATAGTCTACAGCTGACCTCGTGGAGGAACCAGAAGAGCTAAGCCCAGAGAGAAACGCAAGCTCGGGAAGAGAGGAACACAAGAAGCCTGAACCCTGGCAAATGTCGGCAGTTGTCTTGCTCCAACATGTGGCAATGAACTTTGGTGAGAAGAAACTTAAAGGTTTATTGCCTGGTATCTGTGGACTTCTACCCCAAATAAATACCCTTTGTAAAGACCAACCCATTTTTGGTATTTCACATTAGCACCCCTTTGGCTGACTAATACAGTGGTGTATTAAAGTCTCCTAATATCTTACTTCCTGGGAAGATGTTGGAGTAGGGAACTCCAGGAATCAGACCTTCCACCAAAATAACTATTAAATAGCCAGGAACTGCCTGAAACAACTATTTTGAAGCTCCGGAGGCCAGAAGAACACTACAGCATCCAGGGAAGAGTGGGGGGAAAAGGCTGATAAACTAGGGTAAAGGACAGTAAATTGCTCTCTCCATGCACGGCTACTGGCATCCATCCCCCACTCTTGTGGCAGGCCTGCTTGGGATCCAGCCCTTGGCTAACTGCTGGTGATAGTAAGGGACATAAAAAATCCTCTTCCCCAAGAACAGGGGTGAGCATGGCTGGTCACTGATCATGGCTTTTGATTAGTGAATTCAGATCACTGGGAACCTGGATCTGAGGGCAGCTATTATTTCAACTTACCCTGTACAAAGCCGATGGCAGCCATTATTTCAACTCCACCCTGGACAAAAGGGGCTGCAGCCATTGTTTTTTTGTTTTTCAAATCTCAGTTTAATTTTTTTGTTGTTTTATTATTTTTATCCCCCCCCCGCCCCCATGGCTCCCTTGTCTGCCTGTTCATCTTCTTTAGGAGGCACCGGGAACTTAACCTGGGACTTCTCATGTGGGAGGTGAGTGCCCGACCACTTGAGCCACATCCGCTCCCTGCAGCCATTGTTTTAACCCTCCCTGGACAGGGGTGCAGGTTGTGGAGATTTAAAAGTGCACACTTGGGAAGCGGCTGTGGCTCAATCGGTAGGGCTCCCGTTTACCATATGGGAGGCCCCGGGTTCGGTTCCCGGGGCCTCCTGGTGAAGGCAAGCCCGCCCGCATGGCGTGGTTAGCTGACCCAGCAAGCACAAGCAGCAAGGGGGGGGATAAATGAATAAATAAATAAAATCTTAAAAAAAATAAAATAGAAGTGCACACTTCCTCAGGACTGCAGAGGACAGCTAGCTGAAGGGCTGGATTTTCCAGGCAGGCCAGGAAAGTTCAGCTTTGGAGAAGTGTCAGAGAAACTTTTGGTGCCCTTCCTGATCCCCTCCTCAGGACACTTTGGAGCCAGTCTAGGCCCACTTTGTGGGTCCCTGGCCCTGTTTTCGCTGGGAAAGACTGGCTTGGAAAGTCCTCTCTGGGGTGAACACTCCTCCCAGAAATTGCCCTGCATTCAAAAAGCAGCTTGAGACAACAAAAGGACCCATGAAGGGGGTGCAGACTGGCTCCAAAGTGCCCTCAGGAGGGAATCAGGATAGGTGCCAAGGGCATCTTCCATGGCTCCCCAAAGCCAAGCTTTCTTGGCCTGCCCAGCAAATGCAGTTCCCCAAAGAACTGTCTCCCACAGTCCTGTGGAAGTATAAGCTCTCCAAGTCTCCTCCATTGCCATCATTGTCCAGGGTGGGTTGAAACAATGACCACCCTCAGATCTGGGCCTTCAGATCAGTGATCGTCTATGCCCACCCATGGTCTTGGGAAGAGGGTTTTTATGTTTCTTTCTGTCACCGGTGAGCTAGCCAGGGGCTGGACACCATGACAACCTGCTGTGAGAGTGGGGGATGGGTGCCAGTAGCTGCCATGCAGAGAGAGCAATTTACTGGTCTTTATCATAATTTACTAGCTGCATTTTCCTGCTCTTCCCTGGATACTGTACAGTGTTCTACTGGCCTCCAGAGTTTCAAAATAGTTGTTTCAGTCACTTCCTTCCTGTTTACTAGTTGTTCTGCTCCGGAAGGACTGAATCCTGGAGCACCCTACTCTGCCATCTTTTCACACCCAGAAGCACTACCTCACCTTTGATTTTGATGATATTTTTGCCAGGTTTAGAATTCCAGGTTGACAGTTTTTTTAAAAAAAAAATCATTATTTTAAATACGTTACTCCATGTCTCTCAAGTTTTTTTTTTTAAAGATTTATTTTACTTTATTTATTCCCTCCCTCTTGCTGCTTGTGCTGTCTGCTCTCTATGTCCATTTGCTGCACGTTCTCCTGTGTCTGCTTGTCTTCTCTTCTCATCTTCTCTTTAGGAGGCACTGGGATTGATCCTGGGACCTTCCGACGTGGGAGAGGCACTCAATTACTTGAGCCACCTCAGCTCCCTGGTTTGTTGTGTCTCTCATTGTCTTTTTCTTCTATGTCTCTTTTTTGTTGTGCCATCTTGTTGCGCCAGCTCTCCGTGTGGACCTGCTTGCCTTCACCAGGAGGCCCTGGGACTCGAACCCAGGACCTCCCATTATGGTAGAGCCATATCCGCTTGAGCCACATCCGCTTCCCTCTTGTTAAGTTTTTGAAGTGTGCAATATGCTTATAATAATTTTTAATGTCTTTCTCTGCTAATTCTGACATCTGTGTCAATTCTGAGTTGGCTTTGATTGATTGATTATTGTCCTCCTCATGGTCATGTTTTCCTGCCTTGTTTCATGACTGGTAAGCTTTGATTTGATGCCAGACATTGTGAACTTTTTCTTTTTGGATGTTGAATATTTTTGTATTCCTAAAAATCTCAAACTTTGTTCTGGGATGCAGTAAAGTTTCTTGGCAACATTCTGATTCTTTAATATTTGTTAGATGGGGTCCTGAGCAGTGCTCAGTCTAGGGCTAATTATTCCTCACAACTGAGGTAAGACCTTCCTGAATATTCTACCCAATGCCTTATGAATTATGTGTCTTTTCCAGTCTGACTGGTGGGAGCAGGCACTGTTTCTGTTTCTGTGTGTATGACAGGCTCTGTTCTCTCTAATCTTTGCAGATGGTTTTTTTTCCCTGGCTTCAGGCAGTTTCCTCACATACATGTGCAGATCAATACTCCACTGAATACTCAAGGGGACTCTCTTCAGATCACCAGGATTCTCTCTTTGTGTAGCTATCTGCTCTCTGTCACTCTGTTCTATCAACTTTAGCTGAAAATCCTCAACTTAGAGAGTCACTTGGGCTCTGCCTTGATCTCCTGCCCTGTGCCATTTCCCGAACACTTTCTCAGGGTAGTAAACTGAGGGAATCATAATTCCTCACTGTTTTAGTTTGCCAAAGGGCTGCCGATGCAAAGTACCAGAAGTAGGTTGGCTTTTATAAATGGGATTTATTTGGGGTAAAGGCTTACAGTTCCAAGCCGTGAAATATCCAAGTCAAGGCACCATCGTAGGTGGTTTCTCACCAAAGTCAACTATCGTTGATCCTGTTTTGCAGCCACGTGGTAAATCAAGATGGCTGCCAGTCTCTGCCTTCCCCTCCAGGGTCACCATCTCTCAGAGGCCAGCTTCTAGAGCTCAGCTGTGAGTAACCAGGCATAAGACTTGTCTCTTACCAGGCCTCCTTTCTCAGGCTCAGCTGCTCCACTTTCTTCCCGAGTTCAGCTGCAAGCTATCAGGCATATGGCTCATCTCTTCCTGGGTCTCAGCTCTTTGAGCCTCTTAGGAGCTGCTCTCCTTGCAGCTCAGTTGTGCATGAAACTAGAGGCCTCTCTCTCACATTTCAGGATCAAATAAGGCAGCTCCCCTTTTCTGTGTCTTTGTTTATCCAGCAAGAGGGTGGAGACTCAGCCTGAATCACACCTCACTGACATAGTCCAGCCAAAAGGGTCTCTCACCCACAGGAATGGATTAGTTCTCTTTTGGGGATTCATAAAAGAGCTTCAAACTGTCACATTCACCTTGTTTGTTTTCCATCTCTCAGGCCTTGGTTGCCTGCTGTCCAGTGCTTACAACCTGTTATTTCATGCATTTTGTCTGGTTTATTTGTTTCAGATGGGGGTAGGTGGGTAAATCTGGGCCCTGTCCATCTTTAATGGACATGGAACCAGAATCACACATTCTTCCCCAAAGTAAGCTCTCAATGTGACTTAGAAGAAATCTAGATGAAACTAAGCAATTTACTTTCAAACAACTTGCCCCCCCCCCCAAAAAAAAATTCTTAACTGAATTGAAGCAAATCTAGATGAAATTAAGCACTTCATGTGAAAACAAGCTCAGAATCGCACATTGTTCTCCAAAGTAACTTCTCAATATAAGTTAGGATAAATCTAGTGAAACTAAGCAGGTTATGTGCAAACAACTCAACATCACATATTTTTCCTTAAAGAAAGTTTTCATATTGAGTTAAAGCAGAGCTAAGTGAAACTAAAGGCTTTATTTTAAAATATATTCATAATCACAGATTTTTCTCAAAACTAATTTTTTAATAGAGAGAGAGTAAATGAAGATGAAACAAAGCTGTATACGTACAATCAAACACAGTATCAAACCTATTTCTCAAAAATAACTTCATATGGTGATTTAGAGCAACTCTAGAAGAAATTAAGCAGTATAAGTGAAAACAAGCTTAGAATCACACATTCTTCTCCGACATAATTTTCCCAATACAAGTTAATATAAGCCTGGATGAAGAGAAGCAATGTCTTAAAACAAGTGTAGAACCTCACATTATTTGCCAAGGAAACCATTTATTGAAAGTTAGAGAAAATTTAGATTAATCTAAGCAGTATAAGTAAAAATGGGCTCAGAATCACACTCTTCTCCAAACTTATTCTAAGTTAGAGCAAATTTAGATGAAACTCAGTATTTGTGAGTACAAGCTCAGTGAAAACATCAAAACACATTTTTCTCAAAAGTAGCCTCTTATGGTTAATTAGAGCAAATCTTATTATAATAAATAGTATTTGTAAAAACAGGATCAAAATAACACATTTTCCTAAAAAGTCAGCATTAGGGTTAGGTTTAAGGATAATATTAGTGTTAGGGTTATGGTTAGGTTTAGGATCAAGATAAGAGTCAAGATCAGGGAAGTGGTTAATTTCTGCATTGGGGTTAAGGTCAGGGTCATTGTTGGTGAGGTTCTTGGTCAGAGTTAGGGTGAGAAATGTTGATAAGGATGTAGAGGAACTGGAACTCTCATATATGGCTGGAGGGAATCTAAAATAGTACAACCACTTTGGAAAACAGTTTGGTAATTTCTTTAAGTATAAACATACACCTACCATAAGATCTACCTATTTCATACCTAGGTATTTCCCCAAAAGAAGTGAAAGCATATGTTCATACAAAGACTTGTTTGTGAATGTTCACAGCAGCTTTATTTGTAATAGCAAAAATTGGAAATAGTTCAAATGTCCATCAATATGTCAATGGATAAACAAATTGGAATATAGCCATAGAGTGGAACACTACTCTGCAAGAAGAAGGAATGTACTACTGATAAATTGCAATGACGTGGATGAATCTCAAAATAATTATGCTGAGAAAGAAGCTAGACAATAAGTACATACTATGTGATTCCATTTATATAAAATTCTAAAAATGCAATAATAGTGGCAGAAAACATATCAGTGGTATTCTGGGGGATGGGGACGCGGGTGTGCAGAGGGGCAGAAGAAAAGGATTACAAAGTGACAAAGAAAGTTTAATGAATATGTTCATATCTTGATTGTGGTGTCAGTTTCATGAATGTATACTTATGTCAAACATCAAATTTCACACTTTAAATATGGGCAGGTCAATTATACCTCAATAAAGCTTTTTTTCCCAGTTTTTTTAAAGAAGTACTGGGGATTGAACCTGGGACCTCGTACATACAAAGCAGGCACTCAACCACTGAGCTACACCTGCTCCACAATAAAGCTTTTCTTAAAAAGTATTATTTCCAAAATGACATACTACTTTTATATCCAATAGGTGGAAGCTGGAGCCATGGATTTTGCCAGTGTTTAATTTTTAACCTCCAGCAGTATTTTAGTTTGTAAAATAACACATAGGAAGAGTAATATCAAGGTGGATTAGCACCACAGTATATTTAAGTAGACTAAGATGAAAATAAAAGGGAACATAGTAGTCATAAATTATTACTAGGTTACTATTTATTCAATTTTTTGAAATTTTAGGTATAGTAATTAGGGAATGCAGAATAAAGAACAGATCTGGTCCCTTTTCCCCAAGCAATTTGCAGAGTCAAGAGGCTGGTTGACAGTTAAACAATTCTTTGCATTTCTATAGTACCTTTCGCAGAAGGCCTTATAATGTGATATCAGAACCACCTGTCAACTCTTGTTAAAAATGCTCTACCTTTAACAAATTGTGAATTAAAATGTAAGCCTGTTAATAATAGCATTGCTTCATTTTTCTAACTAGATTGAAATTTCAGCCTCAGAATTCTGGTTGTCTTCAAAGCTTCCCCCAGCAGGCAATAAGGTATGTCACTTATCCTGCATAGGGATATGGGGGGATTCCTTTGACACCCAGGCCGGTTATCTGTTAAAAAAAAGAAGAGGGAGAAACTTTAATCAAAGGTAATTCACACTCAGAGGACTATTGCTGCTCCCTTGGAGATTGTGGCAGAGCTCTCCAGGCTAGGAATTCAGATTCCCTCATTTATTGTGTGATTATCCACCCATCGTGACCATGCCCCATCCCCCGATCCTTTGAATGATTTTGTATATCTTTCATGTATATTCGGTTGAACCAATCCCCACGAAACCCCCCCCAGACACCCTCCCCCCAATAATCCCCCCCAGTACCCATTGTAACCCTTCTGTGATCCAAATCCTCCATGAACATTTAGTCCATAAAATAATCAAATACACTTACTAGGAAAAAGAAACAAGTGTGATAAGCTTACATGCAAGAAACAAACATAAGGAAACTCAGGGGAAAAAAAAAGAGAGACGGAAAAAAAAAACAAATAATCAAACAAAGAACAAAACAAAATAAAATATAATTAGTGGATTGGGACATTCAAAAAATGGGCAAAAAAGCAAAGGAAATGCCTTTAAAATATATATATATACACTTCATTTTTATTTCCTTTCTCTCTTCTTTTTTCCCTTTTTTCCTTCCCTTTATCACTGTGTTATCGGATGTCTGGTGTGCCATGACACCTTCCTCCTCTCAGTCCCCATTGTCTCCCAATTTTTCATTTAATTTTCAAAGAAGTTTTAGGTCACAGCAAAGTCATACACGGAGTGCCGGAGACTCCCAGATACCAAACCACCCCCCCTTCCCCACCCCATATTAACTCCCCCTCCCTTTTTGTTGGTGGCAAGGCTCCAGGATGTGTAAGTTCATTGAGGTTGGTGGGCCACACTGTGGGAGATGTTTGTGTTGGATGTGGTGGGAGGTGTGGGAGGTGGGCAACATGGGAATCCCAGTGGGTTCCGTGTAATATTTTAGGTAATCTAAGCACCTCTTAAAATATATGTATATATATATATAAAAATAACATTTTTGTAAGCAAATACACATATATGCATATATATTTATATATCATTTTGCAAATGTTTGTATGTATTGTGAGAATTTTGATTTTTACCAATAAAAAAAAAAATAAAAATAAAATAAAAAAAAAAAAAAAGGTAATTCACATCGCTTCTCGGCCTTTTGGCTAAGATCAAGTGTAAAGGTAATTCACAATGTTCTTTGAAAACATTTTTATGATTCATAATATATTTAGCCACCCATTATCCTTGTTTTATTTCCTCTCATAAAAGGGAGTTACTTGATTAGGTATTTATGCTCAAACCAATTATTTACATAGATAATAATCCAACTAGCAACCATTTACAACTTACTTGGATTTAAAAGAGAATTTATCTCTTTAAGAGTTCCTATCATCTTCCCTATTGCTAAGGAAGGGCTTTGAGCCAGATGATTTCTACATTTCCTTTCCACTCAAAAGGTCTATTATTTAATCAACATTTGTTTTGTTGCAAAAAAAAAAAAAAAAAAAATGTTAAAAGCCTGAAAATATTCTTGTGACATGGACATGAAAACAATCAAGTGATCATGTAAACATGTTTCAAACACTGATTTTCCAAGCTTATTCTATGGATTTGAAGAATCACAACACTACTGAAGCAAAAAAGTGCTGTACAAAATAGGCTAAACACAGTGTCCTGGTCTTAAGGTAACGTATAGTCTAGAAAATCTAAAATGTTTTAAAGTCTAGTATAATGAGCTTAAAATTCTAAATAGAATTTATGTTTTGGAAGTATGCAAAAGCACTAGTCACTCCGTTACTTAACGGGGTGCCCACCCTATCCCACAAATAAAAGGAATACCCAGATTACCTTGAAAATTCCACCAGCTTCAGGTTGCCTCAAGAGACCCTCAGGATCCACTCCATCCCGTGCACAGGTCACATACATTTCAGAGTAATCCTTTCCTCCAAAGCAGCATGAAGTTGTTTTATCAACAGGCAGCTTCACAGTTTGGAGTCTTTTCCCTTGATAATTAAAATGTAATTTAAAGTTCAGTTCTCACAAATTTCCAACCTAGGCAACATTTCTGGGCCCCTTGGGAGTAATAATGAAGTTCTAAGAAGACTGTAGAGGTCAGCATTCATTCATGTATTTAAGCTATCTGCCCTGACAATTTATTTATTTTAATATACATTTTTTAATTAGAGAAGTTGTGAGCTTACAAAACAATCATGCATAATGTGCAGAATTCCCATACATCACCCCTCCACCAACACCTTACATTGTTGTGGAACATTTGTTACAGGTTATGGAAGAACATCATCCTACTATTACCACTAACTATGGTCTATAGCATACATTTGGTATATTTTTCCGTACACCCCCTATCATTAACACCATGTATTAGTTGTACATTTGTTATAGTTCATGAGAGAACACTCTCGTATTTGTACTGCTAACCACAGTCCATCTTCCACCACATGGTTCACTGTGTTATACAGTCCCATGCCTTGTACAGTCTATCCAAAGTGTACACTCAGTGGCTCTCACTTTCAGCACAGAATTGTGCAGTGATTGCCTCAGTAAGATTTTGAATATTTTCCTTAGCCTGACAATTTATTTTGAGCAAGAAGACTTATCTCCAGAGGAAAATAAGTTCTGACTGTAAATTTGGGGCTTTATCTTAGGGCTTTATTTCCAAAATCATCCAGCTGAAACCTTTGAATGTATCTCCAAGTCCATTAGTGATAATGTTTCTCTAGTCCTTAGTGTCTGGTCTTTGCTAGACATGGTAAGGAGTTTTCATTTTGTGGTGGACCTACCTGTCTCAGGATCTAAACGGATCACTCTTCCTCCATTGTAACAGGCCACCCAGAGCTTCCCCTCAGTGTCAATACACATTCCATCTGGTATTTGTTCTTCTTTCTCCAGCTTGTAAACACTTCTGCGGTTGGCTATGGTAGGAAACAGGTCACTCAATATGGAGCATCAAACAATGAGCCCTCAAGCTGATCATAAATCCAATGTCTGGCAGGGGGACCCCACAGGTGTGATGATTCAGAAATATTCCTAAATGTCTGGAAACATGAGTGGGCATCCCTCAACAAAGGATTTTACCACATGATTTGGGGTAGATTCTCCCTCTAGGCACAAAATGTCTATCTAAGGCCTACACAGAAGAGAAAAAAGAAGGCAGAAGTCTTACTAATATAACAAAAATTCTTTTTGAGCCTTGCATGCCCACCTCAGATTAAACTTCGGTCTGTGATTAGAACTTTGGTTGCTTTAGTTACAAAAATACCTATTTTAATAACTCCAAGATCTAGAAGGCTACTTAATGGTGCCACATGAACAATTAAATCACAAAACTAGTAAGATACGTGAGTTCTTTTTTTGCTTGACTGAATGCTCCAAAATCACCCTATCAAAACAAAATATTCGAGAGGACTGTGGGAAGATGGTGGAATGGGAAGCTCCAGGAATCAGTTCCTCCACCAAAACAGCTATTGAACTGGCAAGAACTGTTGGAATCAACTATTTAGAAACTCTGGAGTCTAGTGGAACACTGTGTAGCATCCAGGGAGGAGGAGGAAGAAGAGACTGGTAGATTGTGGTAAGTAACAGTGAGTTCCACCCACCCTGCAACAGCTGCACAACAAAGGGACACAAGCAGACACAGAAAACTGCACAGCAAATGGACACAGCGAGCACAGGCAGCAAGGGGAGGATAAATAAATAAAATAAATCTTTAAGAAAAAAAAAGCTCTAATTTTCCGCTCTTTTATAACATTCTCTGTGTATTTCCTGCCTTTAGGCACCTCTGGGTAGAAAAGGATTCATTTTACAGTGAACCACTTTCTGGTGCTGGTGGTTAGAAAGGGGATAAGAATATCCCATTCTCTGCCATCTATGGAGATATCTAGTTGTGGTGAGGGTCGTGGCTTGACTGGCAGCATAGTCAAGACTATGTAATAATGAATATATTGGAATAAAAACATTGACAAACTCTCTATTTGACTAGTAGGGACTTTTTTACTTGGGGTGAGGAGGAGAGGGATTACCAGTTACATATGCATGAAACAAATACCAGCAGTATTAAGAAAAATAATGACAAAAGCGCATACATATCTGTCCTGTCTGCAGGTCATAGTCAAAGGCATCCACGGAGTAGGATAGGCTGTCGATGTAATAGAAGATTTTGTGGTCTAGGGACCAATCCAAACCATTGGAGATGTCCACCTGGTCAAAGTACTTTTTCACATGATGGTCAGGAAAGAGGGAGTACAGGGAACCTTGGTGCCGCTCAAGAACTGCTGGGGCTGTTTCCTCTGCCATGGTACCTACAAAAACCAAAGAACACTGGGTTCAGCGCCACAGAATCTTGCCCCATGCACTACACCATCTTTTCTCATCAGAGATCCTTCCCAGAGTTTATATAAAGGAAACTATTATACAATCCCAATCTGGGCCCTATATATTTCTAAATGACAACTATCTTGTTTATAATGCAAATGAAATTACACTGATGGGGCTAGGGGTAAGGGGGATGGGGTTATTTCTTAATTGATACAAAGTTTCTGTTTGGGGTGATGGAAAAGCTTTGGTAATGGATGGTGTATGATGGTTGTACAACATTGTGAATGTAATGTAATGTAATTAACATCACTGAGTTATATATTTGAAAGTGGTTAAAATGGGAAATTTTATGTATTATATATGTTACCACAATAAAAAAACTACGCTAAGACCAACTTCATTTTCTCACTGAATGCACTGAATGCAACTATCGAAACTGAACAGAATGCATGGCACAGCTATTTGAGAACTCTGAAAAGTAAATATCAGCAGGCAGATCAGAAAAGTACACCAGAATTTGAAATGCCACTGAACTGGTAGTGAGTTCACTATTTTTCCTCTAGTATCTCCCAGCCTAAACTCAGTGCAACCTGAAATCTGAATTGAGAACTGTGGTGCAGACAGAGGGAGATCCAGGAGAAATCCTCTATATCTGGTTTAAGGAGGAGAAAATCCTTTGAGCTCCTGAAGCTCAGAGAGAGTTGGGGACATTTCCCAGACTTTTCCCCACTCCTTTTCTCTGTTCTCTCATGCACCAGTCTCCAAGCAATTCTGCAGCAGGGGTATCAACAGCAGAGAGTGGCTAGCAACAGGAAACTACAGGAGGCAAAATTCTGAGGGAAGGGAGCCTTCCTCTCCATTTGGTGAATCTACACTTCTAAAAGGGTGGAGCAAAACACTGTTGCTTTTATATTCCCTTTCACTGTTTTTCTGCCACTTGGCCCCAGAGGCAGCACAATCATAGAAGTGGGTGGTTTCTGGTTGGAGGAATGAAAACAGGAGCTCCAGGAAATGGGAAAGTACTGAGAAACAGTGAAGAGGGAAGATGGAGGAGCTCAGGAATATGACCCCATAAAGCTGTTTATAGTCTCCAGGGCTCACCTCCAATTTGCATGTGCTTGGATCTGCTTCAAATTAGCATACAAAAGACTTTGAGAATAGTGCTAATGTAGAAAACTCCTTCCTGGCCCTAGACTGACCACAGAGTAGCATACTTGTGGGACAGATCCTAATGGCATCTAAAAGAAAGGTTGGAACTTGTAGCCGGAACCTAAACAAATAGAATGCTTGCTAAGACAAATCAATCAACAATCTCCATAATATTTTTTAAAAAACCAAGAGTCTCATAACAGTATATTCAAAATGTCCAAGATACAATCTAAAATTACTTGGCAACACAAAGAAACATGAAAATCTCAACTTGCATAGGAAAAGATAATTTAAAAATGCCCAAACTGAGATGACACAGATGATGGAATTATTTGACAAAGAATAAAGCAGCTCTGATAAAAATGTTTAAATGAGCAAGTGTGAATAGTCTTGAAACAAAACTCAAAACAGAAAACATCAAAGAAGTAAAGGATATAAAGAATAACCAAATGAAAATTTTAGAACTGAAAAATAAAATAACTAAAATAAAAAACTCACTGGATGGATTCAATAGCAGAAGAGATGTCAGAGGGAAGAGTTGGTGTAGTTGAAGGTAGAGCAATAGAAATTATCCAGTCTGAACAATTGTCTTAGTTTACCAAAGGGCTACCAATGCAAAGTACCAGAAATGGGTTGCCTTTATAATGGAAATTTTATTTGAGTCATGTATTAGTCAGCCAAAGGGGTGCTGATGCAAAATACCAGAAATCAGTTGGCTTTTATAAAGGGTATTTATTTGGGGTAGAAGCTTACAGTTACCAGGCTATAAAGTGTAAGTTACTTCCCTCACCAAAGTCTATTGCCACGGGTTGGAGCAAGATGGCTGCCGACATCTGCAAGGGTTCAGGCTTCTTCGGTTCCGCTCTTCCCTGGGCTTGATTCTCTCTGGGCTCAGCTGCTCTGCTCTCTTCCTGGGCTCCAGCTTAAAACTCCAACCTCCCTTCTTTGTGGTGTGGTTTCCCAAAGGGGTGGGGACTCAACATCCTACTGACGTGGCCTAATCAAAGCCTTAATCATTATTTAATCAAGTAAAAGTGAAACCTCTGAATCCAATATAATCTAATATGCCCAGAGGAAAAGAACAATTCACAAACATAATCCAATATCTATTTTTGGAATTCATAAACAATATCAAACTGCTACAGGGTAGGAGCTTACTGTTTTGAGGCTGAGAAATGTCCAAATCAAGGCACCATCAGAGATACTTTCTCACCACAGTCAGTTACTGGTGATCCTGGCTTCCTGCCACAAGGCAAAGATGGCCACCAATCTTTGCTAAGGTACCTGCCTTCCCCAAAAGAATCTACCATCTCCTGAACCTCAGCTGTGAGCAACCAAGCATAGGGCTTGTTTCTTTCTGGGCCTCCTCTCTCAGTCTCAGTTGCTCCACCTTCTTCCCAAGTTCAACTGTGGGCTACTAAGCATATGGCTCATCTCTTCAACCTTGAGCTGCTCCATTGGCCCAGCTTCTTGGGGGCTTAATGCTTAAGCTTTGGCTGCTAGTGATTCTCATGTCCTCTCTCACATGGCAGGATAAAAAATGGTGGGTTCTTTTCTCTGTGTCTCTCTTCTCTGTGTCTCTGTTTATATAAGGCTCCAGTAAGAGGGTGTAGACCCACCCTGGGTCATCCCTCACCGACATAGACCAAAAGGAATGAATTCGTTCAAGAACATAATGTATTTTTTTTTTTAATTCGACAAATTCAAACTGTCACAAAATACAGAGAAAAAAGTTTGAAAAAAATTAGCAGACCCTTAGGGACCTCTGGAACAACAATAAAAGGGTTAACATATGTGTCATTAGATTCCTAGAGAAGAGGAGAAAGAGTACAGGGCCAAAAAAGTATTTGAAGAAGTAATGGCCCAAAACTTCTCAAGTTTGGGAATATGCATAAAACTATAGATTCACGAAGCTGAGAAAATCCAAAACAGGATAAACTCAAAGAAATCTACACCCAGACACAGCACAATCAAATTGGTGAAAACTAAAGTAAAATAAAAATTCTTGAAAGCAATGAAATAAAAATGGCATATTACCTATAAGGTAAAAATTATTTCAATGACTGTGGTTATTGCATGAGAAACCATGGGGGCCAGAAGAAAGTGGTATGTTTTTAATTTGTTGAAAGAAAAAAAATGTCAACTTGAAATTCTATATTCAGTGAAAATAAGTTTTGGGAATGAAAGTGAAATCAAGTCATTTTAAGATAAATTAAAACTAAGAGAATTCATAGTTAGCAGACCTGCTCTAAATGAATTGCTAAAGGAAATTCTTTAGACAGAAGGGTAATGATACCAAAAGGAAGCTTGGAACATCAAGAATGAAGGGAGAACAACAGAAATAGTAAATATCTGAATAAATGCAATAGACTTTTCTTTTCCTCTTTAGTTCTTTAAAATATATCTGATGGTTGAAAGTAAAAATTATAAGACTTTCTGGTGGGGTTTTCAATGTATACATATAATACAACAATCACATGAAGAGGTGAAGGTGATTTACCAATTGAAGTGGTAAAATACTGATCCTAAATAGACTGTGAAAAATTATATATTTTGCAAACCCCAGAGCTATCCTTAAAAAAGCATACAGAAAAAAAAAAAAAAAAAACATACAGAGATATAGCAAAAATCGCAAGCGAGAGTTCTGAGTAAGATGGCAGAGTAGGGAGCTCTAGGACTCAGTTTGTTCTCCAGGACAACTAGTCAACAGTCAGGACTTGTCTGAAACAACTGTTTGGGCACTCTGGAGGCCAGAAAAACACTGTGCACCATCCAGGGAAGAGTGGAAGAAAGAGACTGTTAAACTGTAGTGAAGATCTGTGAGTAGAACTCTCCAGGCTGTGGAGGCTGATGCCTATCCTCCACTGGTGTGGCAGGCTGCCTGGGGAGACACTTCCTGGCTGGAAATATAAGTCCTCTTTCCCAAGAACACGGGTGGGGTGGGGTGGGGTGGGGGACACAGCCAGGCACCAACTGCTGCTTTTGATTAGCGAATTTGGATAGCTGGCTCCCTGCTTCGCGGACAGTTAGTTTCAACCTGCTCGGAATGGAAAGCAGCAGGCAGTTTCTGTTTCAACCCCATCCCTGGCAGAAGTGGAATTGGGGCTGAATTAGAGACACAGTGCCATCTTGGGGCGGCGGGGAACAGTTTGCTGCAGGGCGGCTCTTCCACAAGAAAGGGAGGGGGCAGGGCTCAGCACAACTTGCGGTTTTTGATTAGAGAATTCAGATTGCTGGGTCTGGGATCTGAGCAACAGTTTCAACCTGCCCCAGCCAAAAGTGGCCGGCAGTCTGGGTCTCAACCATGCCCCAGGCAGGGTGGGAGTAGGTTGAGAATTAAAGGCACTTTAGGACTGTGGGGAACTGTTGGTTGAAGAGTGCCATCTGCTGGTCAGGTCAGGAAAGCACAGATTTGGGGAGCTGTCAAAGAGAAGTTTGGCTTTATTTGCAATTGCCAAAAGATGGAAACAACCCAAGTGTCCATCAACCAATGAATCAATAAGCAAAATGTGGTATATTCATATGATGGAATATTATTCAGCTTTAAGAAGGAATAAAGTCCTGATGCATGCAACAACATGGATGAACCTTGAGGACATTATGTTAAGTGAAATAAGCCAGACATAAAAAGACAAATATTTTATGATGTCACTTATGAAATACTTGGAAGAAGCAAATTTCATAGAGACAGGATGGTAAATTATAGGTTATCAGGGACCAGGGATGGGGAAATGTACAGAGTTTTTGTTTGAGGTGATGAAAAAGTTGGGGTAATGGATGTTGGGCGATGGTAGCACAGTATTGTGAATGTAATCAATACCACTGAATTGTACACCTGAAAGTGGTTACAATGGGAAATTTTGAGTTGTGTGTTACTAAAATAAAAAGTTTTTAAAAAGTGAGAGGATAGAAAAAGATACACCATGCAATACTAATCAAAAGAAAGCTGGAGTGGCTATATTAATATCAGACAAAACATACTTAGTGCAAAGACAATTGCCAGGTACAGAGACATTACATATTGAAAATGTTCAGTTCATCAAGAATACATCACCACAACAGTACTCAGGACAACCTCCAACTCCCAAAGAAGCCCCTGTATTTCAACTGCTCATCCCCTCCCTACCCCAAAAGTGTCAAGTGGCCACTGGCTCCACCTCATTGTTATAATTTCTGGGAGGTGGGCAACATGGAAATCCCAGTGGGTTCCATGTAATATTTTGGGTAATCTAAGCACCTCTTAAAATATATGTATATATATATATATATAAATAACATTTTTGTAAGCAAATACACATATATGCATATATATTTATATATCATTTTGCAAATGTTTGTATGTATTGTGAGAATTTTTATTTTTACCCATAATAAAAAAAATAATAATAAAAAAATAAAATCAGTTGGCCATAAAAAAAAAAAAAAAAGAATACATCGCAATCATAAATGTGTATACACTTAACAACAGAGCTTCAAATTACAAATAACAAAAGTTGTGGGAGTGGATGTGGCTCAAGCAGTTGAGCACCTGCTTTTCACATGGGAGGTCCTGGGTTTGGTCCCTGGTGCCTCCTAAAAACAAACAAACAAACAAACAGCAAACAAAAAAAAAAAAAAAACCAACTCAGGGGAGCCAATGTAGCTCAGTGGTTGAGCACCAGCTTCCCACACACGAGGTCCAGGGTTCAATCCCCAGCCCTGGTACCTGAAAAAAAAAAAAAGTCTATCCCTTTTGGGAGTGGATGTGGCTCCAGTCGTTGAGCATCTGCTTCCCACATGGAAGGTCCCGGGTTCGGTTCCCGGTGCCTCCTAAGGAAAACAGAAACAAACAACAAGCAAAAGCAAACGTGAAAACCAACTCAGGGGAGCCGATATGGCTCAGTGGTTGAGTGCCAGCTTCCCACCTACGAGGTTCTGGGTTCATTCCCTGGCCCCCCGGTACCTCAAAAAAAAAAAAAAAAATTGTCAGGCTGAAAGTAGAAATAGACAGCTGGAGATGTCAACATCCCTCTCGTAGTAATAGATACAAGTAGACAGAAAATCAGCTAAGATATAGAAGAATTGAACACCATGAACCAACTGTATTTAATTGACATTTAAAGAACACTCCACTTGACAATAGTAGAATATGCATTCTTCTCAAGTGTACCGGGAATATTCTCTTAGGTAGATTTCAGTGATCTCAGGGAACAGAGCAGAATTTGACTGTAATGAATAGATTGGAAAGCTTATCTACTATACCATCCTTCATCTAAAAGAAGAGCAAGTTAGAGGAGGAAAATGGACTGAAAACAGGAAGCCTGAAATAGCAAGCAAGATGTGGACAGGGTGAATCCCCTCTTTCTGGGGAGAAGGATGTTCACTCAGTAGTTTCCTGCTATAGGGCGGTTGGGTTTGTTTCCTTAACAGTGCTCCATACTATTCTCACTCACAGTGCTCACAGAAAGGGATGCCTGTAGCATGAATGTGAATCCAATGCTGCTTGGAAAGGGCTCTTCCTCAGTGGGAAAGAAGAACCTGGGGCCCTGGTTTACGGATCCTTATCTTGTAGTGAGCACAGGTCAGATCCCAGATGTGGTGACTCCTTTAAGGAACTACCACTCGCAGATGTCACCTAGACTATAAAATAACCCCACCCTTTTCTGGGCCTGGGAGACCTCTGAGCACCTGCTGAAAGCTATAAACTCTACAGAAGAAAAAATGTTCTCAGGTGCTTCTGGAGGCTGCGGTATACCCACAATGAGGCCTACAATTTTAAGGGGTCTCCTGAGGGCTTAGGGATGCCAAGTTAAGAACTCAGCCCCCTGGGGACATCTTTATTTTGTTTTACAAAGTGTCACAGTACTTCCAGCCATAAGGGAGAGAGAAAATGAATTTCAACAGGAGGATTTCAACAGGAGGTAAACTATGCAATCATATTTCTTTTCTTTCTTTCTTTCTTTTTTTTTTTTTTTTTAGGAAGTACTGGGGATTGAACCCAGGGCCTCGTACATGTGAAGCAGGTACTCAAGCACTGAGCTACACCAGCTCCACTTCATTTTTTTTTTTTTTTTTTTTGCAATCATATTTCTTTACCCTGCAGAAATCACTGGCAGAAGGGCATCCAATAGATTTCATCTGTAATCTTTCATCCTGTTCTGGACTATATCTGTGGTTGTGTAAAGCCTGGGAAGATGGGGAACAATCTGTACCCAGTTGCTCAGATCTCATCTGCTTTCCATGTTGAAAGGAGTGAATGAGGCCAGGACAGCATGTCCAATAATGTGAGGTGGCAGTGTGGGGAGGTGGAAATATCAGGGACTTAGAATCAACTTTGACTAATTAATTAGGTTGCTATGAGGGATGGTAAATTAGAAATATATGTGAAATACATTATCTAATGTAAAACTGTAGTGAAGGTTCATTTAATGTTGTGCATAAGCCATTCTGCAGCCATTATAGTAAAGATTGGTTCCAGCAAGCATCATCAATGAATATAAAACCTATGGGAGGGAAGCAGCTGTGGCTCAATCAGTGGGGCTCCCGTTTGCCATATGGGAGGCCCCGGGTTCGGTTCCCGGAGCCTCCTGGTGGGGGCGGGCCCGCCCGCACGGCGTGGTTGGCTGACCCGGCGAGCACAAGCAGCAAGGGGGGGATAGATGAAAAAATAAATAAAATCTTTAAAAATATAAAAATAAAAAATAAAACCTATGGGAGAGATTTTGATGAGGACCCAGATATCTGCATGGACTTAAAGTATCTCCCCATGCTATAGCCAGCCTCCAAGATAGCCCCCAATGATCTCTGCCTCCTGGTAGTCACACCCTTCCTCATTGTCTACGTGACCAATAGCAGATGTCAGAAGTGATGGTATATCACTTCCAAGACGGTATTATGGTATTTATAATAATACCGCAGCTTCCTTCTTGGGTTCTCTCTCTCTCTCTCTCTCTCTCTCTCTCTCATCACTGGCTCTGGGGGAAGCCATGCCCTGAGCAGCACTTTGGAGAGGCCCACATGGCAAGGAACTGAAGCCTCCCACCAACACTGACACAAGTGAGCTTGGAAATAGATCCTTCAGCCCCTTCCAAGCCTGCAGCCCCTGGCCGAGAGCTTGACTGCAGCCTCATGAGATAGCCTGAATTGGGACCACCTGGCTAAGCCACACCTGCATTCCTGACCCTCAGAAACTATATGAGACGATCACTGTTTGTTGTTTTAAGCCACTAAATTTCAGGATAATCTGTTACATAGCAACAGAAAACCAACAAACCCCACAAATTGTTCATAAACTGTAATTTAAAAATAGTAACGATGCAGAAGAGAAATGAGACAAGACCCTAACCAGGTGATCAAAATTAACATCACCAATGAGGGGCAGATGGACTTCATGCACCTCCAGATGTGATACTCTGAGAACAGACAGGCCATTGCTTAAGCAATATTACAGCTGGAAATGAATATAATCATGAGAAAAACACCAGACAAACCCCAAATGGGGACTGTTCTACTATAAAGAAGGGGAAAGATTGTATTCTTTTTAAAAATGTCACTGTTATTAAAGAAAAAGAAAGGCTGGAGATCTGTTCCAGATGAAAGTGATATGACAACTAAATGCAATATGTGATACTAAAACTGAATCCTGTACTGGAAGGAAAAAATGCTATAAAAGACATTATTTGGTCAATTGACAAAATTAGAATATAGATAGTATGCCAGATAAAATTATTGTCTCAATGTTAAATTTCCTTAAGTTAATAACTGTACTGTGGTTATGGAAGAATGTGTCCTTTTTCTTGGGAAATTCACATTGACGTATTTTAGGGATAAAGGCATATGATATATACAACTTACTCTCAGATGATTCTGGAGAAAAATATGTCTCTATGGAGAGATTAAATGATAAAGCAAATGGAACAAAATGTTAAAATTAGGTGAATTTAGGTAAAGGGTATACAGGTGTTGTTTGCACTATTCTTACATTTTTTATGTAAATTTGAAATTATTTCCAATTTAAACATCGACAGCAACCAAGAAACCCTGTACTTAAAACTCATTTAAGCTGCAAAAGTACTGTACAAATATTAGTCCCTGCTAGAGACAGAAATTGAAAAGAAAAATTTTGTCATAGGAAATTTTTTTTCTGTGATACAAGTTACTCAAGTTCTTAAAAGAAGGACCCAAGACCCATTGTGAATAACACTTTGCGCCTTAGAGCACTGAGCCCTTCTTAAGTCAGGTTATGGCTTCCTCCAAAGCTGAGAAGGAGGTGCTATAGGTGAACCATACCAGCAAAATATCGCCCAGAGGGATCCACCTTCCCGTCATTGAATCGATTGTTTTTCTTGTCTTTATCCACTGTGGCCAGAACAACTGCTGATTGATCTTCCCAGTTTAAAGCACAGAACTTTGTCCCAACTGTGGCGACATAGCCTCCCGACTGGCGAAGGGCCACAGAGCTGACCGGGGCATCTGCACAAGCAAAAACGGCAGTCAGAATGCAGCAAGCAGTCCAGTAACTGAGCAGCACAGAGATGCCATCTGGCATCTCTTAGAGAAGGAGCCTAGCTCTTTGACAACAGGAGTGCTAACTTCCTTCTGTTAAATAGTGAGAGCTACGTAACCAAGTATATTCGCTGAGCATGTACTGTGTGTACTGTTCTGGGGAGCAGGGATAGAAAGGGGAATCAAACCCAAGTCCTCTGAAAGCTCCCAGTCTAGTGGAAGGAGCAGAGAATTAAAACCACAGCAGCCATGATCCACTGGGGGCAGGCGCCACAAGAGAGGGATGTGTCAAGTTCGGAGGAGGGGTTCCCAACCTGGGGGCAACCAGAGCAATTCCAGGACACTCAATCTGCCTGATCTCCAGGAAATTCGGAGGCACAAATTGGGTTTAGTTAGACCAACATGACGTCGTGAATAACTCCCACCCTCACCAGTACAGAGCTTGTCTTTTTTTAAGGGGCCCTATTTTATACGCATTTAATTGAAAATTGTATCTCAAATCCTTTTTGGAAGTAAGCATGGTAAAAACAACAAATAGAAATGTAGATGCAATGGTAGTTCAATCATGCCTCAGTATATCACTATATTTTTTATTTTTAAAGTTTTTCTGGGTTTAATATTTTTCCATGTATAAGAAAAAATGTTTTTAAAGTGAAGACATTACCAAAGTGAGCAGTCACAGGAAACAAATTTATCAGAATTTATTTAGAAAACATTCCCTAAGCACCTAGTCAGTGCAAGGAGCTGGGTGTTCTGGGAGCAGCTCTCAGCTAAAAGCCCTGGTCAGAAGTTGTTTCAAGCCATTGAGGGCCCCAGGAAATTTGTGGGACACTAACAGGAGGGACACACTCTCATCAGGGGTCCTAACCTGTGGCCTGGGACCTGTTTCTCCATGAGCTCCCCAAGCTACTATTGACACTACAAGCCCTTTTCATGGTTTGTGTGGGTGGGTGCTTTGCAAGTATACAGGCTGGGAGAGAAGGACTAGGGAAGGCAATAGGCCTCTCCCCTACTCTGACACAGAGGTCACAATTACTTTGCTTCCACAGTTACATCCCTCTCATTAAAATAAAAATTAAAAAATTTTGAGGTCCTCAGTTCTAGGTTGAGAGCAACTCGGGATTACAGGAATTCCTGGTATCTCTTCCCACGAACACAACAACGAAAACAAGAACCTTCTTTCTATCACCAATCACATCAAGCCCATTCCCTTGGACCATAGAATCTGATAAACCACTCCTCTGGAAATCACATGGTCATAAAGCGACTCACACTACAGTGCACTTGAAATTCGCTCATGAATCCTCTTTCGTACTGCGAACAGAGAGTCCCTGGCTAATGCTTTATAAGTCCCAAACCTCTTCTTTTTCACATCAATATACCTGTCGTTTTCTTGAGAATTGAGGCCTTGACCTCACCTGTGGTAGATAACTTTTGCTGTACCACTAACCGGGTGGACAACCGTCAAGACTGTCATCTGAAGTTGTTCAGGAAAGATACTACAGTGCCTCTTCATCAAAACAAAATTGGGAATGTTGCCCCTCACCCATAGAGAAAGAAAAAAGTATTGACCATCCATAATTTACTCCTGAGTCAAAGTGAGAGTACATGGAGAGCGGACACAGACAGTTTAACAATCTCCCAAATTTAAAGCACATTCAGTATGGGTTGACAAGAAGATCCCAGGGAAATGACAAACACTGGGTGACTGCCCCTCCACTGGGAAAGGATGGCTCTCTGTGAAGATGGGAGCACAGCCTTTCTTTCTCCTTACCCATGGTCACTTCCCTCACTTGCTTGGTAAGCGAATCCCACCGGCACACCTTTTTTGCAGGAATATCGACGAAGAGCAGAGAGTTGGACGCTTCCTCCCACACTGGAGACTCACCACACCGGCAGTTCTCCCGCAAAACACACTCAATCTTAATGGAAGACATTATCAGGGAGAGATCTACTGAAGGTAGCAGAGAGAAAAAAAAATGTAATCACATGGAGCAAATGAAGACACTTGGCGTAAACACCCTGGTAAGAGTCCTAGACAGACTAATTTCTTAGATAAGAAACGTAATGTGGCAAGAGGAGACATGTACGAAAAAGTAGAGCTGATAGAATATAACATGAGACATCTTCAATCATCTTACCAGTGATTTTTAAAAGCTACCTTCTAAAAAGAAAAAAAAACTGCAATGCTCTGAAATCCACCCCTTAGCTCTGGCAACCCTGAGAGCCAGCTGTTCAGACAACGCAAAGACTGACTTTTATGCTGGCATGCAGGCCAGGGGGCGGGTGGCTCCCTCATTGGTGGCCCCTCTGGGTGGTAACAGGTCACCTCCTCCTGCTGCCCTCCCCATCCATTGATGCTGTTGATCTCCTTCTCCAGTCACTCAGAGGCCAGGGCCTTCTCGATCACTTTAAGTCCAGAACTGCAGTTTTAGAAATATTTTCACCAGTAATAATACATTGAATTCGAACTAACATCCGTTTTTCAAATCCAGACAGTGGGAAGGGTGGAGGAAGGGACATCGTCTGGCCACGTGGTAGGAATACACTCATAGCCCCTCAGCTATTTCTTGCTGCCTAGGAAGGCACTGGGCCAGTTTGGCAAGGAGTTCTGAACTCCACAGGCAGGAACATTTTATTCTGCGACTTTAGGCCAAACCGTGTGTGTGACCACTGAACTAGGAGATGAAGAAAGAAAAAAACCTATCAGAAAAGAAAAGAAACCCATGCGAGAGAGAAAAGACAGGCAACTTTCAAGAGAATTTGCTCCTTCCCAAACTTTGCCCTGAGCAGGTGGCTTTCCAATGATGATGAAAATTGCCTGCATCGTCATCCGTTTCCTGGGGGCAGCTATCTGCTTTGAAATGGTCACCCACACGAGAGGGCAAATGAATGATAGGGGGAAAAAAAGGAAAATAATATTTGGTTAAATATCCAATAAACTACGTGTTTTCTTTTTAAAGAAACACATATGCACACAGCTCAAAGCGGCCTCAAATACTGACCGCCAGCCTCACAGTATTTGGAATGTTTATTGGCAGTTAAACATTGCACAGGCTCCAAAGGCCTTCGTGCTATCAATCTTCGGCCCAAGGTCACAAGCTCGACTTTTGCAAGAGCTGCACTTAACCCCCGGCTCCAACGTGCAAGAGCGGGAGGGGGGCGGGGAGGCTGGCAAACGTCCCATTTCTGCCCAGGCTTCGGAGAGCGCGGTGCAAGAGATGACAGTGGCCGCAGAGGGGTGGCTGGGAAGTGGGGAGCGGGGACGCAGCGTCATGCGTCCGCGCTGCACCTCGGGTACCTGTGCGGGCCAGCCGGTAGCGTCGCTGCAGGCTCAGGTGACTGCGAGTCGCTGGGAGGCTGGAGGAGCCCGCCTCCTCCCCGGCGCAGGGCTCTGCTGAGGGCGCACCAGTCGGTCTCCCTTAGGCCGCTGTCGCTGCGCCCTTCCTCTCCAGGGAGGTGGCGGGGAGGTCAGCCCTGCCCGGGCACTCAACAGGCTGGAAACTTCTAGGGCGACTCAAAGGTCAGGCGGCAGAGCCCAGAGAGGAGAAACCTGGCCCTGGGACACAGCTGCTCAGCGGGTAGAGGGCCGCAGGCTGGGGAAGGGGAGGACACCTGACAGCCCCCGCCTGCACTCTCTGCCCCCCCCACCCCTTTACGCTGTACTCTTCCTCTCCGCGGGCTGGAAGATTCCTACAAAGCCACACCCGGGCCGAGGGGAGGGAGGCTTGAGGCCCAGTGTACCCAAACTTTGGAGTTTGGACGGATAGCTAAAGTTTCTCTCTTACTTAGAAAAAAAAAAAAGTTGCTAAAATGCCTGACAGTGAGATTGGGACCGAGGCTCAGTTAACAGGTTGAAAAGGAAAGAAAAAAAGAAATTAAACAAATCCTCCCTTTCCCTAATCTAGAAGACCCTTTGGGCTGCTGGGCAATCCCTGCAAAACGATCTTAAGCAGCGCTCAGCTATACATCCCCCATGGAGAGCCTAAATATATTACCGTCCTCCACCCGACCATTCATACTTTCTCTAAATAACTGCAAATTAAAAAAAAATTTTTTTTTTTTTTAATTTAAGCGAGAGCGGTAACCAGAACAATGGTTTGCCCCTGGGACTGGAGGCAGAGATTAACAGGAAAAGGGAGTAAGGGAACTTTCTGGGGTGATGGAAATGCTCCATGTCTTGATGGAGATTTACATTGTGCAGGTGGATGTCCTGTCAAAAATTAGCCAGTGGTACACTTGAGATTTGTGCACTTTATTGTATGTATTGAATCCAGGGTCTGTTTTACCCCATTATTTATCTCTTTCAAGCTCATTGCTCCATTCCTTGCCATGTGGACTATCCTAAAACCCCTTAGTACACTTAAATCATAATTGTTTTGGCCTTCTAATACTCTAATTCACTAAGGAAGAAGGGCCAGAAACCACTACCCAAAGGCAAAAGAAAGCTTGAGGCAATCTCAACTCAAAGTTTAAGGTCAATAACTTAGAATAACTGGCACTTACAACCTCAATTATTTTCCTTTCATCCTGGGAAGTACTTAAGACAATTCCTCTCCCATGTCCCCCTTTCCGGATGGGAAAACACAAGTCTGCAAAGTGAGTAGACTCCCAAGACCACACGTCCAGCTGGGGAAAATCTGGCAAATAGCCCAAATAATCGGTAGAAAAATCAGAACTTGAAGAAAATGGACATGGATACTTGGGTGGGTCAAAGAGTGGGGTCGTTATCCTTCCCTCACCCCCAGATGTTGGGGATCTCTGATCGTGCCCTCTCTATAAGCAGTCAGTTCCTAGCTAGTGGCTTCCTCTACCTCCTCAATGCTGATGACTCTCCAAACTGTAGCTCCAAACAGATCTCTCCCCGAAGCCACAGGCATGTAGATCAAACCCTCTCCTCAGCAGCACACTGAGTTGTCTAAAACCAACCTTCACATTATTCTCCACAAACCTCCTGTGCACTCTCTCTCGGTGAAGGGAATCATGGTTCAACCAGTGGACCATGTAAGAAGTCCAGAGACCTCACTAGACTTTCCTGCTCTCTAACTGAAGCCCAGTTAGTCACCACATCATAGAAACTGTCCTTTTCATGTCTTTTCAACTACGTTAGCACTGCCTTAGTTCAGGCCCTCCCCCTTTTGTACCCAAGTGGCAGTGATGGTCACCTCCCTGGAGGCCCTGTCTCACCCCTTTGAGTCCGCTGCCAAAATGACCCACTAGATCATGAATCCTGTAGGGCAGGAGGTGAATTTTATTCACCCTCAACTCCTGAGGTCCTACACAGTATTGACATACAGATGTTGTTCAACTATATGCTTTTTTTCTGTGCAGGGACGGGTAGCTTTATTTTGGAAAAAAAATTCAGTCTTACAGAAGAGTTGCAAAAACAGTGTAAAGAAATTTTTAAAAACTGAAAAAAAAATAACCATGCAAAGAATTCATGGTTACACCTCACCCAGATTCCCTAAATAGTAACAATTTACCACATTTGCTTTATCCTTCTCTCTCTCTCTCTCTCTCAGATGTAATTACACACACACATATATGTATATATGTTTGTATAGCTATATTTTTTTGGAATAGTTTGTGAGTAAGTTGCAGGCATGATGCTCCTTTACATCTAAAATACTTCAATGTACATTTTCTGAAAACAAGGCTATTCTCTTACATAACCATAGCACAATTATCAAGATCAGGCAATTAACACTAATACAGTATTGCCTATCTCCAGATCTTATTTGAATTTCGTCAATTGACCCACTAATGTCCTTTATACCAAAAGAGAAAAAAAGTTTTCCATTTCCAAATACAATCCAGGGTATAGTATTGCATTTAGCTGTGTTTAGTTTCCTTTAATGTGGAACAGTTCCCCAGTCTTTCTTTGCTTCATGGCATTGGCATTTTTGAAGAGTTCAAAATGTAGAATGAGCTTTAATTTGGGATTCTTTCTTGTTTCCTCATGGTTAATTCAGGTTATGCTTTTTTGGCAATACTACAAAAGTGATACTGTTCCTTCTCAGCATCTGGAGGCAAATGATGTCGGTTTGTTAACTTTGACCACAGGGAAGCGGCTGTGGCTCAATCAGTAGGGCTCCCGTTTACCATATGGGAGGTGCCGGGTTCGGTTCCCGGGGCCTCCTGGTGAAGGCAAGCCACGCCCGCAAGGCGTGGTTAGCTGACCCAGCGAGCACAAGCAGCAAGGGGGGGGGGGGGATAAATGAATAAATAAATAAAATCTTTAAAAAAAAAACAGCAACAAAACTTTGACCACAATATGTGCTTATTTGAAAGTGAATCTGGTCGCTGCCGTTGCCGCCCGGCACCCCTGGGCCCGCCTGCGTCTAGTTTTTTAAAAAAATACAATGTCTAATGGTTATGGCGACCACATGGCCAAAGACTGCAGGGATGATATTGGGAGAACAAATTTAATTGTCAACTACCTCCCTGAGAACATGACCCAGCATGAGCTACGAAGTCTGTTCAGCAGTATTGGTGAAGTCGTGTCTGCAAAACTTATTCGGGATAAAGTAGCAGGACACAGCTTGGGCTATGGCTTTGTGAAGATGCAGAAAGAGCAATAAACACGCGGAATGGCCTGCGACTCCAGTCAAAAACCATTAAGGTGTCGTACGCACACCCGAGCTCGGAGGTCATCAAAGATGCCAACTTGTACATCAGTGGACTCCCGAGGACCATGACCCAGAAGGACGTGGAGGACATGTTCTCTCGGTTTGGGCGAATTATCAACTCCCGTGTCCTCGTGGATCAGACCACAGGTTCATCCAGAGGGGTTGCGTTTATCACGTTTGGCAAAGCTCGGAAGCAGAAGAGGCAATTGCCAGTTTCAATAGTCATAAATCCCCAGGTTCCTCCGAGCCCATTTCAGTGAAATTTGCAGCCATTCCCAACCAGAACAAAAATGTGGTGTTGCTCTCACAGCTGTACCACTCGCCAGCTAGACGGTTCGGAGGGCCGGTTCATCACCAGGCACAGAGATTCAGGTTCTCCCCTATGGGTGTAGATCACATGAGTGGGCTTTCTGGTGTAAATGTCCCCGGAAACGCTTCTTCAGGCTGGTACATTTTCATCTACAACCTTGGTCAGGATGCTGATGAGGGACTCCTCTGGTAGATGTTTGGCTCCTTTGGTGCAGTGGCCAATGTGAAAGTGATTCGCGATTTCGACCCCAGCAAGTGCAAAGGGTTTAGTTTTGTGATGATGACAAACGGTGAAGAAGCTGCGATGGCCATAGCAAGTCTGAACAGCTACTGCCTGGGGGACAAAATCTTACAGGTTTACTTCAAGACCAACAAGTCCCACACATAACCCGCTCATGCTTTTTTTGTATGGAATAGGTCATTAAGAGTGACAGAAGGGGGCGGATGTGGCTCAACTGGTTGGGCGTCTGTCTCCCATATGGAGGGACCTGTGTTCGATCCCCGGGACCTCCCGGTAAAAAAAAAAAAAAAAAAAAAAAAGAGTGACAGAAGTTGAAACTTTTTTGTTATTGTACAACTCATTTTGTGCCAATTTTCACAAGTGTCTTAGTCTAAGTGAGAAGTGACAAGGTTTTTTTATACTCTGGGATGCAACCGACATGTTCAAATGTTTGAAATCCCACAATGTTAGACCAATCTTAAGTTTCTTAAGTTATTGCCTTTAAAATATACATTAAACAGAAATCTAACTAGACTGCATTAACTAAGCAGTTCCTCTGAAGGGTGGTAAAACTGAAGCATGCTTTAATTTACATGACCATCTAACATTTGTTTGATTTGATGTCTCCACAAGCTGGATTTTAAAAAAGTTATCTTTTAGTTTTAATTTTTATACTAAAGCTGTTAGACAGAGGCTGAGTGTGCATTCTCTCAACTGCTTCAAGGTTGTAAACAATCTGTGCTTTGGTTGACAGAAGATTGCTTTCCCAAGCAGGTCCCATTGTCACTTCCTGTTCACTCAGTCCCAGACTCTGGGCCATGCCTCCCAGAGAAAGACACAAGCATGTTTCATAAGCCCAGGTGCTGATGGGAACCGACCAAAGAGTTTCAGAGAAACTCCAGTATATTCCAGAGTCAGATCTAAGCTCCAGACAAGCCTGAAAATGTGTTGCTACTCTGACACCCCGAATTTCTGTCCAAACATTGCATGCACAGTGCCCCACACATCGGCTATGGTTGTTACAATAATTTGTCCAGTTTTCAAGATCATTTAACATAACTTGAATGTGTAAAATAGCGCTATTTTTTAATAACGTATAAACATTTGAGCATTGTATTTATTGCATCCCTTCTTGTGAGCGCTAGATTTTTTTTCTTATTTTACTCAGATTTTGTTTTGAAATTGTGCTTTTGTATGAACACTCAGCAGAAAAGTATTTACTTCTTGCCAGTTGTCTATTAATAAAAACCTTTGATTTGTAGTTTTAAAGATTAACCTTTAGAGTTCTCTTCATAACTGCCTTGACATTTGGGTTGTTCTGTTAGTTTTCTTTTGCTTTTTTGTGTTTTTTTTTTTTGTTTGTTTTTACTTTTGCATTTAAGACCATTAAATTTGATTTTGTTTTGCTCGGAAAAAAAATAAGAAAGTGAATCTTAATAAAATACCATCTAATCATGCCACTAATCAATGTACCCAAGAGCATACAAGACCCTTCACGGTCTGCTTCCTATTTTTCCAAACGTGCTGGGAGTCCCTTTTTTTTTTTAAGATTTTATTTATTCATTCATTCACCACCACCCCCACCCACCCCCCCGGCCTGCGCTCTCTGGGTCAGCCAACCACGCCGCGCGGGCGGGCCCGCCCCCACAGGAGGCCCGGGGAACCGAACCCGGGGGCCCTCCACATGGCAAACGGGAGGCCCACTGACTGAGCCACAGCCGCCTCCCATGGGAGTCCCTTTTTGTCTTCGGTCACTTAAAACAATTTGCAGCTCCTGGCCAAGCCATGTCCTCTCTCTGCCTTTGAATTTGTTAGTCTCTCTGTCTAGAATTTTCTCCTTTCACTAATCCAACCTTTATCTCTGCATTGGGCTAAATCTTACCTAAGATTCAGCCAAGTGTCCCCTCTACCAGGAAGCTTTCTCTGACCTATCGCTCTTACAGCATCCTGTCTTTTCCTTTTATTATGGTACCTGTCATACTGATTGAGAATTGCTGCTTTATCTTTCTCTTCTGATATATTATGAGCTCTCTAAGGGTAAGTCTTAGATATTTTTTTGGAACCTTTTTATTCTGAAGAAATTTCAAACTTTCAGGACAGTTGCAAAATTAATACAAATTCCATACAGAGAACTCCAACATACCTCCCATCCAGAGAGCCAGCTGGTGTAACAAACTTTTAACATTTTGCCACATTTGCCATTTCTTCCTTCCTTCCTTCCTTCCTTCCTTCCTTCCTTCCTTCCTTCCTTCCTTCCTTCCTTCCTTCCTTCCTTTCTTTCTTATCATCTACCTATTTATATGTTTATCTATTTTTTAAAAATTTTAGAGTAAATTATATACATTATGCTCCTTGAACATACTTCCATGTACAGTTCCTAAGAACAAGAACTTTCACTTATGTAACCATCTGGATCTTTTATTATGATATAAATGCCTTTTGTTCAAAGACCACCTCTAGTAGAACAAATCTGGGTTCATTGATTAGGGAAAACACACACCATGAAGAACCATGAGATATTGCAGTAAGAGGGTGTTAGAAAGAACCTATTAAAGGATTTGGCCTGGTAATAGGTGATTTGGGGGCGAGTTCAAGGATAGAATACTGTCAAGAAGCAGAAGTAACTCTATGCTTGGATATCTTAATTCTTACCTAGAAGGTGAGAAGAATGGAGTGATTGATACAGAAGCACCTGGGTTACTCATATGACCCAGGGTAGAATGATGGTTGGTCATTTTTGTGATTTTGATAATGTTTATGATTAGTCTTATTTTTGTCTTATTCTATCATGGTCTCAGATGTCTGATGTTGGGGTTCTGTGAAATTGTTTATGTTCAGCAGGAAAACACCAAGGCCTGTGAGTGCCAGGCCACTCCCAATTCTTTTTCAGTTCCCCCATTTTTCCAGTGTCTAATGAAATCAGGCCCCAGAACATTAATCTATGACATTCCAATCTTCACCACTGCCAAGATTTTGCTGATCTGGAGGTTGCTCAGAGAAAATGGTCTGCAGTAGGACTAGGATTAGTCTGCTCCTTTGGTTGCAGTGTGAGTTGTTGAATCCTCTGATGTGACAATGGCTGTGCTGTGGCATTTAAGTCTCTGGAAAGGATATATCGGCCAAATGCAACACAGGCAATTATCAGAAGCAAGATCATGATTAGTCTTTGTCATAGGCCTGAAGACAGGGCCCATATGATCAAACCCAGACAATGAAAACATATCCCAGAATCCAGCTGGTGTGTTTTAGGGATACAGATTTTTTTTTTCTTTTAGCCTTGTCAAAGACTGTTCTGTTGCAGCAAGAAGTGTTTCTAAAGTATAAATTCCCCCTTGGCTAGCTAAAGGGAAATTAAGGGTTTTGCAATTGTTCATGACAACTTTGGCTGATGAATTTTAATTTAAACTGTTTTTTTTTTTTTTGGGGGGGGCTACTAGAATAGAAGTTGTGTCATGTATGGCATCTGCTAGGGCCAGAGCCAAGTTTTGGACCCCCACTTTACCACTGTGGGCACTGCAGCTCACAGAGTACACCTGAAGAGAGTTAGCTATCTCTCCTGGGAGTAATCTAAATTAACTTGTGCTTGCCTCTTCTTTTCAGGAAAACATGCTACACAGGAGGGGCGGTAGTTTTAAATATCTCAAAGTCTTTAACAATTACCTTGAATATACTGGATAATTTTGTGTGTGGCAGGTGGATGTAAGTCTGTTGACCACATAAGCAATGGTATCCTAACAGGGCACAGATTCTCTGGGAGTATAAGTATCATTTAGCATGAGCTAATTTTATGTACTTTGAGCCGGGCAGAATCCTTGAGTGGAGTTAAAACAGTTCCTGCAAAGCAGGCTGGAGTGTCTCTGAAGAGAACAAACTGACTATTGTAGCTAGGCATAGCCCCAATATTAGTTACCATTCCTGATGGGCTGGGTTTTGCTGATAGGGTGGTAATGACCTCAGTAGAAGCATTTTGTTGACCTGAGGTCAAGGAGCAATTTTTATAAGACTGCTGTTTGGGATTAATGATGTGAGGGAAACCTGAGAACCAGAAAGGACCTATAAAAGGAAATGTACCTTCTAAACTATTTAAAGGAAGAACAATTAAATTTTTATCAGCCAATAGTTATTTAGAGTAGTAGCCATGGTCTGAGAAAAATACATCAGAATATTTTGATTTTTCTTAAGTGGGAAAAGATCTTAGGGGTCAAAAGTAACAAGAGGAAGGGAGATCATACTGAGAAGTCTTTTAGTCGGTTACTGGAGGGGGTAAAGTACAATACTAGGCAACACCAGTGGTAGAATAAAGGGAAAGAGAAAGGCTGCTGAAGAATCAGAAAATTAATCTTGGGCAGAAGCTGTCCACTTCTGCAGCCAGCAGTTTCTGGAGGATTCCTAAGAATCCTGTTTAAGTTGTCCCAATGGAATGAACATCCAGTAGGCAGGATAATTTAAGTTGGGAAACATGAACTTAAGTATCAATACCTTGGACTTTTACTACTGTGTTGTTGTTTTTTTTAAAGATTTTATTTTATTTATTTATTTACCCCCCTCCTTGCTGCTTGTGCTCGCTGTGTCCATTTGCTGTGCATTTTTCTGTGTCTTCTTCTCTCCCTTTGTTGCATCATCTGCTGTACCAGCTCACTGCACTGCGCAAGCCATCAAGTACTGGCAGTTTTTTCTGATATCTTTTTCAGAAAACCAAATATTCAGGTTTGAGATCATGCAGAGGCTGCTCAAGTGGGTGGGGGTTGTGGAAAAAAGCTTGTAACTGTTGCTGATATCGCTGGAGGTATCCTATGAGTTCCCTGTAGTATTTAGTCATATCAGCTTGTAATAGGGTAGACTCTTGGTTTGGAAATAATTTCCAAAGGCATGGGGTAACTGTTAGTAACTCAGGAGGAGACAACTTGGGGATCCTGGAAAAGCTAGATCTTATTGCCATCAAGGACAATGGCAATACTTTAGGCCATAGAAGTTCAAAGATTTCTGAAAGCTTTGGTAATTATGGTTTTAGAATTCCACTAGTTCTCTGTACTTCCCCTGAATTTATGTTTGATAAGGACAGTGCCATTCTAGGGAATAAGAATTTTTAAAAATTATGTTTGGTGACCAATGTTTTGTATCTGTTACTTACTTAGAAACTGTCCAGGCATCCAAAGATTATCTGTTAAGTAACTTAATCATTCCTCTAAGGTCTCAAAGTTAGTAGGATCTAGAAATTTCAATTTTGGCTAAACATTAAGTCCTTATGATTTGTAGTGATTTAAGAATTTTACAGAATTAAACCCTTTAAAAAGACAGCTAGTATACCATTCCATTTGGTTGAAAAAATATATACACATGTATATATATGTAGATATACATATACACACACATATATATATGGAAACAATTGTAACTTAACTCATAAAACCAGTGTAGAAAATGTAGAAAGTTTAAATAATTTGATCCTAGTTTAGTACAAACCAAAATATTGTGCTGACATTTTTTTAGATGGGAAACTAATTTTTAAACATTCTCAGACATATCTTCTTTATTTTGGAATTAAGTTCTTTCTGCTTTTTTCATAACTATAATAACAAAAACTGTTATGAAAATACACTTCAGTGTCCACAGAAAGAAACATAGTTTATGGAACAGCAACAATCCCCCAAGTACAGGGGCAAAAACTAGTGAAGAAGGATAATCCATTGATGGGCCCTTGATATTTACAATTATGCTTGTGAGCCTTTTGCTCTTGAATTTGCAACTTAGCCTAGTGTTGTAGGGTGCCTAAGAATTACCTCTTGAGAGCCTCCTTGTTGCTCAAGTGTGGCCTCTCTCTAAGCCAAACTCAACATATAAATGCATTACCTACCCCCCAGCTTGGGACATGACTCCTGGGGATGAGCCTCCCT
This sequence comes from Tolypeutes matacus, assembly GCA_026826555.1. Classification (NCBI taxonomy): domain Eukaryota; kingdom Metazoa; phylum Chordata; class Mammalia; order Cingulata; family Chlamyphoridae; genus Tolypeutes; species Tolypeutes matacus. The sequence continues at coordinate 6,597,306 of JAKSZT010054419.1, read as the reverse complement.
GGCACTGAGGGATTACTACCAAGCACCAGCTGGTGACGCAACTGGAAAAAGACCTTGAATAAAAGGGGGAAAAGGTAAAGACAAATGAGTTTATATGGCTAAGAGACTTCAAAGCTAGTCAAGAGGTCATCAGAGAGGTAACGCTTATGCATGTCTCAGCAGGATCTCATAGATGGCCAAGGCAGATACTACCCCAAATAGTGGGGCTCCTGAGGGCTACGGAGACACCCAGGTCCTACAGTCATGGAAGATAGCTCCAGAGTTTGGTGCCTTGGCAGTGGGCCCTATTTTGGAGTTTGTGCTCCTGAGTATGACAGAGCTGGACTCAGATGTGACTTCTCCACACATGCCTCTTCTGTCCCTTTTACTTGAACCTATAGTTGGTGCTGGAGTTGGTAGGTGGACATCCAAGAGACTTGAATCTCTGCACTCTCCATGTGCCAGCTGGGCCCTGAGCCTCAGCAGAGTTGCAACACTTACTCTCCAGTTCATTGGACTCACCTAGGACAACTGACCAGGAGGTGAGGATGGACAACCACCACACCAAGGAACTGAGAGAGTCTACAACTGCAAGCAAGAGAGTCCCATCCATCAGCCACATGGGATCAAAGCCCCTCCAATTAGAGGTGGAGTGGGCATCACCATCCCAGAATCCTCAGGATTGGGAAATAAAATGTGGACTAGAGTGGACTTACTGGTATTTTACTATAGACTTATTGTGATTCTAGCAATGAAAGAAATTATATCATTGATGTGGAGACAGTGGCCACTGGAGGTCCTTAAATCAGGGAGAGGGAAAAAGAGGTGTAATATGGGGGCATTTTCAGTACTTGGAATTGACCTGAATGATATTGCAATGACAGATACAGGCCATTATATATCCTACCATAACCTACAGAATTGAGTGGGAGAGAGTGTTAACTACAATGTAAACTAGAATCCATGCTCAGTGGCAATGCTCCCAAATGTGTTCATCAATTGCAATGAATGTACCATACTAATGAAAGAAGTTGTTAATATGGGGAAAAGTGGGAGGTGTGGGGAGTGGGGCATATGGGAATCCCTTATACTTTTATTATGTAATAGTTTATGTAATCTAAGTATCTTTTAAAAATAAATAAAAAATATATTAAAAAACAGTTTAATAATTTTTCTTTCCTTTTAGACATTGTTGACAGTGTATTAGTCAGCCAAAGAAGTGCTGATGCAAAGTACCAGAAATCTGTTGGCTTTTATAAAGGGTATTTATTTGGGGTAAAAGCTTACAGTTATAAGGCCCTAAAGAGTCTTGTTTTCTTACCAAAGTCAGTTGCTACATTTTGAAGAAAGATGGTTGCCAATCTCTGAGAGGGTTTAGCCTTCCTCTCTCTCAGCTACAGGCTGGCATAGGGCTTGTTTCTTTCCCAGCCTTCTCAGCTGCTCTGGTCTCTTCACAAGGACAGCTGTAAACTATCAGGCGAATGGCTCATCTCTATTCCTGGGGCCACAGGATCAAAGCTGACAAAGCTCTTTCTTTTCCTGTGCCTTTTTCGTGTGTCTTCTTTTTTTTTTTTTAAAAAAAAAGATTTATTTTATTTCTTTCTTTCTCCCCACCCCCTCGTTGTTTGTACTTGCTGTGTCTGTTCATCTTCCTTGTTTCTTTAGGAGGCACCGGCAACCGAACCCGATATGGGAGGGAGGTGCCTAATCGCTTGAGCCACCTCCGTTCTCTGTTTGTTGCGTCTCTCATTGTTTTTCTTCTTGTGTCTCTTGTTGTGTCAGCTTGCCATGCCTGCCTGACACATGCCAGCTCACTATCTTCTTTGGGAGGCACCGGGAACCGAACCAGGAACCTCCCAGGTGGTAGGTGAGAGCTCAATTGATTGTGCCACATCCAATTCCCTTGTGTGTCTTCTTGAGCGAGTGTCCATTTATATCAGCCCACCAAGGGAGTGGGGACTCAATCTGAGATATGCCCTACTGATGTGGTCAAATCAAAGCCTTAATCTTAATAGGTAATTTAACGAAGACATGTCAGCTGAATCTAATGCATTCAAGGGGTATCATACCCAGAGGAATAGAATCCTCTTTTTGGGGATTCATAAATAATCTCAAACTGCCACAGACAGTTTATCTGAATTATAGATACATGTAACAACTGAGTAATTTTTTTGCTCAGTTAATCTTTAACATTTCCCAAGGAGGGTAAAAGAGAGGGGGAGGGAAAAAAGTGGAAAAGGAGCAAGCTTAAGATAAATATGAAATTATCATTGTAAAAGGTTAATTATGTTCCTCTTGAATAAGAGGGAAGACTATTGTAGCAGTTTGGCAGTTTGATATAGTTATGAATTCCAAAAATAGATATTGGATTATGCTTGTAAACTGGTCTGTTAATCTAGGCATGATTAAGTTATGATTAGGGCATTGACTGGGCCACATCAGTAGGGCGTTGAGCCCCACCCCTTGGTGGGTGGGGTTTCAAAGATAAAAGACATGGCAAAGGACAGAGTTGGATGGCTTTGAGTTGGAGTTCTGATGTTGGAGTCTTGAGCTGAAGCCCCGAGAAGTAAGAGAGCTTGGTAGTGAGGAAGAAGAGAAGGCCCTGGGAAAAGAGACGAACCGTTTGCCTGAGAGTCTACAGCTGGCCTTGTGGAGAGAGGCAAAGCCTAGAGAGCCTCATAGTCTACAGCTGACCTTGTGGAAGAAATAGGAGCTGAGCCTGGAGAGAAACGGAGCCCCGGTAAGAGAGGAACCCAAGAAGCCTGAACCCCGGCAAATGTCGGCAGCTGTCTTGCTCCAACACGAGGCAATGGACTTTGGTGAGGGAAGAAACTTATGCTTTATGTCCTGGTAACTGTGAACTTCTACCCCAAATAAATACCCTTTATAAAAACCAACCAATTTCTGGTATTTTGCATCAGCACCCCTTTGGCTGACTAATACAAATATATAGATGTAGAAAACCCATTTTGACAAACACACAAAAGAGAGAGAGATTGCAGCTGGTTTAGACAATAACTCAGGACCTTGAAAATTTTATCTATCTAAATAATTTTAAAGCTAGCACTCATTAATCCTGGAAATGAAGGCATGGGGCATCTCTAAGTTAAAAAAAAAAAAGATTCTCTTTTATGCAAAAACAATCTCTTTATAAATGTTTCTTCCTTTTTTTGTTCTAAGGTACTTCTTAAATGAACAATCTTGTTCATGTCAAAAATTCTGCCGTGTGGTCACGGTAATTCCAAATTATATCTAGAGAAATTGTGCCAGGTAGAGAACATGATAGCAGGAAAACATGAAGGAAGCAGGCATTTAGTATGGAAGAATTGCAGTTTTAAATTCAGAAGACAAGAACTTCCATGATGATACTTGTGCAAACTTGTGTCTCTGGAGCTTGACTGAAGGACAACCATCACCCATAAAAGGCTGCATAAAACCTCCTGATACCAGACCACTTAAACTTAAACAAAGAAGTTCTTAGGGACACAAAGACATAACTGAGGAAGAAGTTCTTTTAAGGTTTTATTTTAATAACTTCATTGAAGTATAATAGACTATAATTTGATAAGCTTTGACATATGTGTACTTGCCTGAAACCATCATTGCATGTATATACCACAATTTGTTTATCCATTCAATCCATTGATGGACATTTGAGCTGTTTCTACCTTTTGGCTATTGTGAATAATGCTGCTATGGACATGTGTGTACATGTGTTTGTTTGAGCAGCTGCTTTCAATTCTTTTGGGTTAATAACTTTTAAAGGCTTCAAGTCAAGTAAAGTATATTTTCTGACCACATGGAATTATATTAGAAATCAATAACAGAAACATCTTTGGAAAATTTGATTATTGGAAATTAAACAACATACTTCTAAATAACACCCACATCAAAGAAGAACTCAAAAAGGAAATTAGAAATTATTATTATTTGTGGTATGTTGATGCTTGACTTCTGGGAAGATGGCATTGGAGTAGGTAAGGAGGGCTCAACTCTCTTGAAAAACAGTGGAAGAAGGGCAGAAAGCTGTCTGAGGAAACAGCATTGGGGATCTGCAGACTAGGAGAGTGCTGTGCATTGTCCAGGAGGGTGAGAGACAGGGAGACAAAGAAGCCAAAATGAAAACCATGAGTTACTAGCCCAAGTGGCCAGGAACGGCATCCATCCCCCACTCTCAAGGCAAAATTCCTGTGTAAAACCCATGGCTCACTGCAGCCAACTGAGAGGGGAACAGAATTCTTCCTCCCTGGGAAGAGGGAAGGCAAAGAGTGGAGAGTGGTTTCCCTTCAATGAGTTTGGCCAGCAGAGACCTCTTTGAATCTCAGCTATGGCCAGACCAGAATCATGGACAAATGGAGGTTGAAAGAGACACCTCTGTGGAAAGGTTAATTGAAGAGTGCCATCTTTTGGCAGCCCAGGAAACTGCAGGAATAAAAAATGCTTTTTGGAGTCTTTCATGTCTCAGACCCCTTGGAGCTGATCTGCACCCCATTAGTGGGTCCCTGGCCCTATTTTGATAACTTAAACTGGTCAATTTTAAAGAATAAGCTGAACCAAAAATCAAAGAAGCATCATGAAACAAAACCACTAGGCAAGAGAGAGAAATTGTCAGAGTAAATTCACGAAATTTTGCCTAGACACCAGCAAAAATTACAAGCCATACTATGAAACAGTAAGAGATGGCCAAGCCAAAGAAACAAACCAAAAATCCTGATGAGACACAGGATTTAAGACAACTAATCAATGATAATCATACAAATCTCCTAAATCAATTCAAGGAGTTGAAGGAAAATATGGCTAAAGAGATAAAGGATATTAAGAAGACACTGGGTGAGCATAAAGAACAATTTAAAGCCTGCAAAGAAACAAGTAACAGAACGTATGGGAATGAGAAACACAATGGATGAGATTAAAAATACATTAGAGGCATATAACAGCAGATTTGAAATGGTGGAAGAATGAATAAGTGAAATCGAGGACAGAATACCTGAACTTGAAAAGACAGGAGAAGAGACAGAAAAAATAATGAAAAAATGGAACAGGGTCTCAGAGAATTGAATGACAACATGAAACACACAAACATGTGTTATAGGAGTCCCAGAAAGAGAAGAGAATGGAAAAGAGGCAGAAAGAATATTTGAGGAAATAATGATCAAACATTTCCCAATCTTTATGAAAGACATAAATATCAATATCCAAAAAGGGCAACACATGCCACAAAGAATAAATCTGAATAGACCTACTCTGAGACACCTACTATTCAGAATGGCAAATACCAGAGATTAAGAAAGGATTCTGAAAGCAGCAAGAGAAAAGCAATGTGTTGCATACAAGGGAAGCCCAATAAGATTAAGTGCTGATCTCTCATCAGAAATCATGGTGGCAAGAAGGCAGTGGTATTATGTATTTAAGGTACGGAAAGAAGAGCAGGTGTAGCTCAGTGGTTGAATGCCTGTCTCACATATTCAAGGTCCCAGGTTCATTCCCCAGGACCTCCAAAAAAAAAAAGGTACTGAAAGAGAAAAACTACGAGCCAAGAATTCTTTATCCAGCAAAACTGTCCTTCAAAATGATGGTGAGTTTAAAGTCATCACAGATAAACAAAAACTGAGAGAGTATGTTACCAAAAGACTGGATTTACAAGAGATACTAAAGGGAGTGCTGTAGCCTGAAAGGAAAATACAAGGGTGAGAGACTTGGACAAGAGTGTAGAAATGAAGATAATTAGTAAGGGTAACTTAAAGGGTAAAAAAACAGACAATAGAAAGATATGACAACAGAAAGTTAAATGATAAAATGGATGAAGTAAGTAATGCCATTACAGTAATAACATTGAACGTTCATGGATTGAATTTCCCAATCAAAAGGCATAGACTGACAGAATGGATAAAAAATATGAACCATCTATATGCTGTCTACAAGAGACTCACCTTAGACATAAGGACACAATCAGGTTGAAAGTGAAAGGTTGGAAAAAGATATTCCACACAAATAGAAACCAAAGAAGATCTGGAGTAGCGATACTATTATTGGACAAAATGGAGTTTAAATGAAAAATGTTATAAGAGATGAAGAAAGTCATTACATATTAATAAAAGGGGCAATTCATCAAATAGAAATAACTATAATAAAGATTTCTGTGCCTAACCTGGGTGCCCCAAGATACATGAGGCACAACCTGAAGGGAGAAATAGATGTTTCTACAATAATAGGTGGAGATTTCAGCACACAACTCTCAGCATTGGATAGAACATCTAGGCAGAGGCTAAATTAGGAAAAAGAGAGCTTCAATAATATTATAAATTAGCTGGCCCTAACAGACATTTATAGAGCATTAAATACCAAAACAGCAGGATATACATTCTTCTAAAGTGCTCATGGACCCTTCTCCAGGATAGACCACATGTTGGATCACAAGACAGGTCTCAATAAATTAAAAAAGACTGAAATTATACAAAGCACTGTCTTTTTTTTTTTTTTTCCTAAAGATTTTATTTATTTATTCATTTATCCCCCCCCCCCTTGCTGCTTGTCCTCGCTGGGTCAGCTAACCACGCTGTGCGGGTGGGCTTGCCTTCACCAGGAGGCCCCGGGAACCGAACCCGGGGCCTCCCATATGGTAAACAGGAGCCCTACTGATTGAGCCACAGCCGCTTCCCCAAAGCACTTTCTCTGATCATAATGTATAGAAGCTGGAAATCAATAACAGATGGAAAAAGGAAAATTCACAAATATGGAGCATAAACAACACACTCAGATAATCAGTGAGTCAAAGAAGAATTTGCAAGATAAATCAGTAAATATTGTTAGATGAGTGAAAATGAGAACACAATATATCAAAACCTAGGGGACACAGTGAAGATGGTGCTGAGAGGGAAATTTATACCCTCAATACTTACATTTTTAAAAAAGAAAGAACTAAAATCAAAGACCTAACTGCACACCTGGAAGAAATAGAAAAAGAACAGCAAACTAATCCCAAACCAAGTCAAAGGAAAGAAATAATAAAGATCAGAGCAGAAATAAATTAAATTGAGAACAACAACAACAACAACAAAAACAATAGAATCAACAAAACCAAAAGTTGGTTCTTTGAGAAGATCAACAAAATTGACAAACCCTTACTGACAAACTTTTACTGACAAAGAAAAAAAGAGAGCAGATGCAAATAAATAAAAACATAAATGAGGGGGGGGGCATCAACACTGACCCCACAGACATAAGAGAAATCATAAGATGATACTATGAACAACTGTATGACAACAAACTAGACAATGTAGACAAAATGGACATATTCCTAGAAATACACAAAAAAACATACACTGACCTAGAAGAAATAGAGGACTTCAACAAACCAATCACAAGTAAAGAGATTGAAATAGTCATCAAACTTCCAGCCAAGAATTCTCTCTCCAGCAAAACTGGCATTCAAAAAATGAGGGAGAGTTCAAAATATTCACAGATAAACAGAAATTAAGAGAGTTTGTCAATAAGAAGCCTGCCCTTCAAGAAATACTAAAGGGAGTTTTACATGTTGAAAGGAAAAAAAACAGGAGAGAGAGAGAGAGAGTAGGAGGAGAGTGTAAGTAACTGGAAAGATAAAAAGAGAAATAAAAACAACATATGGCATACATAAACCTAAAGAAATTATGGCTAATATATGTAATTCCTTGGCAGTAATAACACTGAATGTTAATGGCTTACACTTTCCAATCAAGAGATACAGATTGGCAGAATGGATAAGGAATTATGACCCATCTATATGCTGTTTACAAGAAACTCACCTTAGACCCAGGGACACAAGGAGGCAGAAAGTGAATGGTTGGAAACAATTTTACATGCAAACAATAACCAAAAAAAGGGCAGGAGTGGCTATACTAATACCAGAAAAAATAGACTTTAAGTGCAAAACTATTGTAAGAGACAAAGAAGGCCACTATATATTAATAAAAGGGATAATCTCTCAAGAAGAAAGAACAATCATAAACATTTATGCACCTAACCAGGGCACCTCAAAATACATGAGGCAAACATTGGAAAAACTAAGTGGAGACATAGATGCCTCTACAATTATGGGGGGGGGGACATTAATACACCATTATCACCATTAGACAGAACTTCTCAACAGAGAATCAATAAGGAAACAAAGACCTTGAATAATACATTAGAGTATCTGAACCTAATAAACATATACAGAACATTGCACCCAAATACAGTGGGATATACATTCTTCTCGATTGTACATGGCTCATTCTCCAGGATAGACCACATGCTAGGCCACAGAACAACTCTCAATGAATTCAGAAAGATTGAAATTATACAAAGTAATTTCTCTGATCACAACAGAATGAAGCTGGAAATCTGTAAGGGGCAGAAAAGCAGATTAGGCACAAAGATATGGAAGTCAAACAAGACACTCTTAGACAAACAGTGGGTCAAGGAGGAAATTGCAAAAGAAATCAATAACTACCTTGAAATGAATAAAAATGACAACACAACATAGCAAAACCTGTGGGATGCAGCAAAAGCTGTACTGAAAGGAAATTCATAGCCATAAATGCCTATATTAAAAAAGAAGAAAGAGCTAAAATCAAAGACCTAACTGCACACCCAGAGGAATTGGAACAAGAACAACAAACTAACCCTAAACAAATAGAAAGAAGGAAATAACAAGGAGTAGAGCAGAACTAAATGAAATAAAAAATAAGAAAGCACTAGAAAAAATAAACCAAACCAAATGTTGTTTTTTTGAGATTAATAAAATTGACAAACCCTTAGCTCGACTAACAAAGAAAAAAAGAGAGAAGATGCAAATACATAAAATAAGAAATGAGGAAGGGATTATCACCACTGACCCCACAGAAATAAAGAGTATCATAAGGGGATACTTTGAAAAATTGTATGCCAACAAGATAGATAATTTAGAGGAAATGGACAAATTCCTAGAAACACACAAGCAGCCTACATTGACGAAAGAAGAAATTAATGTACTCAGCAGACCAATCACAAGTAACAAAATTGAATTAGTCATCAAAAACCTCCCAACTAAGCAAAGCCCAGGACCAGATGGCTTCACAGGTGAATTCTACCAAACATTCCAGAAAGACCTAACACCAATCCTGCTTAAACTCTTCCAAAAAATAGAAATGGAGGGAACATTGCCCAACTCATTCTATGATGCCAACATCACCTTAATACCAAAACCAAACAATGATGCCACAAAAAAGGAAAACTATAGACCAATCTCTCTAATGAATCTAGATGCTAAAATCCTCAACAAAATACTTGCTAATCGTATTCAACAACACATCAAATGAATTATACACCATGACCAAGTAGGTTTCATCTCTGGTATGCAAGGATGGTTCAACATAAGAAAATCAATCAATGTAATACACCACATAAACAGATCGAAAGAAAAAAAAAATCACATGATCATCTCCATAGATGCAGAAAAAGCATTTGACAAAATACAGCAGTCTTTCCTGATAAAAACACTTAAAAAAATAGGAATAGAAGGACACTTCCTCACATGATAAAAGGTATATATGAAAAACCCACCGCTAACATCATATTTAATGGTGAAATCCTAAACGCTTTCCCTGTAATATCTGGAACACTTGCACTTACACAAGAAAAAAATATAAAAGTCATCCAAATTGGAAAGGAAGAAGTAAAAATTTCACTATTTGCAGATGACATGATCCTATACATAGAAAGCCCTGAGAAATCTACAACAAAGCTTGTAGAGCTTATAAATGAGTTCAGTAAAGTGTCAGGTTATAAGACCAATGTATTAGCCAAAGGGGTGCTGATGCAAAATACCAGAAATCAGTTGGTCTTTATAAAGGGTATTTATTTGGGTAGAAGCTTACAGTTACTGGGCCATAAAGCATAAGCTTCTTCCCTCACCAAAGTCCATTGCTATGTGTTGGAGCAAGGCAGCTGCCAATGTTTGCCAGGGTTCAGGCCTCTTGTGTTCCTCTCTTCACAGGACTCCGTTTCTCTCCGGGCTTAGCTCCTCTGTTTCTTCCACAAGGTCAGCTGTAGACTATGAGGCTCTCTAGGCTTTGCCTCTCTCCACAAGGCAGCTGTAGACTATCAGGTGAATGGCTTGTCTCTATCCTGGGGCCTTATCTCCTTCCTCACGACCAAGCTCCTCCGTCTGCTCACCTCCCCAGGCTCCAGCATCAAAACTCCAACATCAGAACTACTACAACTCTGTCCTTTGCCATGCCTTTTACATTTGATTCCCCACCCACCAAGGGGTGGGGCTCAACACCCTACTGATGTGGCCCAGTTAACGCCCTAATCATAATGTAAACATGCCCAGATTAGCAGACCAGTTTACAAGCATAATCCAATATCTATTTTTGGAATTCATAATGACATCAAACTGCCAAACTGCTACAATCAATGTGCAAAAATCAGTAGCATTTCTGTACACCAATAATGAGCAAACTGAGGAGGAAATTGGGAAAAATATCCCCTTTATAATAGCAACTAAAAGGATTAAATACCTAGGAATAAATTTAACTAAAGATGTAAATGACTTGTATGCAGAAAACTGCACAACACTGTTAAAGGAAATCAAAGAAGACCTAAGCAAATGAATGAATATTCCCTGTTCATGGATAAGAAGACTAAACATCATTAAGATGTCTGTCCTACCCAAATTGATCTATAGATTTAATGCAATCCCAATAAAAATCACCTCAGCATTTTTTACTGAATTGGAGAAGCTAACCATGAAATTTATTTGGAAGGGCAAGGGGCCCCAAATAGCCAAAGACATATTGAAAAAGAAAAACGAAATAGGAGGAATCACACTATCTGACTTTAAAACATACTACAAAGCTACAGTGGTCAAAACTGCATGGTATTGGCACAAGGATAGACATACTGACCAATGGAACTGAATTGAGAGTTCTGATATAGATCCTCACATATACAGTCATCTGATATTCGACAAGGCCACCAAGCCCATTCAATTGGGAGAGAATGGCCTCTTCAACAAATGGTGCTTGGAGAACTGGATATCCATATCCAAAAGAATGAGAGAGGAACACCATCTCACTTCTTATACAAAAATTAACTGAAGATGGATCAAAGATCTAAATATAAGAACCATAGAGATCTTGGTAACCATGTATCTGATAGGGGTCTAATATCCAGCATATTTAAAGAAATCCTACACTTCAAAAAATAAAAAGACAAACAACTCTATTAAAAAATGGGCAAGTGATTTGAATAGACATTTCTCCAAAGATGAAATATAAATGGCTAAAAAGCACATGAAAAGATGTTCAATATCACTAGCTATTAGAGAAATGCAAGGCAAAACTACAATGAGATATCATCTTACACCCATTAGACTAGCGGCTATTAAAAAAACCAAGGGGAAGCGGCTGTGGCTCGATCAGTGGGGCTCCCGTTTGCCATATGGGGGGCCCCGGGTTCGGTTCCCGGGGCCTCCTGGTGGGGGCAGGCCCGCCCGTGCGGCGTGGTTGGCTGACCCAGCGAGCACGGGCAGCAAGGGGGGGATAAATGAATAAATAAATAAAATCTTTAAAAAAATAAAAAAAAATAAAAAAATTAAAATAAAATAAAAAAAAAATAAAAAAACCAAGGACTACAAGCGTTGGAGAGGATGTGGTGGAATGGGAACCCTTATCCACTGCTGGTGGGAATGTAGAGTGGTGCAGCCGTTGTGGAGGACAGTTTGGCGGTTCCTCAGGAAGCTAACTGTAGAACTGCCAGATGATCCAGCAATCCCACTGCTGGGTATACACCCAGAAGAATTGAAAGCAGGGACATGAACAGATACATGCACACCAATGTTCATAGTGGTATTATTCACTATTGTCAAAAGTTGGAAGGAACTCAAGTGTCCATAAACAGATGAAGGGATAAACAAAATTTCTTATCTACATACAATTGAATATTACTCAGCTATAAGAAGGAATGAACACATGCGACAACATGGATGAACCTCGAAGATCTTATGTTGAGTGAACTAAACCAGTCACTAAAGGACAAATATTGCATGATCTCACTGATATGAACTAAGGATATTGAGCAGACTCATTGAAGTAGAATATGGAAGAAAGGTTACCAAGAGATAGAAAGTGAGTAGAGAGTGCTGAGCCAATGCTCAATCTGGACAGAATCTATGATAAGGTTGATGGTGGTGGTTTGGTGGTGGACAGCACAGAGATGTGAGTGGGGTCAACGGTGCTGGAGTGTGAGTGTGAGTGGAGTTGGGGGGTGGGTTGAGCTATCCATGGAGCTGGGGGGAGGGCTGGAGGAAGGAACAGGTGAACTCTGGGGAGGTTGAGGATTGCGGTTGAGAATACACTTGTGGGAGTGTTCTTTCAGCATCTGTAGCAGGGTAGGGTAACTGGTGCAGGGTGTTGGTGGTGGGGGGATGTGTGGGGAAGGGTGCACCTGGAACATGCTTCTATGGAATATGAATGTTCATGTGGTCATAGGGAATTATCTCACTGGGTGGGGACCCACACAATAACCAACAAAATATTAAACACCCACACTGGGGAGAGCTGCTACATTCTCAAATAGAGTGGCAAGAATCTCTAGAGTACATAGAGTGCCTAATAAAAGAAAACAGATCAATATGCCAAGCCTTTGATATTAATGTTTATGCTTATGAACCTAAGAATTACCTCCCGAAAACCTCCTTGTTACTCAAATGTGGCCTCTCTCTAAGCCACACTCAGCAAATAAATGCACTACCTTCCCCTCTGCGTGGGACATGACTTCCAGGGGTGAGGCTCCCAAGCACTTAGGGATTAATACCAAGCGCCAACCAGTGATGCATTTGGAAAAAGACCTTGACCAAAAGGGGGAAACATTAAATACTAGAGATTTTAAGACTAAGAGATCTCAAAGTGAGTCGGGAGGCCATTCCAAGCAGATCTCACCAACTGCCACAGTCAACAAGGCCTCAAACAGGTGTGCTCCTGAGGGCTCTAGAGACATCCAGACACTGTAGGCAGGGCAGACAACCCCATGATATCAGCACCCCATCGGTGGGCCTTACCTTGGAATATATGATAACCTATTTCCCCACTGTAACAGAGTTAGACTCACAATTTCCCTACACATGAGTCTTCTATCCCTTTTATATGAACCTATAATTAGCAATATATCCATTAAATATATGTCCCAGAGACTTAAATCTTTGGTCTGTTCATGTGCCAGTAGAGCCCTCAGTCTCATTAGAACAGAGTGTCTACTGTCTAGTTCTTTGGACTTGCCCAGGGCAACTACCAAAATGATGAGGAGGGACAGACAATACCTATTCCCCCAAAACAAAGAGTATCTACAACTTCAGGCAAAACAGTTTCTTCCATCTGCCCCATAAGGACTAAGCCCCTTCTCAATCTGAAGCAGAGAAGGCATCACCATCCCCAAATACTCATAATTGAGGAATGAACAAACCTAAGGTGGGAATGCAATCATGGACCAAAGTAGACATTATTGTTGTAGTAATGGAAGAACTTGTAATATTGATATAAACATAGTGGTTATCAGAGGTTCTGAGGGGGAGGGAGAGGGAATAACAGGTGGAACATAGGGCATCTTTAGGGCATTGGAATTGTTCTGCATGATATTGCAATGACAGATACAGGCCATTATATATTTTGTCAAAACCTATAAAACTGTATGGTGCAAAGTGTAAACCATAATGTAACCATAATTGGTTAGTAGCAATGCTTAAATATTTGTTCATCAATTGTAACAAATGTACCACACTAATGTAAGATGTTATTAATAGGGGAAAATGTGGGAAAGTAGGGCATGGGGCATATGGGAATCCCCTGTAGTTTCGATGTAACTTTTTCTGGAATCCAAAACTTCTTTAAAAAAAAAAAAAAAAAAGAAAATCAATTAATGTAATACACCACATTAATAAACCGAAGAAGAAAAATCACACGATCATCTTGATTGATGCAGAAAAGACATTTGACAAAATACAGCATTTATTCTTGATGAAAACACTCTAAAAGAGAGGAAGAAAAGGAAACTTTCTCAATGAGGTAAAGTACTGAAAACTTTCCCGCTGAGATTGGGACCAAGACAAGGATGCCCACTGTAACCACTGTTATTCAATATTGTGTTAGAAGTTCTAATTAGAGAAATTAGGCAAGAAAAAGAAATAAAAGGTACCCAAATAGGAAAGGAAGAAGTAAAACTTTCACTATTCACTGATGATATGATCCTATACCTAGAAAATTCCAAAAAATCCACAATAAAGCTCCTAGACTTAACTGACGACTTCAGTAAAGTGGTGGGATACAAGATTAATAAGCAAAACCCACTAGTGTTTCTATGAGCTAGTAATGAGCAATCTGAGGAGGAAATCAGAAAAAAAACCCATTTACAATAGCAACTAAAAGAATCAAATACTTAAGAATAAACTTAACCAAGGATACAAAGGACCTGTATTCATAAAATTACAAAACATTGCTAAAAAACAAACAAAGAATACCTAAATAAATGGAAGGACATTCTGTGCTCGTGGACTGGAAGGCTAAATATCATTAAGATCTCAATTCTACCTAAACTGATTTACAGATTCAACATAATCCCAATAAAAATTCAAACAGCTTTAAAAAAAAAAAAGATATGGAAAAGCCGGTTATCAAATTTATTTGGCAGGGTAAGGGGCCCTGAATAGCCAAAAATGTCTTAAAAAGAAGAATGAAGTTGGAGGACTCTCACTTTCTGACTTTAAATTGTATTACTTAGCTACAGTGGTTAAAAAAAAAACATCATGGTACTGGCATAAAGATAGACAGATTGACCAATGGAACTGAATTGAGAACTCAGAAATAGACCCTCGCATCTATGGCCAAGTGATTTTGACAAGGCTGTCAAGCCCACCCAGCTGGGCCAGAGCAGTCTATTCAACAAATGGCTGGGAGAACTGGATAGCCATATCTAAAAAAAAGGAGGACCATATCTCACACCTTACACAAAAATTAACTCAAAATGTATCAAGGACCTAAATATAAAAGCAAGACCCATAAAACTCCTAGAAGAAAATGTAGGAAAACATTTCCAAAATCTTGTGGTAGTCATTAGTTTCTTAAACTTTATACTCAAAGCACAAGCAATGAAAGAAAAAACAGATAACTGGGACTGCCTCAAAATTAAACACATTTGTGCTTCAAAAGACTTTGTCAAAAACAAACATGAAAAAAAGAGGGAGCATTGGGAGCGGATGTGGCTCGAGCAGTTGAGTGCCCGCCTCTCACATGGGAGGTCCTGGGTTTGGTTTCCGGTGCCTCCTAAAGAAAAAACAAACACAAAAAAATAATTATTAAAAAATTTTTTTTTGCTTAAACAAAAAAACCACACCAAAACCAAAAAACAAACAGACAATGAGCAAAAAAAAGCAAGGAGCAAACAGACAAGGGAGCAATCTCAGGGGAGGAAAAATAAATAAATAAATGAGTTTTTAAAAAGTAGAGGATGTAGCTCAAGTGGTTGAGTGCCTGCTTCCCATATACGTGGTCCCGGGTTCAATCCCCGGGTCCTCCTAAAAACAAACAAACAAACAAACAAACAGATTAAAAAAAAAAAAAAAAAAGACTTTGTCAAGAAAGTAAAAAGGCAGCCTACTCAATGGGAGAAAATATTTGGAAACCACATATCCAATAAGGGTTTGATATCCATCTTATATAAAGAGATCATACAACTCAACAATAAAAAGGCAAGCAACCCAATTTAAAAATTGGGCAAAAGACTTGAATAGACATTTTTCCAAAGAGGAAATACAAATGGCCAAAAAGCATATGAAAAGATGCTCAACATCACTAGCTATTTGGGAAATGCAGATCAAAACTACAATGAGGGAAGCGGAAGTGGCTCAAGTGGTTGGGCTCCCATCTACCACGTGGGAGGCCCTGGGTTCAGTTCCTGGGGCCTCCTGGTGAGGGCAGGCTGGCTCGTGCCTGCAGAGAGCTGATGGCCTGCACCCGTGGAGAGCTGGCGCAGCAAGATGACGCAACAAAGGGAGACAAGCAGTCACAGAGAAAACACACAGCGAATGGACACAGTGAGCACAAGTGGCAAGGGGTGGAGAGAATAAATAAATACATAAAAAAAAAAAATCTACAATGAGATATCACTTCACACCTTACAGAATAGCCAATGGAAAAAAAGCCCCAGAAAACTACAAGTGCTGGAGAGGATGTGGAGAAATAGGAACACTCCTTCCCTGCTAGTGGGAATGTAGACTGTTGCAGCCTCTGTGGAAGACAGTTTGGCAGTTCCTCAAAAAAGCTGAATATAGAACTGTTTTATGATCCAGCAATCCCATTACTAGGAATTAATTCAGAAGAACAGAAAGCAAGGAGGCGAAGTGATATTTGTACACTGATGTTCATAGCAGCATTAGTCACAATTGCTAAAATATGGAAACAGCTCAAGTGTCCATCAACAGAGGAATGGATAAACAAAATGTGGTATACACATACAATGGAATACCATTCAGCTGTAAGAAGAAATGAACTTGGGATGCCTATGACAACATGGAGGACATTATGCTGAGTGAAATAAGGCAGACTCAAAAGGAGAAATATTGTATAGTCTCACTAATATGAACTAAAGATGATGAGTAAACTCATGGGGGTAAACTTTAGAGTATAGGTTACTAGGAGATAGAATGTGGGTTGAGAATAGGAGATGATGCTTAAGGTATGTATAATTTTTAATAAGGTTTATTGTAAAAGTGTAAAAATGGATAGAGTTGATGGTAACACATTATAGTGAGTATAACTAACACTGCTGATTTATAAATGTGATTGTGGCTGAAAGGGGTAGTCTGGGAATGTAAATGTGAATTGAAAGAAGCTAGAGGATAATGTAAGGACTCTATAACGGTGATTTTGATGGTGGATGAAGATTGTGGTTAATAGTATAAATATAAGAATGTTCTTTTACAACGTGTTAAGAATACGAGATACACGGGAAAATTAAAACTAATTTAACTTATGGATGATAGTTAACAGTAATATTGTAATATTTTTGCAGCAATGGCAAAGGAGATATGTAAATTCTAAGGCACAAGAAGGGAATTAGGAGGGGGTGTGGGATTTTTCCTTTTGGAGTAATGAAAACATTCTAAAATCGACTGAGATGATTACAGTACAACTCTGTGATGAAAATGAGATCCACTGCGTGTGCACTTTGAATGGATTGTACAAGGCATGGGACCATATAACTCAGTGAATCCTGTGGTGGAAGATGGACTGTGGTTAACAGAACAAATATGAGAATGTTCTCTCATGAACTATAGCAAGTATATAATACTAATACTGGATGTTAATAATAAGGTAGGTTGGGGGAAAATACACCAAATGTAAGGTATGGGCTATAGTTAGTAGTGATATTTTGACAATGCTCCTTCATAGTTTGTAACAAATCTTTCACAATAATGCAAGGTATTGGTGGTAGGGTGATGTATAGGAGCCCTGTATGATGATATACATGTTTATTTGGTAAATTCACATATTTTACTATACACTTATTATTTATGTATGTTCATATATGAATGATATACTTCAATAAATTTTTTAGATGAAAAAAATTTTGTGGGATGATGCTAAAACAGTCCTTCATTTCTTCCATTACTGCCTATTTTTCATCTTTTGTAGTTAACTTTTTAGAAACCCTTTTCATTTCCTTCTGTATATATTTTTTTCTGATATTTTCTTTGTGTTTACCCTGGGTCTTAAATTTAATATCCTAAATCTATAACAATCCTGTTTGATTTGATACCAACTTAATTTCAATATTATGTACAAACTATTCCTATACCCCTCTGTCCCTCCACACCTTTATGCATTTCTTGCCACAAATTTATACATTATGAGTCTAAATCAATTGATTTATCAATACTTCTTATGTATTTGCCTTTCAGATCCTGTAGGAAGTAAAATATGGCACTATAAACCAAAATTCAATAGCACTGGCATTTGTATTTACCTATGTAGTTCCATTTACCAAGATCTTTATTTCTTCATACAAATTTGGACTATGTTCAACCTGAAGAATTCTCTTTATCATTTCTTGTAGTGTGTGTCTAGTGGTAATGAACTCCCTAATTTTTTTTTAGCATTTGTTAGCATTTAATGAATCTCCCTCTATATGGCTTCAAGCCAACAGGACACAGGCTCCCCACATGCCCTTAATCTTCACATCAGCTTTTCTGCTGAATAATTTGGCCTTCACAATGGCAGCCTGCTTTGGGAGCTTTCCTTTCCCCATGACTCTGTAGTAGCCCGATCACACCATGTCAATGATGGGAGCAGCTCCAGTCTTGTTTTTGGCAGCATTTACCCATGTCTGCGCATTGAACAAAGTCCACAGTTTATCAAGGCTCTGACAACTGGGCAGAAACTCTGGTTCCTTTTCAAGCAATAATGTCTCATACCAACCTTCTCAAAGTAATCTGGGTGATATCTGTCAAAATTGATCCTGTGGTGATGCATGGCACCAGCCTTACCCCAGTTTTCCAGGTGCTTCTGGTGCTTGTTGATATGGCCATGGCCATGGCTCACATGGTCCTGGTGTCTCTGGGTCTTTTTCAATCTGGATGGCATGTCGATGGCCGAGATGAAGGAGCTCCCTCATCTTTTGTTTATCTGGGAATGTCTAATTAACTCTTATTTTTAAGGACAGTTTTGCCAGATATAGCATTCTTGGTTGACAATTTCTTCCTTTCAGCACTTTAAATATGTCATTCCCCTGCTTTCTTGCCTCCATGGTTCTATTGATATTTCAACACCTAATATTGAGGCTCCCTTGTATGTGACACTTTACTTCTCTCTTGCTGCTTTCAGAATTCTTTCTTTGTCTTTGGCATTTGGTAGTTTTATTATAATGTGTCACGTATAGATCTCTTTGAGTTTATCCTATTTGGAGTTCATTGAGCTTCTTGGATGTGTATATTCATGTCTTTTGTTAAACTGGGAAATTTTCAGCTATTATTTCTTTGAATATTCTTTCTGACCCTTTCTCTCTCTTTTTTTCATTCTGGGACTCCCATAATGAGAATATTTGTATGCTAGATTGTGTCCTACAGGTCTCTTTGGCTCAGTTCACTTTTCTTCATTTTTTTATCTTTCTGCTCCTCCGACTGATAATTTCAGTTGTTCTATATTCAACTTTACTTATATTTTTTCTTCTTCTAGCTCCAATCTACTGTTGAACATCTCTAGGGAATTTTCATTTCAGTTATTGTACTTTCTAGCTCCTTTTCCGGTTTTGCAGATTGGATCTCTGTCAGAGCTTAGCCAGCATTACATAAGCCTAAAGAACAGCCTGAAGCAAAAGCGTAGGGCCCCATCTGGGTTTTTCTGAGTATGCATCTTGTCCTGGGCACGTGCACGTGGCATTATGAACTCCCCTGTTTACATGGATACTTTTAATGTCTCTCTGCTCCCAGGAAACTTGAAGTCTTACCTCCCAGTCCCAGGTACTTAATTGTTTGTCTTAAAGCCCATAATCCTTTGCCCCAGGCAACTGCAGTTTGATTATTTTCTTATAGCATTTTAGCTGCTTTGTGAACCACTTTTCCATCCAGAGGAAGTTCTGGAACTAGGAAGACAGAGATGAGTATTCTGGTTCAGTCCTTCAGGCCGTCACTGGACAGACTGGTACAGACATACATGTACCCTGATCTGCACATAACAATTTTTCTTCTTCCTCCAGAACTGGGACCAGGACCCACATTGAGAGCATGGGCTAGCTCTGCACTGAGTGGGGAAGGGGTGGGGGAAGAGCCAGCAAAGATGTCATGTTTTCCTATCATTTTTTTAAAAATCTTTTTTTTTGTTGCTTTATTTTTTTAATTTATCTTTCTTATTATTTTTTCTTTTTTTTCCTATCATTTTTTAGTTATCTTTTTCTTGATTCAGTGCTCACACAGTTAAAAGTTACTGTGACCCTTTAACTTTTTTCTGGAGCTCTGAGATAGAGGTTCTGCTAGTTTTTGCTTGTTGCTCAAAAATTCTGTGGGGGGATGCAAACCTGGAGCATCTCACTGTGTCATCTTGCTCACATCACTATTTCTTCTTGAACTTGCTTTGGTAGTTTGCATCTTTGAAGGAATTTGTTTATATATGTTGTCAAATTTACTGACATAAATTTGTTCATAAAATTGCCTTATACCCTTTTTTGTTTTTGAGGTACCGGGGGCTGGGGATTGAACCTGGGACCTCGTATGTGGGAAGCCGGCACTCAACCACTGAGCCACATCGGCTTCCCTGAGTTGGTTTTTTCATTTGTTTTGCTTGTTGCTCATTGAGTGTTTTTTTCAGGAGGCACAGGGAACCAAACCGGGACCTCCCATGTGGAAGGTGGGAACTCAACTGCTTGAGCCACTTCTGCTCTCCCTTATACCCTTTTAGTATCTGTAGACTCTGGTACAATGTCATCTCTCTTATTCCCAGTATTGTTAATTTCTGCTTCCTTTTTCATGATCATTCTGACTAAAAGATTATCAATTTTATTTAATCTTCTCAAAGAACCAGATTTTGGTTTTATTGATTATCTCTTTTTTTCTATTTAATTGATTTCAACTATGAGTTTTATTACTTCCTTTCTTCTATTTACTTTGGATTTTCTCTTCTTTTTCTAACTCCTTAAGGTGGAAGGTGAGGTCATTGATTTGAGACCCTTATTTTCTAATGTAGGTGTTGACTGCTGTAAATTTCCCTGAAATACTGCTTTAGCATCACCCCACAAATTATAATAATTTCTAATTTCTCTTTTGAGTTATTCTTTGATGTGTGTGTCATTTAGAAGTATGTTGTTTAGTTTCCAATAATTGAATTTTCCAGAGATGTTTCTGTTATTGATTTCTATTATAATTCCATTGTGGTCAGAGAATATACTTTACTTGACTTGAAACCCTTAAAATTTATTAACCCAAAAGAATTGAAAAGAGCTGCTCAAACACATGTACACACATGCCCATAGCAGCATTATTCACAATAGCCAAAAGGTGGAAACAGTTCAAATGTCTATCAATGGATGAATGGATAGACAAATTGTGCTATATACATACAATGGAATTTTTTCAGCCATAAGAAGGAATGAAGTCTTGATATATGCTACGTAAATGAATCTAGAAACATGCTAAGTGAAGGAAGCCAAACACAAAAGGCCACATATTGTATGATTCCATTTATATGAAATATCCAGAACTAGTAAATTGATAGAGACAGAACACAGATTGGTGATTGCCAGGGGCTCAGGGGAGGTAGGAATGTGGAGTAACTGCTTAGTGCATATGGGGTTTCCTTTTGGGGTGATGAAAAAGTTTTGGAACTAGTCAGAGATGGTGGTTGGAAAACAGTGATTGTATTAAATGTTATCACTGAATTGTTCATTTTAAATAGTTAATTTTATGTTATGTGAATCTCACCTTAATTTTTTTTTTTAAGTGTATGAAACCAACTGTGATGGTTAAGTTCCTGTGTCAAATTGGCCAGGTTATGGTGTCCAGTTGTTTGGTCTAGCAAACACTGGCTTGATTGTTACTATGAGAGTATTTCATGGATTTAAATCATCAGTAAGTTGATTGCATCCATGGCTGATTACATCTACAATCAACTGAGGAGAGTGCCTTCAACAATGACAGACTTCTCATCCATCAGTTGAAGGCCTTAAAAGGAGAAGTGATGATTTCAGCAATCAGAAGGGAGAATTTCCATCTTGACTTTAGCCAGCCAGCCAGCTTCTACTGAGGGATTCATCAAAAACCTTCATCAGAGATCCCAGCTTGTGGACTGCCCTATGGAGTCTGGACTTGCCCATTCCACAGTTGCATGAGCCATTCCTATTTAAAAATCTCATAATATTTACATAATATATATGCAAATATATATATGTATATCTCCTTTTGGTTCTGCTTCCCTAGAGAATCCTGATTAAAAGAAATTTTGGTATGGGAGTAGTTTTTGAGTAACTGAATCTTAAGCGTGAGATTTCTGAGTTGGTTCTGGGGTTTGTGGAATTGGTTCTCTAACCTGATTAGATTCAAAGGCACTAATGACTATTTCCAACAATCAAGATGGCACTGATAGTCTCTGGTATGAGTTGGCAATAGAGATATGCAAAATATCACCACTGGATATGGATGCTTATAAGAGGCAAAGCTCTGGGTGAGATTGGCTTTTTTTTTTTTTTTTAGGTATAGGGGGCCAGGGATTGAACATGGGACCTAGTGTTGGAGGCAGCCAGAAAAATGTGAGGCTAAAATGGCCGACTAACAACTAAAAACTAGCCTGATCCTATATTTAGCCTTCTTTGAAAAAAATAGCTCACCCTGTTCCCGCGCCCGCGAAACTTTCCCGCGCCCGCGAAACCTTCCCGCCTTCGACAGATAACAAACCCTCCCTAACAACCAACTGTGCCCAATCCCCGCCTAATACGTACTCCCTCCTTTTCCACGCTCTGGCTCCGACTCCACCCCTTACCTAGCTTATAAAAGGATGTGCACTTGCTCAATAAAGAACCCCCTGCATACTCACCTCGTCTCAGCAATAATTCTTTCCCTCCACGTCAAGGCCCCCGGGAACGCCGACTACCTCCCAGCGCTCCCCCCTCATCTTGCCCATCGACAACACCTAGTATATAGGAAGCTGGCACTCAAACACTGAGCCACATTGCATTGGCTCCCCTAGTTTTTTTTTTTCTTCTCCATTTGTTTTGCTTGTTGTTTGTTTTATTGTTGTTTAGGAGGCACTGGGAACTGAATCCAGGATCTTCCATGTGGGAAGCTGGCATTCAACTGCTTGAGCCACATCTGCTCCCAAAGAGATTATCTTATTTTTTTAGCACTTCTAAATGTTGTTTATTAAAATATTGTTCACTTTGTACATTTTAAAAATATATTTATTATTTTTTTTAAAAACAAAAGAGTTTATCTTAAATGTAACCTTTTATTTAGGAGGTACCAGGGATTGAACCCAGGGCCTCATACATGGGAAGCAGGAGCTCTTCCATAGAGCTACATCCACTCATGGGTGAGAGTGTTTTTGACATCTTATGAGTGTTTTGTGGAGTTAAGAAGTATAATGATATTGGTTGGTTGTTCCTAAATACACTGGATACCATTGTAAAAGAAAGGGATGAGCTCAAGGCTTCAAATTCTCAACTTAAGTGCCATATGAAGAACTTGAGACTTTCTATATGTGCCTTTAAAGAAATTCTTATTTCATGTAGCCATAGACTTGAGATTTCTGAAAACCAGACCCAGAGTCTCATTGTGTGAGTGGCTGAATTACAACATAGATTGAATTCCCAACCTTGAAGAGTGTCTGCTGTTAAAGTGAGGGCATTGATTGGAAAGGAATGGGGTCCTGATAAATGGAATGGGGGCATATGATTTGATAATAATAAAGGTGGGGACATTAAAACCCTAGATTCTTCTGAGTTTTTGTCAGATGAACCTGTAATGGCCTGCTCTGAAGAATCAGCCACCCAATATCCAATCTGCCCTGAGGAATTAGCCATCCAACCTCCACCTGAAGAGATTAACCCTGCTGTGTCTGGTAAACCTGTTACCACCTCCCCTAAGGAAACAGCCCTCACACCTCTGTCTGAAGAGATCAATCCTGTTTCACCTGATGAAATGCAATGGAATGCCCTGAGGTAGTTGGCTTTCAAGATACTTCTAACTCTTCTCATGACTCACCCCACCACCCCTCTTTTCTTCCAGATGTATAAGTAGACTGAATTCCCAACAGGCCCCAAAAGGTGAGGTACAAAGTGTGACTCATGAGGAGGTGTGCTACACTCCAAAAGAACTGCATGGTTTATATATATACAGAAATAAGGAGGATATTTGTGAGAATGGATATTAAGGGTGTGGGTTAATGGGGGAAGGAACATAAAGTTGGATTAGGCTGAATTTACTGATATGGGGCACTAAGAGAGATTCTGGATTCAATGTTTGTAGCTTGAGGGGTTAGAAAGGGCTCTACAGTTTGTTCAGGCCTGAAGCATGGGCCAAAAGATGGCCTACATTGCCTGAAGTAAAAATGCCAGAACTGCTCTGGTATAATGTAGAAGGTGTGTGTGTGTGTGTGTGTGTGTGTGTGATCCAAAGGCTTAGAGAGATTGGAACATTAGAGTGGATTTATCTGTAAGACCTGCTCATCCACCCCAGGAATGTCCAGAAGACACACTTTTCATCAGGACTGTGAAGAATAAATTTGTGAAAGTAACTCCATCATCCCCAAAGAGCTCTGTGGTTGCTCTTCTCTGTAGTCCAGATATTACTGTGGGAACTGCTGTCACTGAACTTGGATGCTTAAACACAATGGGGATGATTGGATCCCAGGTTGGCAGAAGCCAAGTGGCAGAATGTAATCAACAAAGACAAGGTGGGTGTTGCTACCATAATGGACAGCAGACTCAAAGAAGTAACCAAAATAGTCCTCACTTGCACAGACCAAAGGTGTTGGCTAGTAGATCAGATGGGCAGTCTACTAAATGCCTATTGATCTGTATAAGCAGAGGAGTTCTAGGCCAAGTGAACAAAAGTCTAACTTGAATTATGGAAACAAGAGAGTCATGGCCCTGTAAATGAAGGGAAGGCTGGGTTCCACTGGGGAAGGACTCTGCTACAACAATGCAAAAATTTTATACTGTTAATCTTCCTCCCAGCCTTCCCCAAAGATAACTATGACTTTTTTTAACAGGGTAACTGCATTGGTGAAAAGGAAACAATCAGTCATTTCAGGGATTATTAGATGCAGGCTTGAAAATGACATTAATTCTGGGAGACTCAAAACATCACTATGGTCAACTGGTCAGAGTAGGGGCTTATGGAGGTCAGGTGATCAAAGGAGTTTTAGTTCAGGTCCATCTCACAGTGGGTCCAGTGGGTCCTGGACACATTCTGTGATTATTTATCCAGTTCTGGTATGCATAATTGGAGTAGACATATTCAGTAACTGGCAGAATCCCCATATTGGTTCCCTGACTTATGGAGTGAGGGTTATTATGGTAGGAAAGGCCAAGTGGAAGCCACTAGAACTGCCTCTACCTAGGAAAATAGTAAATCAAAGGCAATATCACATTCCTGGAGCAATTGCAGAAATCAATGCCAACATCAAGGATTTGAAGGACGCAGGGGTGGTGATTCCCACCATATCCCTATTCAACTTTCCTATTTGGCTGTACAAAAAACAGATGGATCTTGGAGGATGGCAGTGGATTATTGTAAATTTAACCAGGTGGTGACTCCAATTGCAGCTGTTGTTCCAGATGTGATATTGTTGCTTGAGCAAATAAATAGATCTGCTGGTACTTGGTATACAGCTATTGAGTGGCAAATGCTTTTTTTCTCAATTTCTGTTAATAAAGACTGCCAGAAACAGTTTGATATCAGCTGGCAAGGACCATCACTGTCCTACCTCAGGGGTATATTAACTCTCCAGCCCTCTATCATAATCTTGTCTCTTCCTCTCACAAGACATCACACTGGTCCATCATATTGAGGATATCATGTTGATTGGACCTAGTGAACAAGAAGTAGCAACTACTCTAGCCTTATTGGTAAGGCATTTGCATGACAGAAGGTGGGCAATAAATCCAACAAAAATTCAGGGTCCTTATACCTTAGTGAAATTTCTAGGTGTCCAGTAGTGTGGGGGGTATGTCAAGATAGCCCTTCTAAGGTGAAGGATAAGCTGCTGCATCCGGTCCCTCCTACAACCAAAAAAGAGGCACAATAACTAGTTGGCCTTTTTGGATTTTGGAGACAGCATAATCTTTGTTGGGTGTGCTACTCTGACCCCATTTACTTAATGACCTGAGAAGCTGCTGGTTTTGAGTGGGAACTGGAACAAAAGAAGATTCTGCAACAGGTCCAGGCCTCTGTGCAAGCTACATTGCCACTTGGGCCATATGATCCAGCAGATCTGATGGTGCTGGAAGTTTCAGTGGCAAATACAGATGCTATCTGGAGCCTTTGGCAGGTCCCTACAGGAGAACCACAGTGCAGACCCTTAGGATTTTAGAACAAATCCTTGTCATCCTCTGCAGATAACTACTTTTTTTGAGAAACAGCTTATGGCCTGCTACTGGGCCTTAATAGAGATAGAATGAACTCTTAACCATGGGCCACCATGTTACCATGAGACCTGAGTTGCCTGGGTGTTGTGTGACCTGCCAAACCATAAGTTGGGCGTGGACAGCTGCACTCCATCATAAAATGGAAGTGGTATATATGAGATAGGGCTCGAGTGGGTCTTGAAGGCACAAGTAAGTTACATGTGGAAGTGGCCCAAATGCCAATTGGCCACCACTCCTGTCACATTACCTTTTCTTTCCCAGCCCACAGCTATGGCCTCTTGGGGGAGTTCCTTACAATCAGTTGACTGAGGAAGAGAAAACTCAGGCCTGGTTTTCAGATGGTTCTGCACAATTGTATTGGTCAGCCAAAGGGATGTTGGTGCAAAGTACCAGAAATCTGTTGCCTTTTATAAAGGGTATTTATTTCAGGTCGAAGCTTACAGTCACAAGGCCCTAAAGAGTCCAACTCAAGGTACCATAAGAGGTACTTTCTCACCAAATGACTATTGCCACGTGTTGAAGCAAGATGGTGGGCGACATCTTCCTCATCCCTCTTAAGGCTCCATGGGTCCAGTTTCTTCTGATCTCAGCTGTAGGATGGCATAGGGCTCATCTATCTTCCTGGGGCCACAGGATCCTCTTCCATGTTGATGGAGCTTTCTCTCTTTTCTCGCGTATCTGCTTCTGTGTTCTTGATTGAGCATCCATTTATATAGCCCAGCAAGGAGGCAGGGACTCAACTCTGACTTGCCCTAATGACATGGTCAAATCAAAGCACTGATCTTAACATAATTTACTCAAAGACATCTCAGCTGAATCTAATATAAAAGGTATCACACCCAGAGGAATAAATTAGTTTACAAACATAATCTCTCTTTTTGGAATTCATAAATAATCTCAAACTGCCACAATGATATACAGGTGTGACGGTTAGGCTAATGTGTCAACTCAGCCAGGTAATTGTGTCCAGGTGTTTGGTCAAGCAAGCATTGGGCTAATTGTAATACAAGAACATTTATGGACTTTGGTCACCAGTGAGTTTACTGTGTGGATGGCAGATTACATCTGATCAATCAGGGAGACTGCCATCAGTAATGGGTGACGCTTTTATCCAGTCAGTTGAATGCCTTAAAAGGGGAAGTGATTTCAACATTCAGAGAGAATTTCCCAGCTCGTCTTTGGACAGCCAATGTCTCCTGGAATCTCATCAAGGACGTTCATTGGACTTTCATTGGAGCCCCTGGTTTGCAGCCTGCCTGCGGAACCTGGATTTGTGCATCCCCATGGTCACATGAGAGACTCTTATAAAATCTCATATTATTGACAGATATCTCCTGTTGATTCTGTTTCCCTAGAGAACCCTGACTAATACAATAGGTATCACCCAAATTAGACAATGGCAGCACTATAGCCCCTTTCTGGGACATCCCTGAAGGACAGTGGTGAACGAAAAACCTCCCAGTGGGTAGAACATTGAGCAGTGCACCTGGTTGTTCATTTTGCCTGGAAGGAGAAATGGCCAGAGGCGCATTTGCATTCTGATTCATGGGATGTGGCTTATGATTTGCCTGGTTGGTCATGGACTTGGAAGGAGCATTATTGGAAGATTGGTGATGAAAAAGTCTTGTGGGGGAGAGGTGTGTGGACAGACCTTTCTGAAAGGGCAAAAAACATGAGGATATTTCTGTCCTGTGTGAATGCTCACCAGAGGATGACTTCAGCAGAGGAAGATTTTAATAATCAAGTGCATAGGATGACATGTTCTGTGGATACCAGTCAGCCTCTTTTCCCTGCTACTCTTTTCCTTGTTCAATGGGCTCATGAACAAAGTGGCCGGGTGATAAGGATGGATGTTATGCATGGGCTCAGCAACATGGATTTCCACTCACCAAGGCCAACTTGGCTACCGTCACTGCCGAGTGCCCAATCTGCCAGCAGTAGATATCCACACTCAGTCCCTGATAGGGCACCACTTCCATCATGAAAGGGACAGCATTTTGTTCTAACTGGAATACTCAGGATATGGGTTTGCCTTCCCTGCATGCAATGTTTCTGCCAGAACTACCATCTGTGAACTTACAGAATGCCTTATCCATTGTCATGGTATTCCCACAGCATTGCTTCTGATCAAGGAACTCAATTCAAAGCAAATGAAGTGCAGTAGTGGGCACATGCTCATGGAATTCACTGGTCTTACCATATTCCCCATCATCTTGAAGCAGCTGGATAGAGCAGTGGAATAGCCTTTTTTTTTTTTTTTTTCATTTTTTAAAAGATTTATTTATTTATTTCGTCACCCCCCCTCCAGTTGTTTTTGCGCTCGCTGTCTGCTCTCTCTGTGTTCTTATGTGTCTGCTTGTCTTCTCTTTAGGTGGCACCAGGAACTGATCCCAGGACCTTCCAGAGCAGGAGAGAAGCATTCAATCTCTTGCACCCCCTCAGCTCCCTGATCTGCTATGTCTCTTATTGTCTCTCCTCTTTTTGTTGTGTCATTTTGCTGTGCCAGCTCTCCACGTGGGCTAGCACTCCTGCGCAGGCCAGCATTCCATGAGGGCCAGCACTCCGTGTGGGCCAGCTCTCCTCTTGGGCCAGCTCGCCACGTGGGCCAGCTTGCCTTTCACCAGGAGGCCCCCGAGATCAAACCCTGAACCTCCCATATGGCAGACAGGAGCCCAATCATTTAAGCCATATCCGCTTCCCCTAATTTTTTTTTTTTTTAATTTTTAAAAAAGTTATTGAAGTAAATCACTCATACATAAACATACATAAATGATAAGTGTATAGTAATAGTTTTGAACTTACAAAACAAACATATATAACATCATACTGGGCTCTCATACCTCACCCTACCACCAATACCTTGCATTGTTGTGAAACATTTTAAGCTAATGATTAAAGAGCATCCTCAAAATATTACTACTAACCAAAGTATTTTCCCCCAACCCACCCTATTATTATTATTTTTATATCATTTATACATGAACATACATAAACAATAAGTGTATAGAAAAAGTTGTGAACTTAAAAAGGAAACATTCATAACATCATACAGGGGTCCCATACATCAACCCTCCTCCAACACCTCACATTGTCATGAGATATTTGTCACAAGTTATGAAAAAATATTGCCAAAATCTTGCTACTAATTATAGTCCTTATCTTACATTTGGTGTATTTTTCCCCCAACCCATCCTATTATTATTTTTTAAATATATTTTTATGACAGAAATTGTAAACTAACAAAACAATCATGCACATGTGCAGAATTCCCAAACAACACCCCTCTATCAACACACCACACCCTGGTGGAATATTTGTTACAGATTATGAGATAATATCATCCAATTATTGCCAGGTCCACAGTGTACATTTAACACACTTTTTCCATACTCCCCCATTATCAATACAGTACATCTTTGTCATAGATGCAAGAATATTACATTATTACTGTTAACCACACTCCATAGGTCACTCCAGTTGTATTTTTCCCATGCTTCTCCACATTCCTACCACCTGCAATACTGATGTACATCTGCTCTAGCTCACAAAGGACACTCTTGCATCTGTACCATCAACCACTATTCTCATCCACCTCTGGTTTACTGTGCTATTCAGTCCCTAGATTATTCTCTAGCTTTCTGTCAATTGGCATTTACATCCCTAGTCTATGATTTTCAGGCACATCCTCATTTATAAATCAGCTGTTACTATAATGTGTTACCATCAACTCTATACATTTCCACACTTTTACAGTAAAGCTATTAAAACTTCTACATACATTAAATATCAGTAGTCCATCTTGGTCCTCCTCTTATCTCCTTTAAGAATCCACCACCTACCACCAGGTCTTGAAGATATTTTCCTACATTTTCTTCTACAAGTTTTATGGTTCTTGCTTTTATATTTAGGTTATTTGATTCATTTTGAGTTAATTTTTTAAAATAGGGTGTGATATCCTATTTTTGCTATAGCTATCCAATTTTCTCAGCACCATTTGTTGAATGGACTGTTCTGCCCGAGCTGGGTGGGTTTGAGAGGCTAGTCAAAAATCACTTTACCATAGATGTGAGGGTCTGTTTTTTAACCATCAGTTCGGTTCCATTGGTCTATGTGTCTGTCTTTATGCCAGTACTATGCTGTTTTTATCATTGTGGTGGAATAGCCTTTTGAAGACTCAATTATGGTGCCAATTGGGTGGCAATACCTTGCAGGGCAGGTATTCTAGGAGGTTGTGTATGTTCTAAATCAGCTTTCACTTTATGATGCTGTTTCTACCATAGCCAGGATTCATGGTTCCAGGAACCAATAGAAGGAAATGAGTGGCACCGCTATTACCCCTAGTAATCCACTAGAGCAATTTTGCCTCCTGTCCATGCAACTTTAAGCTCTGTTGGGCTACAGGTCTTAGTTCCAAAAGGAGGAGTGCTTCCACTAAGGAGACACAACGATTCCATTGAACTGGAAGTTAAGACTGCCACCCAGTCACTTTGGACTCCTCATGCCTCTGAATCAATAGGCAAAGAAGGGGATTACTGTACTGGCTGGGGTGATTGATCCTGATTATCACCTGATTATCAGGGGTGAAATAAGACTGCTACTACACAATGGAGGTAAAGAAGAGTTTGCCTGGAATACGGGAGATCTCCTAGGGCATCTCTTAGTACTACCATCCCCTGTGATTAAAGTCCATGGAAAACTGCAACAACCCAATCCAAGCAGGACCACTAATGGCACAGAAACTTCAGGAATGAAGGTTTGGTTCACCTCCCCAAAGAACCACGGCCAGCTGAAGTGCTTCCTGAGGGTAAAGCAAATATGGAATGGGTAGTGAAAGAAGGTAGTTATAAATATGTACAACCACGTGACCAGTTAAAGGACTGACATGGTTATGAATATTTTGTCCTTGTTTGTTATGTTTGTATAGATATATCAAAGGAAACATCTTTGTTTTCTTCCTTTATTCCCTTTTCATATGACATAGGTTGTATTAACTTCACATCATAGTATTTAAGTTATAATATCAACTTGGTTAATGCATTTCCAGTTGTAAGTAAGACAGTTGAGTATTGCTAGGCTAAAATGACTTACTATTTTTATTTAGAGATTAAGCATGGTTTAAGGAGATGTGCATGGGTGCCAGTTTGACAAGGGCTGAACTGTGGTGGTTAAGTTCATGTGTCAAATTGGCCAGGTTATAATGTCCAGTTCTTTGTCAAGCAAGCACTGGCCTGATTGTTACTGTGAGGATATTTTGTGGACTTAAATAATCAGTAACTTGATTGCATCTGTGGTGGTTTGGAACTGCATGTACTCCAGAATACCATGTTCTTAAGGCTATTCCATTCCTGTGGGTGTAAACCTACTGTAAGTAGGACCTTTTGATGAGGTTACTTCAGTTAAGGAATGGCCCAGGATGGGTCTTAATCTTCTTACTGGAGTCCTTTATAAAAGAATGAAATTTAGATATAGAGAGAGAAAGCCACAGAACCAAGAAGCTGGAAGCAACTAAACCTGGAAGAGAAGGGAGAGACCAGCAGATGCTGCCATGTGCTCTGCTGTGTGCAGAAGACCCAAGGATCACCAGCAGCCAGTCTTCAGGCAGAAAGCATTGCCTTGATGATATTTTGATTTGGAAATTTTTCTTAGCCTCAAAACTGTAAGCTAATAAATTCCCATTGTTAAAAGCCAACCCATTTTATGGTATCTGCTTTCACCAGTCTAGCAAACTAAAGCAGCATCTATGGCTGATTACATCTACAATCAACTGAGGAGACTGTCTTCAACAATGAGAGAAATCTCATCCATCAGTTTAATTAATACCATTTTTTTTTTTTACCGGGAGGTCCCGGGGATCGAACCCGGGTCCCTCCATATGGACGCCCAACCAGTTGAGCCACATCCGACCCCCCTCATCCATCAGTTTAAGTCCTTAAAAGGAGAAGTGATGATTTCAGCAATCAGAAGGGAGAATTTCCATCTCTACTTCAGACAGCCAGCTTCTCCTGGGGAATTCATCAAAAATCTTCATTGGAGTTCCCAGCTTGCAGCCTGCCCTAATGGAATTTGGACTTGCCCATTCTCACAGTCGCATGAGCCAATTACTACAAAAAAAACCACCTCTTAATATTTACATATATATATGTATATATATGTATATATGTCCTGTCAGTTCTGTTTCCCTGGGGAACCCTGACTAAAACACCAACAAACACAAATTATTGACTTAATAGCCCAGAAAATATGGTTTATTTTGGTAAATGTTCTGTGTGCATTTGAAAAGGATGTGTATCCTGCTTTTGGAGGAATAAATGTTAATAAAATCTAAGTGATTGATAGTTTTATTCAAATCTTCTATATTCCTACCGGTTTTCTGCAAAAATTGTTCTATTAATTATAGAGAGAATGGTATTGAAATCTCTTACTATCATTGTGGATTTATCTATTTCTCCTTGCAGTTCTATCAGTTTTTGCTTAATGTATTTTCAAGCTATGTTATTAGGTGCGTAAACATTTAGGATTTGTGTCCTTTTGTTGAACTTATCCTTTTTCATCATCAAATGACCCTCTTTATCCTTGATATCCTTGTGTCCATGAAGGCAGGGGACAAGTGACATAGAACACATATAATTAAACCCTAACTCAGATTGCTTCCTTTAGGAAGAAACTGTGGGTAGGAATGCTTAGAGAGGGAAGAGTGGCCACAGCAGTCAAGCATAGTGACCAAGTGTGTGACCTGAAGCAGCAGCTTCACAAGTTGTAGTCCTAAGCCTGCTGTATACTAGCTGCAGGGTCTTGAACAATTGTCTTAACTATTTGTTTTCAGTTTCCACATTTGTAAAATGGAGCCTATAGTACTATTTTCATATGGCTGCCATGAGAACTAAATATAAGATAGTCCATGTAAAAGGCTTAGCAAAGGACCTGACACAGAGAAATGGCTTAATATTGTTGTTCTTATTTCAAGAAGTGACTGGTTCCCAGAAAAGTTCCCTGATCGGTCCTACCATGGGTTTTGGTCTTGGCTGGCTTCCCTAAGGGACATAAGTAGCTATCTTTTTTTTTTTTTTTACCGGGAGGTACCGGGGATCGAACCCCGGTCTCTCCATATGGTAGACGGACGCCGAACCTCTTGAGCCACATCCGTTTCCCATAAGTAGCTATCTTGAAACTGACCTTTAGCCTGGTCTTTGCCCTTGTAGGTTCTCAGTCCATCTTTGAGGACTGGGGGACAAGGACACTGGCACAAATTCTGCCTTAAAGATATGGGCATCACTGTTTTCCTGTGGGCAAATATGACAAAAGACTGATGAGTGGCCACAGTATTGCACACAGCAAACAACAGCCTGTGAACCCATTGTTGTTTTTGCCCCTATGACCACCTCTGCTTGCAGAGCTGTGGGGGCAGAATTAACTGGAGATCTTGTCTTGGAAAGTGGAAAGTTAGGGTGAAAAGAGGAAAAGTCTGTTACTATAACACTGGCACATACGCCAGGCTTATCTGAGGCAGAAATAAGTATTTAATGTTTTTTTCCCCCTAAAAACTCCTGAAAGATCTAAAATGGAATTCTGTTTTGAAGCTGAGGTGATTAATTCAATGAAATTATACTTTTCAAAATTGTCAGGAATCCTTAGAATGAGGTTTTTCATCATGTGAGAGATGACTATAAAATAATGAGATCCATCCCCACGTGTGATTTATGAATGCAGCTTCACTGCATCTTGGAAATACTTTAGAAAGCTATGTGGAACAAAAGGAATTTCTGCAAATGGCCCCCAAATTCAGATAACTTGCTGTAATTAATACAGCTTAAACAGTCCAATTCCTTCTTTTCAGATTGTTTATAGCCTGGCATTCAGTTACAATAAATGAAAGTGAGAAGGTTGAGTAGGGGTGGGGGAGTAGTAAGGGGAAGTTTAGGAAATTTAAAGCTTTGGGTGTCCAGGCTTTGAGGCCGGGGTGTCCACACCTATCTTAACAAGATGAGAAATAACTGATGCTCTGAGAGTTTATTGGGATGATTAAAGTATTTAGGGAGCATCAGGTCAAAGAATTCATCAGTGGCTGGACAGAGCAGGGTTGCCAGTCTAGGGCCTGAGCCCCCAAGAGTCATTTCAAAGACAATTGCCTCATTTCTTCAGATCATGCAATGTGTTCCAATCCATGAGGTAAAAGAAACTGAATTCACAGAGGCCTCTGTCACCAGTGCCAGATTAAGTATTACAGAGCTCCTTGTGCAGGAGTGATGGCCTCAGGGTGAGCCTTTATTTACGAACTAAAAGTTTTTTTTAAATTGATGCACAAAAGCTGCTTCCAATAAAAAAATTGAAAAGCTGAATTATAGATGTAGAAGTCTAATAAAAATTGTTGTATTTTTAAAAAATATCACATGAAGTTATTAAGTGGTCAATAAGTTTTTCGTCCTATCATTTATTTTTCCTTGATTCTTAAGGTCAGTAAGTATGCTGAGGATTGTAAAGTCCTGGAGAGAAAAGCCCTAGGATTGAGGTTTCTTTTGTTTATTCTCTGAATTTAAAAGTTTCTCCGACATAAAGACAAAGAAAGGTTCATCTCCCATTGCAAATATATACATTTGTTTAAACCCAATACCTTTTTTTTGGTTGCTGTTGAGGTACTGGGGCCAGGGTTTGAACCCAGGACGACTTTGTATGTAGGAAGCCTTGTGCTCTACCACTGAGCCACATCGGCTCCCCTGAGTTGATATTTTCGTTTGTTTACTTGTTTTTTTTTGTTTTTAGAAGGCACCAGGAACCGAACCCAGGACCTCCCATGTGGGAAGCAGGCACTTAACCGCTTAAGCCACATCTGCACCCCCCAATAGCTTATGCTGGCTGTAACAGAGTATATTTGTAGTTTCAGTTCTCTAATATTTTACTTAATGATTTCAAAACTGTCATCCATTAACAAACGAGCAAGAGAGAAACTGAGAAAAAATAACCTCACCTTTTGCCTATTTTCACTATTGATTTACCCAATGACCTTTGGCAAGGACATTTCTCAAACATAATGAAAATGTTTATAATGCCCTCAAAGTCTCCCCATGATACTGCATAATCTCATAATGTTAATATACTCACATGACTTCAAAGAGAATAAACACTGTAAAGAAAATACATTTAAATGATGCCTGATCTAAGTCTTCTGAACCTTGTGACTTTAGATAGGATCCATTTCCCTGGTGATTTTTTGTGATGATTCTGAGGAAACCATGATTTATGGGTAGAGTCAAAGCCCCCAGAGTTCTCTTTGGTCCCGGATATGTGATATGAATCATGAATCTGTGTTTCTAAATATTCTATTTCTCCTCTTCACCCCTCCCCTCCTTCCCTACTACCAATTTGTTTTGTTTAGTAAGATTTTTTGTAATATAAAAGGAATATGTGTAAGATTTTCTAAAACCCAAAATAATAAAATTACAACTGACAGCAGTTAACAGTTTTCATAATTTAATGAAAAAGTATTGGTAAAAAGGTGACATTTGAAAAAAGACTGAGTTTCTCGTGGAAAATTGAACTATATAAGACAAAATGAAAAAAATTAACAAAGAAGGTTAAGAGGTAATACTTCAAACAACAGCAAAATGTAGCAAATACATTTTGGGGCAATTGAAATTTACATAACTCCTTCATTTACCTAGGAAAATCCTGTAAAAATATCACAACTATATTTCCCTGACTGGAATTATTTTAATCAATACTCTCCCAATGGCATTACATATGGAATTTGGCTGAAGCACTGTTTCAATATTTGCTTTTCCTTGCACTCACTCAGAATTGAAAGGCAGAAAACCATAAAGACTACTGCACTGGTCTCTAACAGAAGTAGTTCACAATAGAGCTCCATTCTAATTTCATTACCATAAAGGTGTTAAATTATTATCTACCCAAGGAGAACTCAAAGAAAAAGCACAGAAACCTAGTGCACAAATAGAGGAAATTCTCTTTTTCGTTTTGGATGATCCACAGCTTTTTTTTTTCCCCCAAACCAAAAAAAAACCAACAGTAAACCAACCCATACATGCTGTGGCATGTTCACACATGTACACAGGCACAAAAGAAACATTTTGAAGATGTAGTCAAAGGAGAGGTGAAATTCAGAAGTATTGGAGAAAGGAGAAAACAAATAGCAAAGGAACCCATTAACAAGGATATAAGAGCAACAGTGGGAGAGGAAAACTGCTGAGTTTTCCATATTGATAGAGGGGGGCCCTTGCCCTTACTGACTAATGCCTACTGCAACTAGGCTGTTTCATCAGTAAGAAACTTTAAAAAATTTAAAATGTCCTCTTTTGCCTGAAAGTTCCCACTATGCTTTCCCAAAGTAGAAGAAAGAGAATATTAATTTAAGGCTAAGAAGAGAGCTAAGAATTATAGTCCGCTTGACATTTTAAAAACTGTGACACTTTCCCCTTCTTTGGGAAGCAGACATGTTTCCCCCCCCAAAATGTAATTATTCTCTTCCTCCCAGAAATTAATCAAGGTTAATAATCTGGGAACTGGGTATAAGCAACTTCTGAAAAACTGCTCCAGCCCTTTTGTTTGAAAAATTGCGCCTGATTCAAGGTTGATACAAAGCTCAATTATATTTATGTGTTAAACACATGCTTTCAAATTCTGTTTGACAATAAAAATTTGTTTCAAAATGAAAGCAGGTAAGAACACTTAACCTCTGTGCATTTTATTGTATGTTAATTATACATCAATAAAAACTATATAAACATTAAAGCAGGTATACAAAACTGTCAGCCAAAATTATTTTAGTCAAACTCATTTGAAAACAACACAAAAACTATGACCTGGTACAAATACCCCCAGAGATGGTCTCACTTTGGGAAAGCTCTGGGATCCTTCACAATTACCTAAATAGAATCAGAGCATTTTCCTTGGAAGTAGAATATCTACTTTTGTAAACACTATCCACAAGTTAGCCTTTTATGCTTGTTAGCTGGGTGAAATATTTACAAGTGCGTCCCCAGCAAGCAAATCTAGGAACAGGCACTGGACACTTATAAGCATTAAGAGAGTTTTGACTCAGTAAGTTAAGATACTGTGGAAAAAAACAAACAACTCTGTGCAGATCAAAGTGTTTGATAATTTCTATCAAGAGTTTGATAGTATCTGAGATGTTGGTCTTCTGGTATCTCCCTGAAAAGGATTTACAGATACCACGGAATTAGAAACTTCCTACAGACAGGAGCTCTGGGAGTCACATGCTGTAGCTTGAAAAGATAAGTAGTTTTAGTGTCTGATAATCATGGTCTTTTGCAAATCTCATTAACAATTCAAGGACTCTTAATATATATATGCCCACCAATGTGTTAATATAACTGGAAAACTTCCCTCAAGTACTTACTAAGCAATTCTTCTGGGCCCAGCTGTTACCAATAGTCTGACAAAAAATCCTCTGGACCATTTGCGATTCCTATAATGTGCTTGTGATAACTAGACATGAAACCTTTTCAAAAACTGCAAGCCAATTTAATGTGGAAAAATTTCACCCTTTTCACTGCAATTCTTCCTAACATACGCTAGAATCCTTTTGGTGTATGGGTTTTCCCCAATATATGGGGCAAAGGCAAAGGTTGGGTTATCCTTGGAAGTTTCTAATCACCTTTGCATTGAACTATGGGAAAGCAGATGAGTCTTGTTTTTACTGTGACAATCCCTTCTGGAGTCATGGGGAGGATTTTCCCTATCTGAGCCGTCTCTCCTTAGCCTGACTTTTTCTTTATTCCCATCGCTTTCTGCTTCTGAATCACTCAGCTCCAAATCTGGGCAATACCCATCATTTTCCTGATAAGGAGCTCTCCCTGCAGACCGCCTGAGAAACTGCTTACCCCAGAGCTGCTCCTTGGGGTTAATATTCTTGGTTGGCTTCACATAGCACTGGAGATCTTCTGTGGTCCTCACCCACCTGTTGGTGGCCTCCTTAAAGGACCTGCTGAAGTGTTCCATGGTGGATTTTCTAAAGCTGCCCTGACTGGCCAAGTGGGAGCTGAGCACAGACCCCTGGTCACAGAACATCTCACTCGAGCTGTCTTTTTGGGTGATGTCCCCAGACCTACTGCCCTCCAGGCCATTGGATTTGGGAAACTTGGAGTTAGGCTGAAATTTTCCATTCCCAATGGAAGAATGTCCATGCAGGGCAGCTTGAAGGACCAGAGGCTTTCCCAGTGACTGCCCATGATAGAATTCTGGAGATGGAGTTCTCCAAGCAGCACTGGGATCCTTTGCTTCATTCCTAGAATGGCTGAGACTGGCCAGCAAACAGTTATTCTTGCTCTCTAGTGGATGCCTTGGGTATGATTTCACTCTCATTTCTAGTGACTCCTGAGGTATCTGCATGCTCCTTTTCTTGACAACAGGGGAGCTGCTGTCAGGAGAGAGTGGTCCATGATCGGGCTCGGTGGAGCTGTTTTTGCAGTCTTCCAGGGCTGATCTGGGCATTTTTAACTTTAAGGTAATTCTTGGTGGTGGGTAAAACAGTGAGTTTTCTAGTGCATTTGTCAAAGGAAGTCCTGAGATCAAAAAGAAAGATTCATTTTAACAACTGATTTAAATAACAGCATATGCACCTATGACAGAGTGAGTTCACATACCTACTCTTTCAAATATTTAACAAGCACATGTCTTTTATATGTATGTACATCATGAGATAGAAGTTGGAGTAAGCTAAACTTGAGGTTGGGGTGGGGCGGGGTGCTACAGATGGAAAACTCAGCAATGTCACTGTTTGCTGTGCAACTCCCAACTTCTTCCCCTCTACTCTGCAAATCTGTACAATGATCATACTCATGTGCTGCTCTTGCACCCCCGTCTCTGCCCCTCCACTTCTAAAAAAACATCACTAACAATGTGTTTAGAACAGGGTCTCCATATTCGTGTGTGCACGCGCGCACGTGTGGGTACTGCACAGCACTTTAAAGATAAAGCACTTAGGATGTTCCTTAAACATAGATATTTCAGACTCTACTCTTCAATCTTTCCTGGCATTCCTTAAAGTAAGTCAAACACAAACCCTCATAAATGTAGCACAGTTTTGGAGAGTATGTGTTTTAATCTGGCATTAGTAGGAATAGTAGTGGGTGGTTTCTGTGCATTTCAGATTAACCTAGAATAATTTCCTTATTATGAATGACCATTCTGGAGATGTGAGAGAGGTTTTACAGTGGTAAAGCCAGCAGAAAAGAATCACAACATTCCTGATGATGGCCTGTTATGGCTTGGCCTATATGTACTGGTGACCTGGGCATGTGACCCTACAATCATAGATAGAATAGGTCTTCCCCTCTCTATTATTTTGAGTGTTCTGAAATGCTGAAAGCACTACCAAACAATTCCTCTTTGCATATGGACTTGCCACCATTGTCTGTTACCATCTTACTGTAGCTTTACAAAAATGAGATATATAGAGGACAGGTATTAGGTGCCCCATTGGCCAGTATTTGTTCCTCACAGGTCCATGCTGAACACCCACAGCCCCC
This sequence comes from Tolypeutes matacus, assembly GCA_026826555.1. Taxonomy (NCBI): domain Eukaryota; kingdom Metazoa; phylum Chordata; class Mammalia; order Cingulata; family Chlamyphoridae; genus Tolypeutes; species Tolypeutes matacus. The sequence goes on along the minus strand of JAKSZT010054419.1, from coordinate 6,557,704 downwards.
ATCCATACCAGCTGATATCACAAGCCATAATGAGGCTGGCTCCTACTAATCAAAAACCACATGGGTTAGGGGCCAATTCCCTCGACATGCAGAGGCTCCTCCTTGCTGTCCTTTGGTTCTTATCTTGCCTATCATACTGCCCTTCTGGCTGAGCAGCTTTGCTGCCTCCTGTTATACCTCTCTGCTGTGACCTCCAATACTCACAAATACCCCAGAGCCTCTGGTGTGTACCTGACACCTCATTTCTGGGTGTCTCAATTGTGCTATGGCTAGTCCTTGGTAGGAGCTGGATTCTGCATACCATGTCCAGTGACCTCTGGTTGTCCAGGTTCTGCCACCAACCCCTGTGTTAAATGAGGCTCAGGGTGGTTGTGTCACCAAATATGATGGGCATCATTCCAGCCAAGCTCCCCATGCTTAGGGCCCTGTAATTCTGCTTACCTCTCTTTCACCAAGTGGGCAGCATACCCTGTCGGCAGGGATTCTGTCTTACTTACTCTGTTATCTTCTAGCTCAGTTCTTGGTCCACAGTAGGTCCTCAACAAGTATTAGTAAATGATTAAATAAAAAAATAAGAATCTAGATCGTCTAAGTTCTGACTAAGGATTTAAGAGACTATTGTTGGGAAGCGGCTGTGGCTCAATCAGTAGGGCTCCCGTTTACCATATGGGAGGCCCCGGGTTCGGTTCCCAGTGCCTCCTGGTGAAGGCAAGCCTGCCTGCACGGCGTGGTTAGCTGACCCAGCGAGCACAAGCAGCAAGGGGGGGATAAATGAATAAATAAAAAAATAAAATCTTAAAAAAAAAAAAAAAGAGACTATTGTTGGGGTCGGATGTGGCTCAACTGGTTGGGCGTCCGTCTCCCATATGGAGGGACCAGGGTTCGATCCCTGGTACCTCCCGGTAAAAAAAAAAAAAAAAAAAAAAAGAGACTATTGTTAAGATGGGTAACCCTGGAATTAAACATTTTCTGGAAACTAGGATTAGACTATATCCTATCAACTTCTACATGAATTCAATCATTAATGCTACAAGGAAAGAATGATTTCACGGCTCCAATTAATAGCCCCTAATAAATGTCTGGGACTTAGATTATCTGCCCTAGAGCTGCAGCAACCCTATCCCCACCCTGGGATTTCTTGCCTCATGAATTGACAGTGTAACGGGATATGTTATACTAGAGCAGATAATGTATTTGACAAGAATTTATTAAGATCTTTAAATGAAACAATTGGCAAAAAATTTAAATAGTTAAAATAGGATCTAACCAGAGTCTATGCATGTATTAGAATACTTTTAATATATAGGTTACCTGCAGCAATTTCCTGGTTAACAAGCTGGACTTGCAAACTGAAGATCTGTTCCTGTATTTTGCTGTGTGACAGTTTCAGCTTCTCTCGCCTGCTTATCATGTAGCACAGATTTCGGACCTGAAAGCCCAACCACCAGCAAATAGAAATTTTTGTCATTGTTAAATAAATCTGACAACTGAAATTGTTTAGCTAAAATTAAGACAACTAAAGTCACGTGAGGGTATGGGTGGTGAGAAGAGCTACATAATGAGCACCCACAGGAATTCATGTTGCATAGTCAGTTGTAGGATCATGGTTCCCATATAAATCAACAGCACAAGCAAAATGCTCCAAAACTGCCTCCTAAAACTTACTCTCCTTGCAATGTCATGGGTTCAATATTTGATTTGCACAGCCACGCTAGGAAAATTAAAGGATGGTTTAACATTTCAGTCTTCCTTTTAGATCCCTGAGTACAAAAAGATGGCACTACTGGATCCAATCCAATTTTCTAATAGTGCTGGACCAGCAGGATAAAGGTCTTGCTGGGAAGACTGGTAGTGACCTTTTTGCTCACACTTTCAAAAGCTCAGCCCGGTTTCTACAACCACAATTTATTCTTCCCACTGGACAAGTTACTCAACCTTTCGTGCCTCATGTAAATAGGGATAATATTTTTTTACAGGTATGTTAGGATTAAATGGGTAAAATCTATGATAAGGTAGAAGGGTGTAGTTGTGCAGTGGATGGGTGTGACAGTGGTGCAGTGATGCTATTGGGTTTGGCACTGCTGGTCTGTGAGGGGTGTAGGGTGGGGGGGTTGGGTTGGACTACCCATGGGACTGCGGGGAGGGTCAGGGGAAGGAGCAGGTGAAATCTGGGGATTTGCAGGTCTGTGGTTAAAACTACAAAGTCGGGAATGTTCTTTTGGCAAATATGTCAGGGGAAGGTTACTGGTGCATGGTGTTGGATGGGGGTGGTGGTGGTATGTGGGACAGGGCGCACCTGGGGCAGGCTTCTATGGAATATGTAAGTGTTCATTTTGTCATAGTGTGTTCTATCAGTGGGTGGAGACCCACACAATAAACAAGAAAATATTAAACTCCCATCCTGGGGAGTTGTGCTATGTTCTTGAACAGAGGGGTCAGAGTCTCTTGAGAACATATACAGTGCCTAATAAAAGAACAGACCAATATGTCAAGCCCTCAATATTATTGCAAGTAACTATGAATCTTATTCTTCAAAAACTGAAACTTAGTGGTTACCGTAAGTCTCGAGGAGAAGGGGAGGGAAGAATAGAATAGATGGAACTTAGGGCATTTTTAGGGCATTAGAATTTTTCTGCATGATCTCGCAATAATGAAAAAAAAAAAAACAAATGGGTTAATATTTATAAAGGGCTTAGAATAATGACGGCACATAGTGTGTTAAATTTTAAAAAGTGATCCTAATCTATTAGTTCCCTTTCAAATTCAAGTAGCAGAGAAAAAATTCAAGCCATTTCTATAATTAGAATTGATTATAAAATTCTCTAGAATAAACAGTGCCTGACTTATCTTTGAACCCCTGCAGTACTAATTTAGGAGATACCTGATAAAAATATTTGGCAACGTCTGGAGATACTTTTGGTTGTCGTTAACTGGGGTTAGTGGGTATGTGTGTGCTTGAGGGCCCAACTGGCATCTAGTGAGCTAGGGATGCTACTAAACATCTTATAATGCACAGGTCAGTCCCCCACAACAAACTATCCAACCCAAATATCACTATTGCCAAGGTTGAGAATCCCTGATCTAGTGCTTTCCTAGCAAAATTCATTTTCTTCAGACTGCAGCCTTGTAAATGTGTCAGTAAAATATAGTTGAGTCAATTTAGGCTCAACAGTCAATAAAGTAAATCAAATAAGAATTTATTTCAAATTTAAAGTTCACAGAGCATGTAAGTGAGGTCTCACCAATCCCCTGAATGTGCTTCTCAAAATCTAAACAAAGTCCAATGTCTAGGGTCACAATGAAATCAAAAGATAAAACAAGGACACAGAAGCCCACAATATGAGCTGACCTTTTAACTAGAAGTGGAGCCTACATTTCTATGCCAACAGAGACCTATACACTAGTCATTGCTGGTCACCTTACCCTCTCCAGGTCCTGCCGCAGATGCATAAACATTCTCATGCGGGTGTGAATGCTTTCCTCTTTTGGCTGCACCAGGCCACTTTCTTCATCTTCTTTAGGAGGAAATAATGGTTTATTGAAGTTACTTTTCCGCTTCAATTTCCAGTAGTTGTAGATAAAATCCACAGCCAGTGTGGGCAGCCCCAGCTCTGTGGCCACATCTTCCACGCGGACCAAGGAATAGAACTCCTCCTCCAGCTCCCGAAGCTTCTGTGCCCGGAGGCTGGTCTTTTCTCCTTTGCCCTGGCTTGGCTCTGCAGCCCTGTGTGAGGGGTAATCGGCCTCCACCAGGGGGTTCTGCTTGTTTTGGCTGTGCTTGAGGCAGTATGACTTGAACTTCACTTCATCCCCCTCATCTAGGATGGTCTTCATCTCTAGGCTATGCTCAAAGGCACAGGTGACATGGAAGGCAGTGATGCAGCTTTTTACGGAGCACTGAGGAAGAAAAGATGTGTCACGGCAGCAGGATTGGGGGGAAAGAGGGAGCCCTCTGTCTCAGGGTCTAAACTGAGAGCTCATCTAAATTGAGAGCTTATAGGAAGCAAAGCAAAGGAAAGACAGGGATAAAATTGGTCCTAAACAGACCTTAACAATCATTTTACAGTTAACCCAAGAAACCTGCTCTCACAGAAAAGAGCAAAAACAGAGGCATAAAACAAAAACAACAGCAACAACAAAAAACCCCATCACACTTCCCTATGAAGGTTTCAGCTCAAGCATTAAGTTTTTCTGAGAAACCTTCCTTCATATACAGTCATATGGTCCCTTCTCTGTGTCCCTTATATTACGATATACATGCTTTTCACATAGTACATACTGTATAATAATTGCTAAATCCTTGGCCTTAGCTCTCAAAGACAGAAGTGTTGCCATTCATCTTTGCATCACCATTACCTATTGAACAAGGAGGTACTCAAAAATGCCTTTGAACAAAAGAAAAAAATAAAACCTGTATGTCAGAGCACCTACCGGTTCTAAAACGGTCAGAGTAACTCCAGTATCTAAGTAACCTAATTTCTTGAAACTGTTCTTATAGAGCTGTACTGTCCTACATGGTAGCCACTAACAACATGTAGCTATTTAAATTTAAATTAAAATTACATAAAATTAAAAACATATTTCCTTAATCACACTGGCTACATTTCAACCATACTGGACAGGACAGATAAAAACATTTCCAACATTGCATAAAGCCCTACTGCACAGTATGGGTAAACACAATCTGAAGTTAACTTTACATTATTCTGCCATTCATTGATAGATTTAACACATTTATTAAGCATTGTTATGCACCACCCACTGAGGATTCATAGTAAGGCAGAGCAGGAGGAATCTGGCCTATGATTGCTGTACTCCTATGCCTTACAGTTAGCCTTATTTACCATTTGTTATGGTTACACTGTTACAGCTTTTCTTCCAAAGATATAAAATGCATGGGTATGTTTATATAGTTATGCAGAGGAGGGGTAGGGAAAATTTGTTTCTAAGGAAACAGTGGGAATTTTCAAGGTTAAAGGCAAGTCTTAACATTTTGGAAGCCTGCATATGGAGGGACAGACTGCTCAGTTACCTATACGTTGTTTTTGTTTTTTTAATGTGCTTGTTTCTTTATCTCTTTTATGGGCCTATATATACATTAAAGTGTTATTCATGTAACTAAAATAAAATATGAAATTAAACTCTTCAGTGTGAAGTATATATGTAATTTAGTAAAAAAAAATTTAGAGCAGTTGTAAATTTATAGAATCATGCAGAAAGTTGACATATACCCCTTCTCTCACACAGTTTTCCCTATTATTTATTTAGCTGTTTTTAAGTTTATTCTTAGTTGCAAAAATTATTTCCCCTTCCCCATGTTTGTAGAATTTCCTGTACTCCCCCATTCAATATTGGCTGCCACAACCAGACAGACAGAAAGCGCGAGGACCTTCTTTTTCTTGCATCTGTAGCGAAAACCTTAGCAGCAGACATTAACTGCTCCAGGTCTGAGATGCGTTTTCCCTATTATTAATATTTGCATTAATGTGGTATTTTTGCTACAATTCATGAAGCAATACTATCATAATTTTGCTATTAACTCCAGCTGACTGTTTAAATTAGGGTTTACTAACTGTATTGTACAGTTCTATGGGTTCTTTTTTTGGTGTGTTAACATATACAAATTAAAATTTTCCTTCTCCCTTTTCAAATATACAATTCAGTGGTGTTAATTACATACACAAAGCTTGTGACTCCATCCCCATCACCAATTGCCAAAACTTTTCTATCACACCAAAGAGAAATTCCACACCAATTAAACATTAATTTGTCATTCCCCTCCACAACCCAGCCTCTGGTGACCTGTATTCTAGTTTCTGACTTTATGGATACACACATTCTGCTTATTTCATATGAGATCGCACAGTATTTGTCCTTCTGTATCATGCTTATTTCACTCAACATGATGTTTTCAAGTTTCATCCATGTTGTCACATGAATCGGAACTTCATTCCTTTTTGTGGCCGAGTAATATTCCATTGTATGTATACACCACATTTTGTTTTGGCAATTGCGAATACTGCCTCTATGAACATTGGTGTGCAAATATCTATTTTAGTCCCTGTTTTAAATTCTTTGGAGTATATACCTAATAGTGGGATTGCCAGGCCATATTAATTCTATACTTAATGTTCTAAGGAATCGCAATACTTCCCACATCAGCTGCACCATTTTACATTCCCACCAACAATGTACAAATATCCCTGTTTCTCCATATCCTCGCTAACTTTTCTTTTTTTTTTTTTTTTAACAGTAGCCATTCTAGGGGTGTGTGAAATGGTATCTCATTGTAGTTTATTAAAATTTTTTTCTTTTAATTTTTATTTTAATAACATATATATGACCTAAAATTTCCCTTTTTAAAACCATATTCAGGGAAACGGATGTGGCTCAAGAGGTTCGGCGTCCGTCTACCATATGGAGAGACCGAGGTTCGATCCCCGGTACCTCCCGGTAAAAAAAAAAACCAAAAAAACAAAAACCATATTCACATATATAATTTAGGACTGTTAATTACATTGACAATGTTGTGCTACCATCACCACCATCCATTTTCAAAACTGTGCATAAAGCTCTATGCAGTAGAAAGTCTGTACAATTTAAGCATTAACTCCCCATTCCCTACCCACCCCAAACCTAGCCCCTGGTAACCTATATTCTAGATTCTGACTTTTTTTTTTTTTTTTTTGAGTTTTAAAAAGAGTTTATTAAAGAATGTTCTTAGAAGGCAACACCTTTTAAAAAATACTTTATTTAAAAAAAATACTTTAGATTACATAAATGTTACATAAGAAATATATGGGATTCCCATATTCCCCACTCCCTACCCTTCCCACACTTTCCCACACTAACAACATCCTTCATTAGTGTGGTACATTCATTACAATTGATGAACACACATTGGAGCATTGCCACTAAGTGTGGATTATAGTTCACATTATAGTTTACACTGTCCTGCACAATTTTTAAAATTATGACAAAATATATAATGGTCTGTATCCATCATTGCAATATCATTCAGGACAATTCCAATGTCCTGAAAATGCCCACATATTACACCTGTTTTTCTCTCTCCCTCCCCTCAGAACCTCTGGTGGCCACTGCCTCCAAATCAATAATAAAAGTTCTTCCACTGCTAGACTAACAAGTCTATAGTAGACCACCAGTAAGTCTACTCTAGTCCATCGTTCATTCCCCTATCCTGAGGATGCTGGGATGGGATTAACTTGCTTGCAGTTGCAGACTCTCTCTGTTCCTTGGGATGGTCATTGCCCATCATCATCTCCTTGTTAGTTGTCCTAAGTGAGTCTAATGAACTGGAGAGTAGGTGTTGCAACTCTGTTGAGATTCAGGACCCAAGTGGCACATGGACAGCCCAGAGATTTAAGTCTCTTGGACATACACCTATCAACTCTCGTACTAACTATAGGTTCAAATAGAAGGGGCAGAAGAGCCATGTGTAAGGAAAACACAAATGAGTCCAACTCTGTCACACTGGGGAGTGTCAATTCCAAAGTAGGGCCCACTGGCAGGGTGCCAAACTCCTGAGCTGTCTGCCCTGCTGATAGTGTCTGGATGTCTCTAGAACCCTCAGGAGCCCTGCTATTTCAGGCAATATTTAATGTGGCAGTCAATGAGATCCTGCTGAGACATGCATAAGCATAACCTCTGGAATGACCTCCCGACTCATTTTGAAATCTCTTAGCCATAAAAGCTCATTTGTATTTACCCTTTCCCTCTTTTGGTCAAGGTCGTTTTCCAGGTGCTTTGTAATAATCCCTTGGTGCCAGGGAGGCTCATCCCCGGGAGTCATGTCCCACACCAAGGGGAAGGCGATGCATTTATATGCTGAGTTTGGCTTAGAGAGAGGCCACATTTGAGCAACAAGGAGGCTCTCAGGAGGTAATTTTTAGGCAACACATAATATTAGACTAAGTTCAATTTCAAAAGAAAAGGTTCATAAGTACAGTCATCAATATCAAGGGCCCATCGTGATGGTCCATCCTCCTTCTCTAGGCACTGTCTCTGTACTTGGGGACTTGTTGCTATCCCATTAGATGTGGCAGAGCTCCCCAGGACGGGAATTCGATATTCATCTGGTTATTGTGTGGATCTCCACCTACCATGACAATGCTCCATGAACACTTGAACACATTTGTATGTCTTAGTGGTATGCCCCAGGTGAACCTCCTCCCATGCATCCCCCATCGACACCCCACACCAATGATCTTCCCTTGCCACAGATGTGACCTCCCTTGCTACAGGTGTGACCAGAAAGCAACAACTTTTGATTTGTTATTTAAAAAGTTATGTTCCCTTATGTTGTATAATAAAGTTAATTAAGAGTTATAAGCTTCTTTCTACAGTAGAGCACAGTGTAGTCATTTCTGCATTGATGGAATGAATAAAAAAGTCTATGCTATGGTTCTCTTCAAAATGTGGTGAATAATAACAGAAGATGCATAAAAAAGCTCATTTTCCCCCTATTCATTCAATAGTACTGGAGCCAGTATTTTTTACCATCACAGGCTACAATTTTTATTTTATCCACTTTAATAATCACAGGCTACAATTTTTATTTTATCCACTTTAATAAGCCCTGTCAACTCTCTGAATTCAACATCATTCAATACAAACATCCACACATTATCACAGAATCTGTGCATATTTAGAGAGCCCTGTATAAGTTCATCTAGGCTCTCCTGAAGACTGTTTTCCAAAGTGGTATTTTTGTATAACAGATATGACATGGCTTTGGAGGAAGAAACTCTTTTTCTTATTCAGGCTTGCACTGATGTCCTGTAGAAAAGGAGCTTCCCACTGTGAAAAGGTCAGAATCTACGTGGCTAGATTCTGACTTTATGAGTTTGCTTTATTCTAATTATTTCATACAAGTGAGATCATACAATATTTGTCCTTTGGTGTCTGGTTTATTTCACTCAATATGATATCTTCAAGGTTCATTCATACTGTCGCATACATCAGGACTTCATTCCTTTTTAATGCTGAATAATATCCCACTATATGTATATACCACATTTTGTTTATCCATTCATCAGTTGATGGACAATTGGGTTGCTTATATTTTTTGGCAATTGTGAATAACGCTGCTATGAACATCAATATGCAAATATCAAGTCCCTGCTTTCAATTCTTTTGGGTATATACCTAGTAGTGGGTTTGCCGTGTCACATGGTAATTCTATACTTAGTTTCCTAAGGAACTGTTAAACTGTCTTCCACAGTGGCTGCATCATTTTACATTCCAACCAGCAATGAATATGTGTTCCTATTTATCCACATCCTCTCTAATGCCTGTAATTTTCTTTCTTTTTTTTAATAGGAGCCAGTATAGTGGGTGTGAAATGGTATTTCATTGTGGTTTTGATTTACACTTCCCTGATGGCTAATGACTGAGCATCTTTTCATGTGTTTATTGGTCATTTGTGTATCTTCTTTGGAGAAATGTCTATTCGAGTCTTTTTCCCAGTAAAAAAAATATTTTTTTGTCTTTTTAAGTTGTTGGAGTTCTTCATATATTCTGGATAGTAAACCCCTATCAGATATAAGGTTTCCAAATATTTCTTCCATTTCTCCTTTGAATACAGCCATTTTGGTGCATATGATTCAATTGCTCCAAAAAAAAAAAAAGTTTCTTATTGAAGTTTCATTTATTCCTTCAGGAAAGTTAGTCCTCAAGAGTTGACTTGCTGAACCATAGGTCATAAACAGAGAAATAACCCAAAGCCAGCTGCCAACAGAGAAAACTGTTGTAATATTGGGGTGCCAGAAAAAGTAGGGTAGAAATAACTGCTTTCTGTAAAGCTTTCAGGTATTTTTCAGTGCAGTTTTCCAGATCTGCAATTTTTATACTCACCAGTGTTCCTGTAGGAGTATGCTATGTGAGGTGGACAGAAGTCAAGTTGTCAAATCCTCTTCCTATTTCCACTTGGAATTCATAGTGAGAAGTGCTGGCGGAACATATCACGTCACTGGCTCTAGCAGGAGGAGGAGGAAACCAGGAAGGTTTGGCTCATCAACGAAGTATTGATAGACACTGGTATCAGACTGTTTTTCAGGTCTGAATGATTCAACTCGTGTTTTGTGAAGTGAAGAGACAATCCAAAAGAGACACTGAATCGCTTTAGTTCACAGAAAGTGACAAAAATCCATCTATTCTGAAGTAGAAGATTTTTGTTTTACTTTCAAGATATAGAAATATGGCTGGCAGCGACTATGGTTAGTGACTCTTCTCAGGCAGCTGGTGGGACTGGGAGCACAGCCCGCAGAGGGGAGAGGCAAACACGCTAGGCCTCTCCCTGCATGGGCCATGGGATACTGGAGAGTGGCACCACTAGGACAGGGGCTGTCCATCTGGAACATCCCATGCTATTTTTTCTTTCATTTTATTTATTCATTTTCTCCCTTGAGGTGGCTCCCTCGGCTGTTTGCTCATTTTGTTTTTGCTTGTTGTCTGCTCTCTTTTTGGCTCGTTTTCTGCTTATTGTTTTTGTTCATTGTTTTTGCTCACTGTCTGTCTGTTTTCTTTAGGAGGCACTGGGAACCAAAAATGGGACCTCCCATGAGGGAGGCGGGCGCTCAACTGCTTGAGCCACATCCGTTCCCCTTTTCTTTCATTTTAAAAACAATTTATTGGAGTATATCATCCATACACAAACATACACAAACAATAAGTATATAGTAAAAGCTGTGAACTTACAAAATAAACATGCATAACATCATACAGGGCTCCCACACATCACCCCACCACAAACACCCTGCATTGTTGTGAAATACATGCAACAAATTATGAAAGAACATTGTCAAAGTATTACTACTAACCATAGTCTGTATCTTAAATTTGATGTATTTTTTCCAATATACCATATTAATATTTTTTTATTTTTTAAAATATATTTTTATTATAGAAGTTTTGAACTTACAAAACAATCATACACATGTATAGAATTTCCATAGAACATCCCTTCACCAACACACCACACTGTGGTGGAACATTTGTTAACAGATCATGAGATATCATCAGACTATTACCACAAACCATGGTCTGTAGCATATATTTGGCACACTTTTTCCATAACCCATTATCAACACAGTAGATCTTTAGCATTGATGCAAGAATATTACAGTATTGTTGTTAACCACAGTCCATAGGTCACACCAATTGTATTTTTCCCATGCTTCTCCACATTCCCATCACCCTGCAATAGTGATGCACATCCACTTTGGTTCACAGAAGGACACTCTTGCATCTTTACCATCAACCCCAATTCTTATCCACCTCTGGGTTCACTGTGTTATTCAGTCCCTAGATTATTCTCTAGCTTTCTTTCAATTGACATTTACATCCCTAGACTACCTTTTTCAGCCACAATCCCATTTATAAACCAGCTGTTACTCACTATAATGTGTTACCATCAACTCTATCCATTTCCACACTTATACAGTCAAGTTAGTAAAACTTCTACATACATTAAGCATCAGTAGTCCTTCTCAGCCCTCCTCTTATCTTTTAATAACCTATACTCTACAGACTCACAGAGCTAGAGTCTAGAAGATTGTTTTTCAGGAAATAGAAAGGGAGAAGGCGGCTGTAAGCCAATGCCCATATGGGCAAAATCTGATAAGGTGGAAGTGTGTAGTTATGCAGTGGAGGGACAGGACAGTGGTGCAGTGATACTATTGGGTTAGGCAGTGCAGGGGGGTAGGGTGTGGAGGGGGGAGTTGGACTGTCCATGGAACTGGGGGGGAGGGTTGCAGGAGGGAGCAGGTGCACACGGGATTGTTGGGCGTGTGGTTGAAACTACAATGTTGGGAATGCTCTTTTGGCAATAGGGCAAGGTAGGGTTACTGGTTTAGGGCACTGGATGTGGGGGTCATTTGGGATAGGGCACACCTGGGGCAGGCTTCTAGGGAGTGTGCCAAAGTTCATCTTGACATAGTGTGTTTTAACAGTGGGTAGAGACCCATATAATGAGTGGGAAGGTGCTGGACTCCCATCCTGGGGAGGCCTGCTATGTTCTCAAATAGATGGGTAGGAGTCTGTCGAGAGCATGGGCGGTGCCCAATGGACAGACCAGTATGCCAAACCCTCAGTATTTTTGCAAGTAACTATGAATCTGGTTCTGCAAAGAGCGAAGCCTGGTGGTTGCCGTGGATCCCGAGGGGAGGGGGAAGGAGGAATAGAATAGATGGAAGTGGTGGCATTTTGAGGGCAATGGAAGCGTTCTACATGATCTTGCAATGACGGATATAGGCCATGTTAAGTTTCATCAAAATTTATAAAAGTGTATGGTCCAAAATGTAAACCATAATGCAAACCACTGATCATGGTTGATAGATATGTTTCAGTATTTGTACATCAGTTGTAACAAATGTACCATCCACATATAAAATGCTATTAATAGGGGAAAGGGGAAAAGGAGGAGGATGTTGGATATATGGGAGTGCCCTATATTCTGTATGTGACTTTGCTGTGACCTAACACTTCTTTGAAGACAAAATGAAAAAAGACATTGGGGGAATAAATGAAAGAAAATGTCACTGTACATACAGGACAACTGATCTTACAGTGATGAAAGGCAAAATGACAAAAATATATTTTCTACTGCAATTTTTTCATTAAAATTTTTTTTTGTATTTCCTATTTTTAAAACTCATAATTATTTCATTTTCTTATGAATTGTATTTGGCTATTTTATTGGCTTCATTTATGAAGAAGTTTTGGATCACAGAAGGGTTACAACTGTGGCAGGGGAGGACTATTTGTGTGGAGTGTCAGTGAAGGGGGATACATGGGAGGAGGTTCACCTGGGCATACATATAAGGCATATAAATGTGTTCAAATGTTCATGGGGCATTGTCACGGTGGGTGGAGATTCACACAATAACCGAAAGAATTTTGAATTTCCATCCTGGGGAGCTCTGTCACATTCTCTGATGGAAAAGCAAGAATCCCCCAAGCACAGAGGCAATGGATAGTGAAAGAGGATGGCCGATTGATGGGCCCTTGATATTGATGACTGCACTTATGAACCTTTACTCTTGAAATTGAAACTTATCATAGTATTATAGGATGCCTAAGCGTTACCTCCTGAGAGTCTCCTTGTTGCTCAAATGTGGTCTCTCTCTACGCCAAACTCAGCATATAAATGCAATACCTTCCCCAGCGTGGGACATGACTCCCTAGCACCAAGGGATTACTACCAAGCACCAACGAGCAATGCAACTGGAAAAAGTCCTTAACCAAAAGGGGGAAAAGGTAAAGACAAATGAGTTTATATGGCAAGAGACTTCAAAGTGAGTCAGGAGGTCATTCCAGAGGTTATGCTCATGCACATCTCAGTAGAATCTCATTGACTGCCAAATTAGACACCACCCCAAATAGTGGGGCTCATGAGAGCTCTGAAGACACCCAGGCACTATGGTCAGGGCATATAGCTCATGAGTTTAGTGCCTTGCCAGTGGGCCCTACTTTGGGGTCTGTGCTCCCCAGTGTGACAGAATTAGACTCAGTTGTGGTTTCCCTACACATGGTTCTTTGGTCCCTTCTATTTGAACCTATAGTCGGTGCTGGAGTTGGTAGGTGTACGTCCAAAAGACTACAATCTTTGGACTGTCCATATGACAGCTGGGCCCTGAGCCTCAATGGAGTTGCAATACCTATTCTCCAGTTTATTGGACTCACCCAGGACAATTAACAAGGAGGTGATGATGGACAACCACCATACCAAGGAACTGAGAGGGCCTACAACTGCAAGCAAAAGTGTCCCATCCATCAGCTGTATGGGACTGAAGCTCTCTCTCAATTACGAGGTAGAGTGGGCATTACAATTCCAGAATCCTCAGGATTGGGGAATGAACTATGGACTGGAATGGACTTACTGGTATTCTACTATAGACTTATTGTGATTCTAGCAATGGAAGAACTTACATCAGTGATGTGAAGGCAGTGGCCACTGGAGGTTCTGAGGTCAGGGAGAGGGAAAACAGGTATAATACGGGAGCATTTTCGGGGCTTGGGAATTGTCCTGAATGACATTGCAATGACAGATACAGGCCACTATATATCTTGCCATAACCTATAAAATTGTGCTGGAGAGTGTGTAAACTACAATGTAAACCATAATCCATGCTTAGTGGCAATGCTCCAAAACGTGTTCATCAATTGCAATGAATGTACCACACTAATGAAGGATGTTGTTAATGGGGGTAAATGTGGGTGTTGTGAGAAGCAGGGCATATGGGAATCCCCTATATTTTTTATGTAACGTTTATGTAATCTAAATATCTTTAAAAAAATAAAAAAACCTATACTCTAGGTTTTAACTCCATGAGTTTATTCTTCGTATTTCCTTCATATTAGTGAGACCATGCAATATTTATCCTTTTGTGTCTGGCTTACTCCCCATGCTGTTTTGATTCCTGTGGCTTTGTAGTAAGTTTTAAGATTGGGAAGTGTGAGTCCTCCAAATTCATTCTTTTTCAAGATGACTTTGGCTATCCAGGCTACTCTTCCATATAAATTTGATGATTGGCTTTTCCATTTCTGCAAAGGTTGTTAGAATTTTGGTTGGGATTCCATTGAATCTATAAATTGCTTTGGGTAGGACTGACAGCTTAATAATATTTAGTCTTCCAACCCATGAACATGGAATGTCCTTCCATTTATTTAGGTCTTAATTTCTTTTAGCAATGTTTTGTAGTTTTCTGTATATAAGTCCTTCACATCCTTGGTTAGATTTATTCCTAGATATTGGATTCTTTTAGTTGCTACTGTAAAAGGAATTTTCTTTCTTAATTTCCTCTTTGGATTGTTCATTTATACTATATAGAAACAGCACTGATTTTTGGGTGTTGATCTTGTACCCTGCCACTTTGATCAATTCATTCCAAGAGGTTTGTTGTGGATTTTTCAGGATTTCCTGTATATAGGATCATGTCATCTGCAGAGAAAGTTTTGCTTCCTCCTTTCTAAGTTGGATGACTTTTATCTTTTTGTCTTGCCTAACTGCTCTGGCAAGAACTTCCAGTACTATGTTGAAAAACAGTGGTGACAGTGAGCATCCTTGTCTTGTTCTTGATCTTAGAGGGAAAGGTTTCAGTCTTTCATATTTAAGTAGGATGTTAGCTGTAGGTTTCTTATAATACCCTTTATCATGTTAAGGATGTTTCTTTTGATACATAGTGTTCTAAGTTTTTTTTTTTTTTTTAAATCAGGAAGGGGTTCTGAGTTTTGTAAAATGCCCTTTCTTGCATCAATTGACTTTTTTAGGTTGAACCACCCTTGCACACCAGGGATAAATCCCACTTGATCATGCTGTATAATTCTTTCAAGGTGCTGTCAGATTTGGTTTGTTCGTATTCTGTTGAGGATTTTTACATCTATATTCATGAGGGATATTTGCCTGTAATGTTCTTTTCTTGTGATATCTTTATCTAGCTTTGGTATTAGGATGATGCTGGCCTCATAGAATGAATTGGGAAGTGTTACCTCCTAATTTTTTGGAAGAGTTTGAGCAGTATTGGTGTTAATTTTTGTTTGAATGTTTGGTGAAATTCACCAGTGGTCTGATCCCAAGCTTTTCTATGTTGGAAGATTTTTGATTACTGATTCAATCTCTTTACTTGTTATTTGTCTGTTCAGATCTTCTATTTTTCTAGAGTCTACGAATTTGTCCACTTCATCTAGGTTATCTGTTTTGTTGGCATATAGTTGTTCGTAGTATCCTATTATGAGCCTTTTTATTTCTGTGGGGTCGGTAGAAATGTCCTCCATTTCCTTTCTGATTTTAGATATTTCCATTTATTTAGTCTTCTCTTTTTTTTCCTTGGCAGTCTAGCTTGAGGTTTGTCAATTCTATCGATCTTTTCAAAGAACCAATTTTGGTTTTGTTAATTCTCTTTTTCTCTTCTAGATTTCTTAAAAAAAAATTTTGTCTGTTTTTAATTCTCTATTTCTGCTCTAATCTTTGTGATTTCCTTCCTTCTGCTCACGTTGGCCGTAGTTTGTTGTTCTTTTTGTAGTTCCTCCAGGTATGTGGTTAGGTGTCTGATTTGAGCTTTCTTCTTCATTAATGTAAGAATTTAGGGTTATAAATTCTGGGCACTGCCTTTGCTGCATCCCATTAAGCCTTGACATGTTGTGCTCTTATTTTGTCTCAAGATATTTCCTGATGTCCCTTGTGATTTCTTCTCTGACCCATTGATTAAGTGTTTAACTTCCATATATGAGAAGTTTCCAGTTCTGACTGTTATTGATTTCTACCTTCATTCACTGTGGTCAGAAAAAAATGCTTCGTTTAATTTTGATGTTTTAAAATTTATTGAGGGAAGCGGCTGTGGCTCAATCAGGAGGGCTCCCGTTTACCATATGGGAGGCCCCGGGTTCGGTTCCCGGGGCCTCCTGGTGAAGGCAAGCCCGCCCGCACGGCGTGGTTAGCTGACCCAGCGAGCACAAGCAGCAAGGGGGGGATAAATGAATAAATAAATAAAATCTTAAAAAAAAAAAAAATTCATTGAGATATCTTTTGTGACCCAACATATGGTCTATCCTGAAGAATGATCCATGTACACTTGAGAAGAATGTGTATTCTGCTGTTTTGGGGCGCAGTGTTCTGTATATGTCTGGTAGGTCTAGTTCATTTATTGTATTGTTAAAGTTCTCTGTTTCCTTATTGTTCTTCTGTCTAGATGTTTTATTCATTGATGAAAATGGTGTATTGAGGTCTCCAACTATTATTGTAGAGGCATCTAATTCTCCCTTCATTTTAGTCACTGTTTGCATCATGTATTTCAGGGCACTATGGTTACGTGCATAAATGTTTATGATTGTTATTTTTTCTTGGTATATATAGTGTCCTTTTTCTCTTGTAAATTTTTTTTACATAAAGTCTATTTTTTCTGATATTAGTATAGCTTTTCCAATTTTTTTTTTTAGGAGGTACCAGGGATTGAACCCAGGACCTTGTACATGGGAAGCTGATGCTCAACCACTTGAGCTACATCTGCTCCCCATCACAAGCTCTCTCTATTGGTTACTATTTGCATGGAATACTTTTTTTTTTTCCATCCTTTCACTCTCAATATTTTGTGTTTTTGGGTCTAAGTTGAGTCTCCTGTAAACAACATATAGTTGGATTGTGCTTTTTAAAATAATTCTGCCAATCTGTGTCTTTTGATGGGTAAGTTTACTCCAATAACATTCAGTGTAATTACTGATAAGGCAGGACTTACTTCAGCCAATTTATTTTTCATTTTCATATGTCTTATATCTTTCTTGTCTCTTTTCCTTTATGCAGCTTCCTTTTGTGTATACTTGATCTTTTCTGATGTTACTGATTGATCCCTGTATTAGTCAGCTAAAGGGGTGCTGATATAAAATACTAGAAATCTGTTGGT
Organism: Tolypeutes matacus; assembly: GCA_026826555.1. Classification (NCBI taxonomy): domain Eukaryota; kingdom Metazoa; phylum Chordata; class Mammalia; order Cingulata; family Chlamyphoridae; genus Tolypeutes; species Tolypeutes matacus. The sequence continues at coordinate 6,540,287 of JAKSZT010054419.1, read as the reverse complement.
TTTTATAAAGGGTATTTATTTGGGGTAGAAGCTTACAGTCACAAGTCCATTAAAGAGTAAGTTACTTCCCTCACCAAAGTCTGTTGCCATGACATTTACAATGTTGGAGCAAGATGGCTGCCGGTCTCTGCGAGGGTTCAGCCTTCTTCTTCCTCCTAAGGTTCTGTGGTCCCAGCTTCTTGAGATGTCCGCTATAGGCTAGCATAAGGCTCATCTCTCTCCTCAGGGCTTTTTTCTTTTTGGGCTTTCTCAGCTCTTCAGGACTCTGTTCTCTTCAGCTGCAAACTATCAGGCAAAGAGCTAGGCTCTCTTTCCGGGGCTCCAGCTCCAGTGTTTAAAACTAAACTCTCTGTGTTCTCCTTCTCTGTATTTTACTTCCCTGTCTTTGATTGCGCATACGTTTATATAGCCTCCAAAGGGTGGGGCAGGGACTCAAACCAAGTTGCCCTAATGAGGTGGTCAAATAAAAGCCCTAACCTTGATTTAATAAAATAAAAGTGAAACCTCTGAATCTAATACAATCTAATACGTCCAGAGGAACAGACCCGTTTACAAACACAATCCAATATCTATTTTTGGAATTCATAAACAATACCAAACTGCCATAACCTCCTTCTCCTTTCTATTTCCAAATAGATATTTTAAATTCTTTTTTTTTGTGGTTACCCTAGGGCTTCTATTAAACAACCTAAGTCTTATAACCCTCCAGTTTGAAAAGATATCATTTTAACTTCCATAGCATACACAGTCTCTGTTCCTATATATGTTTACCCTCTTTATGTTGTTTCTGTCCCACATTACCTCTTTGTATTTTACATGTCTGTTATCAGGAAATAAGATTATTTCTTATTCAATTGTATTCTAACTTTTATAAGAATTAAATAGTGTTATATATCGAGTATACAGTACTTTTGGGTTTTGTATTTACCTATTCAGTTACCTTTACTGAAGATCTTTACTTCTTACTGCTCCAAGGCACTTCTCTCCTGTCTTTTCCAGTCTACCTGAAGAACCCTCTCTGCCTTATTGCGGTTCAGTTTTCCCCTTTTCCATGTAGCTTTTCTACCTTTAGTAACTTCCACATTAGGGTTTTGTGCCCCAGGGACCCATCTGGGCTTAATGTTCAAAAAACTTAATTTTTGGGAAGCGGCTGTGGCTCAATCAGTAGGGCTCCCGTTTACCATATGGGAGGCCCTGGGTTCGGTTCCCGGGGCCTCCTGGTGAAGGCAAGCCCGCCCGCACGGCGTGGTTAGCTGACCCAGCGAGCATAAGCAGCAAGGGGGGGGGGGATAAATGAATAAATAAATAAAAATTGAAAAAAAAAAACTTAATTTTTTTGTTTAGGTATACCAGCAATTAGGGGCTGGGTTAGGAGTATGCACAGCCTGCCAATAGTTCCACTGTGGATCACTCGTTTCCTGGGGACTGCTTTGCATGCACACCATAGCTGGCCACTAGGGCCCTGCCTTGGGTTTATGAGGCCTTGGGTCCCTGTGCCTGAACGTGTGTGGGACTGTAAGTCACTTCCATGGGCGGTTCTGTGGTCAGCCAACACGGCATAAGGTGCCTGGGCTGGAGTGTTGGCACTGTGTGATCTTAAGCCACTCAGCACTAAGCATGGTGGTGAGGTCCAGACTGGTATGCCCAAGTCACAGATCTTCTGCCTTCTTTTTTGATGTTTTTTCCCCCTCTTCAATTCAGCATTTGTGGAGTCTTTCATCAGTCTCTATCATCCTCCAGAGCTCCAACAAGTGAGTGGAATCTGCCCTTTTATGTAGCTTTCTCTAAGGGGAAACTTTCCCAGGAGATCTTATGCAGCCATCTTGATGACATCACCACCGCTATTTTATATATATAAAACATATATAAATATATATGTTGGGCTTTTTATAACAAAACATAGAGAATGTCTTTGGACACTATTAAGACTAAAGAAATGTGAACTTGGACAGGTCCCCTTATAGACTGAGAAGTTCAACATCTAAGAATACTGGCAACCATCAAAGCTTTAATGGGACAGATTCCACTTAAACTAATATCATAGGGACTAGAATTCCAGGGACAGAAGATTCTTTTAAGATTATCTAATCCGGCCTCACATTTATTATTGCTCCAACTTTCTCTAGAATATCTGCTTCTCTACCTCCACAAACACAGAAACACACTTTCCAAATAAGTGGTAATCTAGCCCTTTCCTGAATTCTTCCACTCACCTGAAGCTCATAACCTCCCAAAACAGCCCATCTCAGCTTTGGACAGCTCTATTGTAAAAGTTTTTTACATTACACTGAAATCTGCAACCTTAAAACTTCCATGTATTTGATAAGCCTTGTAAAAATGATGAGGAAAGCTCAAAATATATTTTTATCCAGGTACCTTTTGTTATCTATCACTTGGCTAAGAAACTAGTGAATCATTTAAAAAACAAGAAACAAAAGGCATTCTTTAGCAAAAGACTAAAAGATTTCTGCTGTTTAATAGCCAATAAAAATATGGGATGAGAAAGCAAAAGGACTGTTTTTTATTCAAGGGGATGAATGGGTGACATAAAACTACTACTTAATGGGAAGCTAAAAACTGACTGCGTTTCTCAAGTCAAATGTATAATATGTAGAGACATAAATATTAATTACTCAAAATAAGACACACACAAAACCGAATTGAGTACTTAGATGAAAAGTAGAATGCCCCTTAGGAAATTTTGCTGGAAAATCTAGTTTTTTAAAAGGTTGTTCTGTGATATTTAGAGCTGGAGGTCTTTATATTTTGGTGGTAAACGGGAAATGCCAAACAAGTTTGGTGCCAATCAAATATCTGTTTACCTTTTAAATAAACATACACCTGGCACATTCTATTTTTAAAATGCCTTTGCATAAATCTCATTTATCTCCACTGTACCCACTTAAGATGATAGAGGTGTAATGCCCATTTTTTCCAATAGCTTTATTGACATTTAATTTCCATACCATGAAACTAACCAGTTTTAAGTTGTACATATCAATGGTTTTTAGTGTATTTACAGAGTTGTGCAACTATCACCACTATCTAATTCTAGAACATTTTCATCACCCCATAAAGAAGATTTATGCACATCTGCAGTTACTCCCCATTTCTAACCCCAGCCCCATGCAACCTCTAGATTTGCCTATTCTGGACATTTCCTATAAATGGAATCATACACTATGTGGCCTTTTGTGTGTGGCTTCTTAATATTCTCAAGGTTCATACATATTATACTATATATCAGAACTTCAATCCTTTTTACAGTCAAATAATATTCCATTGTAGGGATATACCACATTTTATCCATTCATCAGTTGGTGGACATTTGAGTTGCTTCTACTTTTAGCTATTATGAAATAATACTGCTATGAACATTTGTGTAGAAAATTTTGTGTGGACATGTTTTCATTTCTCTTGGGTACTGCGCAGTAAGGGATTAACCTTGCCCAAAGAAAGGTTTGGCCCTTTGCTCCCAGCTCCTGAGAGGTAATCTCTAAGCTCTTGGAATGTCCTGCCTAATAAGAATGTCTTTGTTTATCTGGGGGCCTTATGACATACAAGATAGTTTATGCTAACAATGTGATTTATAGTGGGGACACTGGGCCACATGGTATTAGCTTGACTTCTGGACTGTCTGGAGACTAAGGTCAGTCATGAAAGTGGTCAGATGTGTTTACATGGCCAATCACCAATAAAAACACCAAGGCTTTGCTAAGCTTCCCTGGTTGGCAATCCTCTGTGTGTACTGACACACACTGCTGTTGGAAGAAATAAGTATTTTCTCCATGATTCCACTGGGATGGGATGCTTGGAAGTTCTGTGTTTGGGGTCTCCCAGACTCTTCCCTATGCAACTCTTCCCTTTGATGATTTTAATCTGTATTGTTTTGTTGTATAATGGCTTTTCTGAGTTCTATGAGTCCTTATAGTGAATTACTCAGGTGCTTCTAGTGAAAGTGAGAATGGTCTTGGGGCTTCTGAGAGTGGAACTGCTGGGTGTTTTAGTCTGCTAAAAGCTGCTGGGAGCAATGTATCAGAAATGTGTTGGCTTTTATAATGGGAATTTATTAGGGTGAAAGCTGACAGTTCTGAGACTGTGAAAATGTCCAAATCAAGGCATCATCAGAGATGCTATCTCACCAAAGGTTGGCTGCTGGCGGTCCTGTACTCCTTTCATGTGGCAAGGGACATGGGACATGGAAGCATCTGCTTCTCCTCTGGGTCTTGCTGCTATAGCTTCTGGCTGTTCTATCTGTAGCTTCCTCTCTCAGCTCCTGGGTTCCTTCACTCTGTATCTGTGGCTTTTTCTTTGTGTGTTTCTGGGTTCAGTCCTCTGTTTATAAAGATCTCCAGCAAGAGGACCAAGACCCACCCTGGGTCATACTGAACTGAAGAAATTAAACCAAACGCCCCCCCTCAACTGAATCTAATCCAGTCACAGGGTCCCACACCCACAGGAATGGATTCGATTCAAGAACATGATCTCTTCTGGGATCCACAAAAAGCTTCAAACTCACATTGGGTCATATGGCAGTTGAGGATCTGCCAAACTGTTTTCCACAGTGGTTGTACCATTTTACATTGACACCTGCAATGGATGAGGATTCCAATTTCTCCACATCCTTGCCAACACTTGTTAATGTCCATCTTTTTTATTACTTCTGTCCTAGTGGGCATGGGGTGGTTTATTTATTTATTACGGAAGAAGCACATTTATTTTTATTTTTTTAACAAGTCAATTTTACTGATACATATTAAAAAAGCATATAGGCCGTCGCGCGCGCCAGCGCGTGAGGCGTCCCCCGCCGCGTGTCGGGACCGGGGTCCGGTGCGGAGAGCCCGTAGTCCCGGGAAACGGGGCACGGCCGGAAAGGGGGCCGCCCCCTCGCCCATCACGCACCGCACGTTCGTGGGGAACCTGGTGCTAAACCACTCGTAGACGACCTGCTTCTGGGTCGGGGTTTCGTACGTAGCAGAGCAGCTCCCTCGCTGCGATCTATTGAAAGTCAGCCCTCGACACAAGGGTTTGTAAAAAGAATAGAAAAAAACAAAAAATAAAAATAAGATAAAAAAGGGGAAAAAATTTAACAAAAAACAAACAAAAACAAAAAAAAAAAAAAAGAAAAAAAAAAGGGGGAAAAAAAAAAAAGCATACAATCCATCCAAAGTGTACAATCAATGGTATTTGGTATAATCACACAGTTGCGCATTCATCACTTCAATCATTAGAGCATTTTCATTATTTCAACAATAATAATAATAAACGAAAAATAAAAATAAAAATTTTCACCTCTCAATCTCTCTCTGTTTCTCCTGCTGTACATAGCTGCTATTTGGTACTATTCTTGCACAGTAATTTATTTATTTATTAAGCAATTTTATTGAGATATAGTCATATATCATATAATTTATCTGAAGCCTATAATCAATGGCTTTTAGTATAATCACAATATTGTGCATTCATCATCACAAAATACTTTAGAATTATTTCATTATTCCAAAAAGAAAAACTCCACACCCCTCAGCATGCCTTCCTTAGCCCCACATAACCACTAATCAAAAACTTCATCTTTATAAATTCATTTATATTTACATTTTATATAAAAGGAATCATAAAATATGTTACATAATATAATTAGTTCATAGTAACACTATCATACAATATTTGTCCTTTTGTGTTTGGCTTGCTTCACTCAACATAATGTCTTCCAGATTCATCCATGTTGTCATATGCTTTATGAGTTCATTTCTTCTTACAGCTGCATAATATTCCATCATGTGAATACACCACAGTTTATCTGTTCATCTGTTGATGGACACCTGGGTTGTTTCCAACTTTTGGCAATCATGAATAATGCCACTGTGAACATTGGTGTACAGATGTCTGTTTGTGTCACTGCTCTGTTCTTCTGGGTATATACCCAGTAGTGGTATTGCAGGGTCATGTGGCAAATTTATATTCAACTTCCTTAGGAACTGCCCAACAGTCTTCCACAGTGGCTGTACCATTTTACATTCCCACCAACAATGAATAAGTGTTCCAATATCTACACAACCTCTCCCACACTTGTTGCTCTCTTTTTAATAGGGGTCATTCTTATAGGTGTGAGATAATATCTCATTGTAGTTTTTTTTTTTTTAATTTAAGATTTTTATTTATTTATTCATCCACCCCCTTGCTGCTTGTGCCCACTGTGCCCATTTGCTGTGCGTTTTTCTCTGCTTGTCTCTCTTTGTTGGGTCATATTGCTGCGCCAGCTCACTGCACCGCACAGGGGCTTGCCTTCACCAGAAGGCCCCGGGAAACGAACCTGGGGCCTCCCATATGGTAAACGGGAACCCAACCAATTGAGCCACAGCCGCTTCCCCTTATTGTAGTTTTGATTTGCATTTCCCTAATCATTAGTGATGTTGAACAAACACATGAAAAAATGCCTTTAATTTTTTTTCTTGTCTAATTGCTTTAGCTAGAACTTCTAGTACAATGTTGAATAACAATGGTGACAGTGGGCATCCTTGTCTTGTTCCTGATCTTAGAGGGAAAGCTTTTAACCTTTCCCCACTGAGTATGATATTGGCTGTGGGTTTTTCATATATCCCTTTTGTCATATTGAGGAATTTCTAACTTTCAAAGTGTTTTTATCCAGAAAGGATGCTGGATTTTGTCACCTGCCTTTTCTGCATTGATTGAGATGACCATGTGTTTTTTTCCTTCAATTTATTAAGGTGGTGTATTAGGTTGATTAATTTTCTTATGTTGAACCAGCCTTGCATACCAGGAATAAATCCCACTTGGTCGTGATGTATTAAGTCTTTTGATATGCTGTTGGATTCGATTTACAAGTATTTTGTTTAGAATTTTTGCATCGATGTTCATTAGAGAGACTGGTCTGTAATTTTCTTTTCTTGTAGTGTCTTTACCTGGCTTTGGTATTAGGGTGATGCTGGCTTCATAAAATGTGTTAGGTAATTTTCCCTCCTCTTCAAATTTTTCGAAGTGTTTAAACAGGATTGGTGTTAATTCTTTTCAAAATGCTTGGAAGAATTCACACCTGTGAAGCCATCTGATCCTGGACTTTTCTTTCTTAGGAACTTTTTGATGATGGATTCTATCTCTTTAAATGTGATTGGTTTGTTAAATTCTTGTATTTCTTGTAGCGTCAGTGTAGGCTGTTTGTGCTTTTCTAGGAATTTGTCCATTTCATCTAGGCTGTCTAGTTTGTTGGCGTACAGTTTCTCATAATATCCGCTTATGATCCTTTTTTTCTCCCTGTAGGGTCAGTTGTAACTTTCCCTTTTCATTTCTGATTTTATTTACTTGCATCTTCTCTCTTTTTTTCTTTGTTAATCTGGCTAGGGGTTTGTCAATTTTATTGATATTCTCAAAGAACCAGCTTTTGGTTTTGTTGACTTTATTTTTTTTTCCTCAATTTCATTTATATCTGCTCTAATCTTTATTATTTCTTTCCTTATGCTTGCTTTGGGATTGGTTTTCTGTTCTTTTTCTAGTTTCTCAAGTTGTTCAGTTAAATCTTTGAGTTTAGCTTTTTCTTCTTTTTTAATATAGGCATTTAGGGCTATAAATTTCCCTCTCAAGACTGCCTTCGCTGTATCCCATAAGTTTTGATAAGTTATGTTCTCGTTTTCATTTGTCTCAATGTATTTACTGATTTCAATTGCAATTCCTTCTTTGACCTACTGATTATTTAGGAGTATGCTGCTCAGCCTCCACACATTTGTGACTTTACTTCTTTCCTGTCTATTACTGATTTCCAGATCCAGTATGATCTGAGAAGGTACTTTGTAAAATTTCAATCTTTTTCTATTTATTGAGAGCTGCATTGTGCCCTAACATGTTGTCTATCCTGGAGAAAGATCCACGGGCACTTGAGAAGAATGTATAACCCGCTGAGTTTGGATGCAACGTTCTGTATATGTCTGTTAGGTCTAACTCATTCATCATTATTGTTCAAGTTCTCTGTTTCCTTGTTGATTTTCTGTCTAGTTGTTCTATCTAATGATATGAATGATATGTTGAAGTCTCCAATGATTACTGTAAAGATGTCTATTTCTCCCTTCAGTTTTGCCAGCATTTATCTCATGTATTTTGGGGCACCCTGGTTAGGTGTATAAGTATTTATGACTGTTATATCTTCTTGGTGGATTGTTCCTTTTATTAATATATAATGGTCTTCTGTATTTAACTTTTTTGCATTTAAAACCTGCTTTGTCTGATATTAGTATAGCTACCCCTGCTCTTTTTCATTACTATTCATGTGGAGTATCTTTCTCCAACCTTTCACTTTCAGCCAGTTTGTATCCCTGGGTCTAAGGTGAATCTCTTGGAAGCAGCATATGGATGGTTCATGCTTTTTAATTCATTCTGCCAGCCTATATTTTTTGCCTGGGGAGTTTAATCCATTCACATTCAATGACATTACTGTAAATGCATTATTTACTTCCACCATTTTATTCTTTGGTTTTCATATGTCATCTTGTTTTTGTGTCTCTTTTTACTCTTTTGGTTATCCTTTCTGCTATTCTTTCTTCTATACTCTCATCCAAGCCCCTCTCTCCTGTCTTTTTCTTTCAGGCTCTAAGGCTTCTTTTAATATTTCCTGCAAAGCTACAATTCTTTTCTATGAACTCTCTGTTTGTGATATTTTATACTCAACTTCATATTTGAAGGACAATTTTGTTATATAAAGAATACATATCACTATCTTCTTGCCTCCATGGTTTCTGATGAGAATTCTACACTAAGTCTTACCTGGCATCCCTTGTATGTGATGGTCTGCTTCTCCTTTGCTGCTCTCAGAATTTTTTCTTTATCTTTTGACATTTGACATTCTGAGCAGTATGTGTCTTGGAGTAGGTCTATTTGGATTTATTTTGATTAGGGTATGCTGTGCTTCTTGGACATGTAAGTTCATTTTTTTCATGAGAGTTGGGAAATTTTCAGCTATTATTTCCTCAAATACTCCTTCTGCCCCTTTTTTCTTCTCTTCTCCTTCTGGAACTCCCATGATACATATGTTGTTGCGTTTCATGTTGTCATTCAACTCCTTGAGCCCCTGCTCAACTTTTTCCATTCTTTTCTCTCTCTGTTCTATTCTTTCTTCAATTTCAGCTGTTCTGCACTTGGTATCACTTATTCTTTCTTCTATCATATCGAGTCTGCTGTTGTATGCCTCTAATTTGTTTTTTTTACCTCACCTATTGTGTTTTTCATTTCCATGAGCTCTGTTACTTTTCTATTCAGGATTTCAAATTCTTCTTTGTGCTCACTCAATGTCTTCTTGATGTCATTTATCTCTTTAGCAATATTGTCTTTTAACTCATTAATTTAATTTTGGAAATTTGTGCCCATATTGTTAATTAGTGGTCTCAAATCCTGCGACTCTTCTGGGGCTTTGATATATTCCTTTTCCTGGGCCATGACTTCCATTTTCTTAGTAAGGCTCATAATTTTTTGTTGATGTCTAGGCATCTGATTAGGATGGTAGTTTACTCAGGTGCTCAATCTCTTTTGTAGGGATTTAACGGTGGGAGGCTGGGTGTTACTGCTGTTCTTTGATTCTTGGTTCAACCTGGGTCTTTAGGACTGTCCCTGTTAGTTGCTCAAAACTAGGCTCTGGACCCAGTAATGGGTTGCAAACCCACTTCCTAGGGCCTTGGGGAAGGAGGATATAAAGGCTGGAAAAAAACCTCTCTTATTTATTTTTAATTTTCTCACATGAACTTCCTTGGTCTGTCAGTAGATGATGCTCTGTGGCAGCCTTCTCAGTTAAATGCCTGGTCAGAGTGTGTTTGCTGTAACATGGCTGGATCAAGGTGATATAGGTTCTTGCCTGGAAGCTAACAGCCTTGTAATTCAAAGTTTCTCAGAGTCAGTTCTCCAACCTTCTCTGGCAGCCCTCTCCATTTTCCTGGGCAGGAAATAATTTCACTCCCCTCTGTGTCCTCAACAATCAGTCCCCTGGTTAGTAGAGAGGGAGACTGGGAGGGTCAGTTCTCTTTAGTCCCGGAATTCTTTATTCTGGAGCTGGTTCCCAAGACAAACAATAGCGCAGCCCCACCTGGCCTGGAAGGGCTCCTGGGACATAACAGACCAAATTTGTGGGTCAAAAGTTGAATCAGCCTTAGGCTGTGTCCCTCTCTTTCCCCTTTCCTAGGTTGGAGAATCCCTGGAAACTCCTTTGTCTGTAGCAGGCCCAGAGGCCTGAGAATTCAAAAGTGTCTTTAGTGTAGGGGAGGGTGCTGGCAGTAGCAGCTGCTGTTTTTAACTTACAGTTTTGCCATTGCAACTCTTCTCCTTTGTCCCTCTCTCTTCTGGGTGGTGTCCAGGCTTGGCCTGGTGTCCTAAACCCTAGAAGATTTTTTTTCCAGGTTGTTTCAGCCTGTCCTCTAGTATTTTTCTGGAAGAGAAGAGAGTACTGTGTCTTTCTAGTCTGCCATCTTTCCAGAATTGGTTTTACTTTTAAAGGGGGAAAAGAAATAATTTTCTACATATTTTTCAGAAATTGTAGAAAATATTTTTTTAAAATAGTTTCACTAGAGGGAAAGTGCTACCCTTAGGCATCTGTAAGGAGAATTTCTGTGGAATAGAAATTGGATCAAATAGGGTGGTAGGAACAAAAAATCTTGAAAAAGAACACATGAAATTGACTTAGGAATTAAGGCACTTCTTGCCTTTTTAAAGAAATATATTGCCATGCCAAAACAGAAAACAGCGTGTCCTCCTCAAATGCAGATGACACTGACTGGAACACCAAGGACTTTGTGCATATTCTCTCAGCTGCAGGCATATATCCTGCCACAGGATAGTGTCCAATTGGTTGCCCTTAATCTCCAATAATCTGTGAGCAGACAAATGGGTAGTACTGGAACAATTTGCTCAAAACTTGGTCACCGAAACAATGTCATAAATGGCCCAGGCCAGCCCACAAAACCTACGTTCAGACACTGTATACTTAAACTCTAGCACCATCAGTGGCCACCAACCCTTCTGACCTCTTACCCTTAAGGTTCTGCAAGGTCTGAGGAATATTCAGGGCAGGTATTACTGCAGTGTTGTTTAACTTTTTGCATGTTTATATCTGGCCTCCCTTAAGAATATAAACTCCCAAAGGAGGGGCTAGAACTGTCTAAAACAATTTGTACTGACATGATAGCTACTACTCCAGCTTAGTCTTCAAATAGAATATATATATATTAGAAAAGTTGTGAACTTACAAAATAATCATGTACAATGTGCAGAAACCCCATACAACACCCCTCCACCAACACATTATACTGTTGTGGAACATGTAACAGATTATAAGATATCATCAGACTATTACTACTAACTATGGTCTATAGTGTACATTTGGAATATTTTTTCCATACCCCTCCATCATTAACACAGTACCTTCTTTGACACTGATGCAAGAATATTACAATATTGCCATTAACTACAAATAGATTTTATATGACATTTTAATTATAAAATTTGATACGTGCTCATTAAGCAAAACTTGAAAAATATGAGAAAAATATTAAGGCATTTTCCCTGCTTGGTTTTTTTTTGGGTGTCCTTTTATCTCTACCTTTTCATTTCCTTCTCTGTTCCTACCACTTTTAAAATAGTCACTGAGGGGACGTGTTTGCTTATTTACCATTTCCTCACTTGATGAAGATTTTTATTTGTTTTATTTAAAAGTTCACATCCCTCATAGTCAAACTCAAATTAGTCTAACAGTAAATTCACTAGTTTATCCTGACTTCAATATACCTGTATGTGACCTTGGGCAAGTTCACATTCCAAATTCAAATTAGACTAACAGTAAATTCACTAATTTATTCCTGACTTCAATATACCTGTCAAAAGGGGCACCTACCCTACCCCAAATGTTTGATGCTTCTCTTTAGTTTGGCTGGATGAGTGGCTAGGGCTTCCCATCAGCAAAGTCAAATTGTCTCCAGGGAATAATAGTAATATAAATAACAGCAAGCACTATTACTAGTATTACTAACATTTACTAAGTATTTACCATCTGTTAGGCACTGTTTTCTTTACCACATTATTAAGTAGAAACTATTATCATCTCCATTTACAAATATGGAAACTGAAGCACAGAGATGTTAGGTAACTTGGCCAAGATTTGTATAACCTGCAAATGATAGAATGAGGATTTGAACCAAGGGAATCTGACTCCAAAGGCTATATTCTTAACCACTGTTCTTTCTTTCCTCTCAAGGAATGTCTAAAGCATCTGGGTCCAGGCTGAATGGGACTTGAACATAAGATTCAGAAGAACCCTACAGGAATTTTGGAAAGCGGAGCAGTTTGGGGGACTGTGTTCAGGGCCTAAGTAAAATCCAGAGCTGTCTGAGGTACCTGATTTGAAACAAGTTTTTAGGATCTGTTCCAGGATTACTAGAAGTCTTTACACTCATGAGAAAGATTCTAGTTCCCAGATAGGGAGGCTGTAGATATTGGCTAGTTGAGACTCTAAACCCACTGGTGTTAGATTCTGTCCTTGCCCAGTGGATGTACTCAAATTAAACAGAAGAGGAGAGATAGGGACACTCCTACTCCCAGGAGGCAGGAAACCAGAGCAATCATAATTCACAGTTAAGAAATTTCCATAAAGGGTTTATAAAGCAAAAGAACAATGATTAGCTAAAACTTAACACCTATTAAATTACTGTTTTTGTTTACTATATTTCTGATTCCTCCAGAGGGAACAAAATGTTAAATTACTAATGGGTTTGGAATGAACTTTAACTTTGGGGTGATTTAAAAGGAAACATTTTTTGATGTTTTCTCAAAGGAAAAACCAGGTGCTAACCATAGAAAAAAAGACCACTCTATTAGTTTAAGTAGAACATAGGTGGAGAAAAACACAACCACACTTATCTGAAGCCATCCCTTCACTTATACACTTTATCCCATTTTTCTCACCTACCCAAAGACCTGGCTCCAGCAGTTTTTTCCTCTCCACTGTATCATTCCCTCGCATACATAATGCTGCTATGTCTTCCATCTTAAAGAAAAGACCTCCTTACCTCACTTTTCCTTACTGCTATTCCCCATTTCTTTGCCCCAGACCCTTGACAATGTAGCTTTTACCACTCACCACTCCACCAAAACTGTTCATCCAGATCACCAAAAATCACATTGCTAAATTCAGCAGTCAACTTTCAGTCCTCACTTTATTTCAGCAGCATTTTACACCACTGATCCTTTCCTTTTCCTTGAAATACTTCCTTCACTCGTTTCTAGGTTACCACACTCTCTCAGTTTTCCTCCCATCTCCTTGGCAGCTTCTTCTCAGTCTCCTCTACTATTTCTTCCTATTCCCCTTAACCTTTTAACTTTGGAATGCTTCAAGGCCCAGTCATTGGTACTCTTCTCCTCTCTATTTATACTCACTCTGTGACTTTACCCAGTCCAGGATTTAAGGCTATCTATATGCCAATGACTCCCCCAATTTATGTCTTCAGTTTAAAACTTCCTCTCAAACTCCAGATTCACATGTGAACTGCCAGTTTGACAATTCCACTTGGACATCTGATAGACATCTTAAACTTAAATGTCCAAAACTGAACTCTTGAACTTTTCTCCCTAAATCGGTTCTACCTGCAGATTTCTCCATTTGGTTTAGGGCAACCTTCCCACTGTTTGGGCATAAAATCTGGAGTCCTTAACTTCTATCTTCCTCTCATACCTCATACCTGATCCATAGTAAGTCCTGTTGGGCTCTACCTTCAAAATTTATGTGGAATCCAACCACTTCTCACCATCTCCACAGCTACCACTCTGGTCAAAGCTACCATCATCTCTCATGGATTACTGTAATAGCCTTCTGTGGTAGACTGAGTTATGTATCCCAGAAGAAACATGTTCTTAATCTTAATCTGCATTCCTGTGGGTATGAACTATTGTAAATAGGACCTCTTGAAGATGTTATTTTTAGTCAAGGTGTAGCCTGACTGAACCAAAGTGGGTCTTAATCGGGATTACTGGAGGCCTTTCCTTACAAAGAGAAAATCACAGGAAGGAGCCAGAAGGAGAAAATCAGCTGGAACACAGAAGAGAAAGGAGAGGACATTGCCATGTGATGGTAAAGCCAAGGAACCCCAAGGTTTGCCTGCAGTCAGTCCCAGAATGCTACAGTCTTCAGGATAAAAACCTTGACAATATTTAGATTTTGGACTTCTCCTAGCCTCAAAACTGTGAGCCAATAAATTCCTGTTGTTTAAACTAACCCATTGTGTGGTATTGTAATAGCAATTCTGGCAAACTAAGACACCTCCTAATTGCTTTTCCTGTTTCTACCCTTCCCTCCTTATAGTCTATTCTGAATACAGCAGCCAGAGTGCCTTTTTCTTAACCTTTTACTATGGTAATGCTAAAATATATATAAGAGCAGAGAGAATACTATAATAACGCCCCCATAGCCATAATCCAGCTTCAATAATTATTAGTATGTGACTAATCTTGTTTCATCTTTACCCCCCACCACCACTATACTGCCCTTCAGCTTATTTTGAAGCAAATCCCAGATACTGTCATTCCACAGCTTGATCCCTTAAAAACGTAAGTCAAATCATGTCACTCATCTGCTCAAAACTTGACAATGGCTCCCCTTTAAACTCAGAATAAAAATCAAAGACCTTATAATAGCACTAGAAGCCCTATACCTGGGGCTGGCAAACAACAGCCTGCAGACCAACTGTGGCCACCTATTTTCTTGTGGTCCACAAGCTAAGACTGGGAGCTAAGAATGGTTTTTCCATTTTTAAATGTTGGAAAAAATTGAAAGAAGAAGAATATTTTATGACATTAAATTTATATGAAATTTAAATTTCAGAGTCTATAAGTAAAGTGTTTTTGGAACATAGACACACTCATTTGTTTAAGTATTGTCTAGGGCTGCTTTTGTGCTACAATGGCAAAGTGGAATAGTTATGACAGAGACTGTATGGTCTGCAAAGCATAAAATATTAACTATAGGGAAGCGGCTGTGGCTCAATCAGTAGGGCTCCCGTTTACCATATGGGAGGCCCCGGGTTCGGTTCCCGGGGCCTCCTGGTAGAGGCAGGCCCACCCGCACGGCGTGGTTGGCTGACCCAGCGAGCACAAGCAGCAAGGGGGGGATAAATGAATAAATAAATAAAATCTTAAAAAAAAAAAATTAACTATATGGCCCTTTTTAGAAAATGTTTGTCAACCTCTGCCCTAATTGATCAGACCTCCTTGAAACCTCTGATGTTTTCTTCCTACTTGCTCTGTTCTAGTCTCACTGCCTTCTTTCCTGTCAATCAAACAGGCCAAACTCCTACCCCAGGGCCTTTACATTGGCTATGCTCACTTGTTGGAACACTTTTACCCCAAATATCTGCATAGCTCCCTCTTCCTCCTTCAAATCTTAGCTCAAATGTCACCTCCACAATGGGTTCTACCCTGACCACTCTATTCAAACTTGTAACTCATGGTCCCCTGCCCCACACTCCCTATCTTCTTACTGTAGTCCACAGTTTTGTATAGCATCTTCTAAAATGCTCCTTAATATCTATTGTTTATTATCCATCTCTCCCAACTAAAATATAAGCTCTATGGTACAAGGTTCTTTGTTGACTAATTGATGGATCCAAAGTGCCTAGAACAGGGCCTGGCATACAATTAGGCACTCAAATATTTGTTCTGTATACTCGGGGAAATTCATAGTAGAATGATTCAGTCTAGTCCCTCAACAAGATCAGATACGGGGACTCAACTAAGAGAGAACTTAGAAAAACAAACAGGTAATGTGTTAGGGTAGCAGACCCCATGAGAATAGTTTTCCTTTACATTTTTTCCCCTTAATAATTAAAAGCACTGTAGTTAAAACAAAAATTAACAGAAAAAGTAAAAAAAAGAACAAAAGGAAGTATCCAATTCAGTTAGATGTAAAAATGAATTTTAAAAAGTTAAAAGGGCCTCTAGTTCTTTAAATACTGTTTCTCAGTAAAAGAATCAGGGTTCTTTTGGAGGAGCAGCTGATCCCAGGTCTGCAGCAAAAAATCTACAAGATAAGCCTGGAACATGTTGTTATTCCAGATAGTAAGGAATCTTGTGAATCACCTAGAGCCACTGTCCCTAAGCTGTTACATCATATGGCTCCTTTTCCATGAAGAAGTCAACAGGCAAATTCAACTCCAATCAGCCTCAGAGGCAGGAGGCCCAGGGAGTAGGTCTATCCTTCCTCCCCTCTTTGAAGCAGAACCACTTAATACTATTGAATGGAAAGTGATATGACATTTTATAAGGGTCCACCTTTGTGCCTTTGCTGGAGGTAATAGGCCCCTTCCATTCCCACCTAACCACTAACTGCTGTTCTTGGGTGCCATACCAGCCAGTCTGCTGGGGTGTACACAAACGGCTCAACAATACCCCTACTTGGCATCTGTCCCAGCATCCACTACTTCTATCTCAAGCAGCCAAATTCCTGTGTCCCAGATATCTCAGGAACCTTAACTTGCACTACTATACGCAATAATTGTCTATGAGAATGAATTTCAACCCTACCCACCAGAATTGATCCATTCAAATGCATCTTTTGCTACCAAAATGAGTTATACTTAGTCCAGCAAGAGGGTCATTCATTAAATCGTCCCAGAAACCTCAAGTCCATCCACATCAGTCAGTGAGCCACACAAAGACATAGGCCTGGTTGTTTGAGTTAAGGCTTGTTTCCAGCCAGGATGGTATCACATAGCTTCAGCACTCATCTTATTCGTTAGGTTTGACAGCAAAGAATGGAGAGTAACTACTACTCGGCTATTGAAAAGAATCAGCTGAAGGATCTAGAGGCAATGCCAAAAAAGGAGTTCTAGAAATGGTCTGTACAACGGCACAGCCCAAGAAGTGAGTGGGTAGCCTCCTGAATGACCTCTCAGTTAACAGGACATTCTCACTGGGAAGGTGAGTCTGGATAATTTGGTATTAGCCCACTCCACTACTTCTCATGGGGACTTACCTGAATACACGCCCCTGTCTTTAACTTGCACAGGTTGCAGACTAAGGCCCACCGACTGGGTGGGATATGGGAAACCTTCGTAATTGGTTCCATCCTCTCAGGACAAGCAATGCTGACCTATAAATAAAACACCACCATAAAACTGAGGCACCAAAGGCATTATAGATGTACATTCCACAAATTATAAATGATGTTACATGAAACTCAGAACATCAAAAACAACGAGGTGAGCCACATGCCTTAAGGTTAATATGGAACCAAGAATAAACAGAATACTGTCTCTATTCACTGCTCAGAAGTTCAATAATTTCTAGTAATATAAATGATTCTTATATGGTATAAGGCCGGAGTGTAGACTAAACATGGTTACCTTAACAAATTAAGACCAAAGGAAGCTATTAGGGAAAGGGATTAGAATTCACAAAATCTAACTTCTATCATGTGTTATGTTAGAGATGGTACCTTAGATGCTTTGTTATTTCATTTAATCAACTAAAGATGAAAAACAGAGGCAGTGTTAAGCCTTCCAGTTTAGTTGACAAAGAAGTGTGATATTGTTGGAAAATGGCAATTTGATAATGAAAAACATGCAGTACATAAGTATAAAGGATGAGGATAACAACATTTCTAAATTTAATTTTTTCATTTACAGAGGTTGTGAGCTTACAAAACAATCATGTAGAATGTGCAGAATTCCCATACATCATCCCTCTACCAAAACCTTACATTGTTGTGGAACATTTGTTACAGATTATGAAAAAACATGATCAAACTTACCACAACCTATGGTTCATAGGGTACACTTGATATATTTTTTCCAAACACCCCCTATTATTAACACTATTTATTAGTATTGTACATTTGTTATAGTTCATGAGAGAATATTCTCATATTTGTACTGTTAAACACACTCCATCTTCCACCACATGATTCACTGTGTTATACAGTCTTATGCCTTATACATTCTAACCAAAGTGTACACTCAGTGGCTCTCACTTTCATCACAGAGTTCTGCAATCATTGCCCAAGTAAACCTCTGAACGTTTTTATTAGTCCAAAAGGATAAAAACAGTTTTAAACCAAAGTCTTTAAAATCACATAACTATCATTGGTTTACCCTATTTCCCTCAGTCAGAGTAGCTTCAAAGTGAAATTAATGGGAGGGTACTGAAAGCAATGCTTTAAAAAAAAGATGGACATTTTTTTCCCATACGAAAATAAGGGGTCAAGCATCTGCTGGTAAAAAGTGCTGTGGGCAAGAATGACAATTTAGAGGAAATGGACAAGTTTCTAGAAACCCACA
>JAKSZT010054419.1:6495864-6521576 GCA_026826555.1 Tolypeutes matacus | reverse complement strand
CAAGAATGACAATTTAGAGGAAATGGACAAGTTTCTAGAAACCCACAAACAGCCGACATTGATGAAAGAAGAAATAGATGAACTCAACAGCCCAATTACAAGTAAAGAGATAGACTCAGTCATTAAAAACCTCCCAACTAAGAAGAGTCCAGGACCAGATGGCTTCACAGCTGAATTCTACCAAACATTCCGGAAAGAGCTAACACCAATTCTACTTAAGCTCTTCCAAAAAATAGAAGCAGAAGGAATATTACCTAACTCATTCTATGATGCCAACATTACCCTAATACCAAAACCAAATAAAGATACCACAAGAAAGGAAAATTACAGACCAATTTCTCTAATGAACCTAGATGCTAAAATCCTTAACAAAATACTTGCTAATCGCAATCAACAACATAACAAAAGGATTATACACCATGACCAAGTGGGTTTCATCCCAGGTATGCAAGGATGGTTCAATATAAGAAAATCAATCAATGTAATACACCACATAAACAAACTGAAAGAAAAAAATCACATGATCATCTCTATAGATGCCGAAAAAGCATTCGACAAAATACAGCACTCTTTCCTCATAAAAACACTACAAAAGATAGGAATAGATGGAAACTTTCTGAAAATGATAAAGGGTATATATGAAAAACCCACAGCTAACATCATTTTCAACGGTGAAATCCTAAAAGCCTTCCCTCTGAGATCGGGAACAAGACAAGGATGCCCACTATCACCACTCCTATTTAACATTGTCTTAGAAGTACTTGCACGAGCACTGAGACAAGAAAAGGACATAAAAGGCATCCAGATTGGAAAAGAAGAAGTAAAAATTTCATTATTTGCAGATTACATGATCCTATACATAGAAAGCCCTGAGAAATCGACAACAAGGCTTCTAGAACTTATAAAGGAGTTCAGTAATGTTGCAGGCTATAAGATCAATGCTCAAAAATCAGTAGCATTTCTGTACACCAATAACCAGCAAACTGAGGAGGAAAAAAATACCATTTACAATAGTAAATAAAAGAATCAAATACCTAGGAATAAATTTAACTAAAGATGTAAAGGACTTATATACAGAAAACTACACAACACTGTTAAAGGAAATCAAAGAAGACTTAAATAAATGGAAAAATATTCCCTGTTCATGGATGGGAAGACTAAACATCATCAAGATGTCTATCCTACCCAAACTAATCTACAGATTTAATGCAATCCCAATAAAAGTCAACACTATATTTTTTAAGGAACTGGAAAAACTAACCACAAATTATATTTGGAGAGGTAAGAGGCCCCGAATTGCCAAAGATATATTGAAAAAGAAAAATGAAGTTGGAGGTATCACATTACCTGACTTTAAAACATACTACAAAGCTACAGTGATCAAAACTGCGTGGTATTGGCACAAGGATAGACCTACTGACCAATGGAACCGGATTGAGAGTTCTGATATAGATCCTCGCATATACAGTCATCTGATATTTGACAAGGCCACGAAGCCCACACAGTTGGGAGAGAGTGGCCTCTTTAACAAGTGGTGCTTGGAGAACTGGATATCCATATCCAAAAGAATGAGAGAAGAATATCATCTCACACCTTATACAAAAATCAACTGAAGATGGATCAAAGATCTAAATATAAGAGCCAAAACCATAAAAACCTTGGAAGATAATGTAGGGAAACATCTACAGGACCTTGTAATAGGAAATGGTTTCATGAACTTCACAGCCAAAACACGAGCAGCAAGAGAAAAAATTGATAAATGGGATCTCCTCAAAATTAAAAACTTCTGCACCTCTAAGGATGTTATTAAGAAAATAAAAAGGCAGCCTACCCAATGGGAAAAAATATTCGGCAACCATATATCTGATAGGAGCCTAATATCCTGCATATATAAAGAAATCCTATACCTCGAAAATAAAAGGACAAACAACCCATTTTAAAAATGGGCAAGTGACCTGAAAAGACACTTCTCCAAGGAAGAAATACAAATGGCTAAAAAGCACATGAAAAAATGCTCAACATCGCTTGCTATCAGGGAAATGCAAATCAAAACTACAATGAGATACCATCTTACACCCATCAGAATGGCAGCTATTAAAAAAACAGGAGACACTAAATGTTGGAGAGGATGTGGAGGAATAGGAACCCTCATCCACTGCTGGTGGGACTGCGGTATGGTCCAGCCACTGTGGAGGACAGTTTGGCGGTTCCTCAGAAAACTAGCAATAGATCTTCCGTATGATCCAGCAATTCCACTGCTGGGTATATACCCAGAAGAACTGAAAACAAAAATACAAACAGATATATGCACACCAATGTTCATAGCGGCATTGTTCACCATTGCCAAAAGTTGGAATCAGCCCCGGTGCCCATCAACAGACGAATGGATAAGCAAAATGTGGTACATACATACAATGGAATATTACTCAGCTGTAAGAAGGAACAAAGTGCTAACACATGGAATAACGTGGATGAATCTTGAAGACCTTATGTTGAGTGAAGCAAGCCAGGCACAGAAGGATGAACAGTATATGACCTCACTGATCTGAACTGAGGAAAGTGAGCAGTCTCTGAGAACCATTGTCTGAAAGATAGGTTAACAAAGGAGAGGAAGAGAAGAGCAGGCTTTGAGCCATCACCCATATGGACATAATCTATGGTAAAGGGATAGAGTGTGGTTGCATGTTGGGGGATGGGGCAGATGAGTGATGGTGTTCCTGGGTTTGGTGGTGCAGCACTGGGGGGTGGGTGGATTAGGAAGGGCTGGTTCAAATCCCCAGGGCACGTAACTGTGAATCTTGACATTCCATGGGTTGGGAGGGGGGGTATCACGGGACCTGGGGGGCTGGGGAGAAGGGAACAGTCAAGATCTAATGGGTTGTTTGGTGGTCATGGGGAAGGTTTTTCATTACATTACAGTAATGGACACAGGACATGGTAAATATCATCAAAATTATTAAACTGTATCATCTAAATTGTAAACTATACTGTAAATCACTGACAATGTTTAGTTGCTATATTTTGCTATCTGCATAACAGTTATAACAATGCTAACAACCAAAAAAAAAGGGGGGGGGAGTTAATATGGGATGGGGAAGGGGGGGTGGTTTGGTATCTGGGAGTCTCCGGCACTCCGTGTGTGACTTTGCTGTGACCTAAAACTTCTTTGAAAATTAAATGAAAAATTGGGAGACAATGGGGATTGAGAGGAGGAAGGTGTCATGGCACACCAGACATCCGATAACACAGTGATAAACGGAAGGAAAAAAAGAGAAAAAAGAGAAAGGGAAAAAAAAATGAATATATATATATATATATATATTTTAAAGGCATTTCCTTTGTTTTGCCCATTTTTTGAATGTCCCAATCCACTAATTATATTTTATTTTGTTTTGTTCTTTGATTATTTGTTTTTTTTTCCCTGAGTTTCCTTATGTTTGTCTCTTGCATGTAAGCTTATCACACTTGTTTCTTTTTCCTAGTAAGTGTATTTGATTATTTTATGGACTAAAATGTTCATGGAGGATTTGGATCACAGAAGGGTTACAATGGGTACTGCGGGGGATTATTGGGGGGGGGGGGTTGTCTGGGGGGGGGTTTGGTGGGGATTGGTTCATCCGAATATACATGAAAGATATACAAAATCATTCAAAGGATCGGGGGATGGGGCATGGTCACGATGGGTGGATAATCACACAATAAATGAGGGAATCTGAATTCCTAGCCTGGAGAGCTCTGCCACAGTCTCCAAGGGAGCAGCAATAGTCCTCTGAGTGTAGGGACAGTGCCTGTCAAAATAGGATGACCCACTGATGTGTTTTTTTTTTATTGATGACTACCCTTGTGAGTCTTTGCTCTTGTAAATGAGAATTAGCCTGCAGTTGTGGGGTGCCTAAGGGTTGCCACCTGAGAGCCTCCTTGTTGCTCAAATGTGGCCTCTCTCTAAGCCAAACTCAGCATATGATTGCATTACCTTCCCCCCAACGTGGGACATGACTCCCGGGGATGAGCCTCCCTGGCAACGAGGGATTAATACCAAGTGCCAACTGGCAACACAACTGGAAAAAGACCTTGAATAAAAGGGGGAAATGGTAAAGACAAATGAGTTCAAGTGGCTAAGAGACTTCAAAGAGAGTCGGGAGGTCATCCCAGAGGTAACCCTTATGCACACCTCAGTAGGAGCTCATAGAACATCTAAGTGCCTATCACCCCACTCAGAGGGGTTCCTGAGAGCTCCGGAGACACCCTGGTCCTATACAAGGGGGAATAGCACCAGAGACTGATGCCTTATCAGTGGGTTCTATTTTGGAATCTGTGCTCCTGAGAGTGACAGAATAAGACTCAAATAAGTCCTCCCTGCACATGGTTCACCAGTCCCTTCTATTCAAACCTATATGTGATGCTGGAGTTTTTAGGTATACTTCCAGAGACTGGAGCCTCCCGCCTACCTATGTGCCAGGTGTGCATGAAACCTAGGTGGAGCTGCAACTCCTACCCTACAGCTCAATGGACTCATCCAAGTCACCTGGTGAGGAGACAACGATGGGCAATGGCCATCCCAGGGAATGGAGAGGGCCTGCATCTGCAGGCAGGATCATCCCACCCACCATATCCATGGGATATAAGCCCTCTCTCACTTGGAGTTGGAGTGGACATCACCATCCCAGTCCCCTGAGGATTAGGGGAAGAACGATGGACTGGAGTGGACTTGATGGTATTCTCTTGTTCACATATGGTGATTCTAGCAATGCAAGAAATTATAACAATGAGGTGGAGCCAGTGGCCACTTGACACTTTTGGGGTAGGGAGGGGATGAGCAGTTGAAATACAGGGGCTTCTTTGGGAGTTGGAGGTTGTCCTGAGTACTGTTGTGGCAACGGATGTAGGCCATTTTAAATCAGCACACACCACTCAGAACTGAGTGGGAGAGAGTGTGGTCTACGGTGTGAACTGTGGTCTATGGTAGGTGGCAAGGCTCCAGGATGTGTAAGTTCATTGAGGGTGGTGGGCCACACTTGTGGGAGATGTTTGTGTGGGATGTGGTGGGAGGTGTGGGAGGTGTGCAACATGGGAATCCCAGTGGGTTCCGTGTAATATTTTAGGTAATCTAAGCACCTCTTAAAATATATGTATATATATATATAAAAAATAACATTTTTGTAAGCAAATACACATATATGCATATATATTTATATATCATTTTACAAATGTTTGTATGTATTGTGAGAATTTTGATTTTTACCCATAATAAAAAATAAAAAAAAAAAAAAAAAAAAGTGAAGGACTAAAAAGAGACAAAATGAAAAAGAAAAAAAAAAAAAAAGTGAAGGACTGTTGAGTAAGGATGGTCAAAATAGTATAGTCTCTGCCTACATCAGGAAACTATCAGAGAGATCTTGAACAGTCCATAAGGTACTAGAAACCGTAAGACAAAGTCAATAGGAGAGAAAGCTTCTTTTACCTTTTTTTTTTTTTAACTTTAGAATATTTTAGTCTTTATTGGTTTAACTCAATCTTTCTATTACTTTTGAGATAAAATACAGTTCATTGCCTATGCTGTTTTAATGATCACATGTAAAGAATTTATTTAAAATTCTCTTTGATATCTGTAGTATAGTGTCTTAACTCTAATTTCAGAAGTCTTTTGCTTATTCTATGAAACTCTATTGCTGTTAGTTTGTATCATTTAAGACTGATTTTAGGATTGTATTTCCTTCACTATCTATGGTTAATTTGGCACTCTAATCTGATGCAACAGACTTATTTAAAGTTGTTATTCAAAAGCAGGTATATGTCCTTAGAATTGAACAGGCAGTGTCTGACACTGACCCTAGGAGCTCACCCTGGGTTGCTGGGACAAGTCAGCTGGGACAAGGTTGGGGGTGGAGGCGCTGACTCCTCCAAGTCGGTGGATTACCCCTGAGCTCAGCTTTTTGTAGGATTAGTGACTTCTTCCTTGCGGTAGGTTGAATTTCGTACCTCCAAAAAACACGTTATTCATCTGCATTCCTGTGGGAGTGAACCTATTATAAATAGCATCTCTTAAAGATGTTACTTTTAGTTAATATGGCCCAGCTGAATGCGGTTGGGTCTTTTTTTTTTTAACTTTATTTTGTACATTTAATAATTGAAAACATAAGCAATTAAAAACTAAAAAGTAAACACAGATGAATAAATATATACATTCCTCAATTAAATTCTTTCACTTTTAAAGAACTCCTCCTGAGTTATGCTAAAGACTTTTTATTTTTTTTTATTTTTTATTTTTATTTTTTTTGCTAAAGACTTTTTATGAGAGAGCCCGCTCTATTAGCTTGAGTACTTGCTGCTGGAAATCAGTCACTCTTTAGGCCAGAAACCCGAGAGCTCATTTCATATGTTTGTAAGCTGGATGTTCTTAATGAGAACAAGAAGCTACCACTAAATTTTAAAAAATACTAACTTCTATATCCATGAGGATACAAAAGTATGTATCTGGGACTTTTAGTTTAACTTCATGAATTCGATTACATGGTAAATGCCCTGGAACCAATATAAACAAGAATTAAAAAAAAAAGAAAAAGAGAAAAAAAAAAAAAAAAGCTAGGGAAGTTTTAAAGGAGAATGAATTACTGATATAGTATCTATCAGCTCTCCATGAACTAAATTCTGCAGTCTCTCCCATCATGCAGTTAAAATGCCTAACAAATATGCTGACTTGGATGGGGGTTGGGGAGAGAGGATATGAGTAGGATATCCACACAGCTCAAAAAAGGTAGCCATAAGAAGTAAGGAGAAGACATGCCTGGAAGACCTGTTTTAGTCAATTTAGTATGCATGTAGCCCCTCAGGAATACCAGCAACTAAAGGTCAAGCTTAAATATTGAGGCACAAAGTTTTGAATAAAGAAGCTCTTAAGCAAATATAGAGTCTAGGCTCTGAAAAGCATTTCAAAAACCAAAGGGAAACTGTCACAGTGGGTAAAAGAACTATTATTATAGCCTAAAATGGAAACAAAACCCAAATGTTCATCAAATGAGAATGGGTAAATAAATCATGGTATATCCATACAATGGGATATTACTCAAAAAGAAACAGGAATGAACTATTGATACATACTACAATATCGAGCGCTGAATGAAAGAAGCCAGAGAAGAGAGTCTATACTTTTATGATTCCATTTATATGAAGCACAAAAACAGAAACAAACTAATCTATAATGATAGAAGTAAAAATGGTAGTTACTCTTGGGGGATAGGGACTGGAAAGTGGGTATGAGGGAGCCTTTTAGGGTACTCTTTGTCTATTTCTGGGGTATTCCGTATCTTGGTCTGGGTTGTGGCTACAGACATACACGTGTATAAAACTCATGAAAGGGAAGCGGCTGTGGCTCAATCAGTAGGGCTCCCGTTTACCATATGGGAGGCCCCGGGTTCGGTTCCCCGGGCCTCCTGGTGAAGGCAAGCCTGCCCGCACGGCGTGGTTAGCTGACCCAGCAAGCACAAGCAGCAAGGGGGGGATAAATGAATAAATAAATAAAATCTTAAAAAAAAAAAAAAAAAAAAAAACCTCATGAAAATCTATACTTAAGATTTGGTATTTTAAGATAAGTTTTACCTTTTAAAAAATCTGTTGCTTACACCCTCATCTTCTGTGCCTCTCCTCTTATGAAAATTTACTATCACTGGTAGTACTGCCTATAAATTAACCAGCATGGGCTTACATTCACACCTGCATTGAAGAAGGATCTAAGGTAGCTCAAAACATAAGCAGGTATGAAGCATCCCCATGCAAAGCCGGAATCAACCATAACATTGTGGGGAACTGAGGTACCTGTGGAGCAAAAGGTTTCACAGACCTGAGTGAATTCTTACCTCTGGAATCCACAGGGCACAGCTGACATGAGCCCATTTAGTCCCCGTCCTGGTGGTCTTCATGGCCCCACCTCTCTTTGGACATAAGAGACATTGTGGATGAATGCCCAGGACACAGGAGCGACACAACCAGCTGCCTTCTGGGACCTTGAGGATGCCATAGCAAGCCTGGAGGCACGAGGAGGAGAGCAGATAATGGTCAGCATTTTCTCACCAGGGTGGATATCTATTCTGATAATAGTCACAGAGCACCCTCTACTTTTAGGAGAAAGAGGCAAAGCTGAACAATCTCATATCCAGTATTCAGTAATTTTAAAACACTCAAAAAAGCAACTTCTAGCATCTGTTCTTGGATCAGCATGTTTCTATGAGAAATGACTTGAAGGATAATAGAATAAAACTAAGAGGAAATACACCCAAAGGTTAGCCCAATTGTTATCTGAGTGTTCGGATTACCAATTTTCTTCTTCTTCTTCTGCCTCTATTTTCTAAAGGTTCTTCAATAACTATGTATTATGTATTAGTCAAATACTTATTGAACAACTTCTACATGCCATGCACTGTTGTAATCAAGAAAAAAAGTGTTAGAAAAAGAAGAATGGAGCTTCTGAGGAGCAAATGAGCTAATATTTATAAAGCACCTAACAGTGCCTGGCACATAAGAAAGCACTCAGCAAATTGCACCAATTATTTGCTTGGGTTCAAGAAAAAGGGACTTGTGAATGAATCCTGAATTGAATAGAATATGACATCAATTTCAATACTCAAATAAGTACTGAAAGCTACTTCAAATCCTTTATGGAATGAAGCTAGACAAATAAGTAAATGAATTACTAGGGAAGGGGGGTTAGTGTGAAAAACATTTTAGGCTTCCTTTTCACTACCCCCAATTTCACCATCCTTCCCTCCTTGCTGCTCTGCTTTCACGATTAGAGACTAAACCGGGTGACACCTGGCTCCCCATGTGGCCTGGCACACCCTCCATCACTAACTGATTCACCACAGTGGCTTCGGGACCTCTGCCTGCCCCAGGAGATTGACCCTCAGCTCAGACTCAAGTTACAGCAGTTACTAATGTTACCCTCAATTGCCTCCTTTCCCAAACTCCCTGTGTCCTCTTCACCACCATGTTTCCTATCTTCCAGATGCAAATTCCTGGACTCATACTACCCACTTTCCTTCATCCACTGTCTCTCTGAAGTTTGCTATTCTTCCCTACAGAGTGGCCCCTAGACTCCGACCTTCCCCATTCCTACCATGACTGCCTCATTCAAGTTCTCATCACCCCATGCCTGGACTGATTTATTTCTAAATTCTCTTTCTTCCTCTTCTACACTTTCAGCCCTTCCTCTATTTGGCTGCCAGATTCTTCTTACTAAAACAAGGATTTGACATTATTGCACAGCAGCAAACACTCCAGGGATTCCTTCTGCCTCTTCCTTCTCCCATTTAAAACAGTGGTTGGCAAACTGCTGTCTGAGGCCTGTTTTTGTAAAGCCAACAAGCTAAGAATGTTTTTTACTTTTTAAAGGGTTAAAAAAAAAAAAATAAAGAAGAATATGTGGTCTTCAAAGCCTAAAATAATTACTATCGGTCCTTAAAAGAAAGTTTGTTGACCCCTGATCTAAACTCTGCTGCTCCTCACCTCACCTCACCTGTCCATTCTCAAGCCCCACCACACCCAAACACAAAGCCCTTGACCTGGACAGGCAGCCCTCCTGGCTTTTTCTACAACCAGCCATTTTAATTGTCACCTCCATGCATTTATCTAAGCAGTTTCCCTGCTCTACACTGTCAACTCCTCTGCATAGTCAGACCCTTCTCACACTTCAAGGCCTGACTCAAGACCTTTCAAGACCCCTCCAAGAGAGCTCATAACATTGATATAAAGATAGTGGTTACCAAAGGTTCTTGAGGGGAGGGAGAGGGAAGAATAGGTGGAATAGGGCATTTTTAGGGTATTGGAATTGTCCTGCTTGATATTGCAAAGATAGATACAGGCCATTATACATTTTGTTAAAACCTATAAAATTATACAGTGCAAAGTATAAACCATAATGTAAACTATAGACCTTGGTTGGTTGCAATGCTTCAATATTTGTTCATCAAGTTTAAGAAATGTACCACACTAATGTAGGATGTTATTAATAGGGGAAAATGGGGGAGGAGGAGGTGAGATATATGGGAATCCACTATACTCCCAATGTTACTTTTCTGAAATCTAAAACTCCTTAAAAATAAAGTTTATTGTATGAAAAAAAGACCCCTCCAAGAACCCCTCTCAGGCCACTGTAGCCCCTTATCTGCTTTACTTCCCCAACCCTGACCACACTCTACATGATTTTCCTCAACAACTGTGTAGTCAGTATCATGTATTCTCTACTCTTGATGTTATATGTGTTTCATCTCCTCAGTAAGACTGAAAGGTCACTGGGGTAGGGCCTGTATGATCAATTTATCTGGATTGCCTCCTATGCTGAGCTCAAGTAGTGGTTTAGTTAGGACAAGTTTGTTTGTTTATTTATTTATTTATTTGTTTATTTATTTATTTTTAAAGATTTTATTTATTTATTCATTTATCCCCCCCTTGCTGCTTGTGCTCGCTGGGTCAGCTAACCACGCTGTGCGGGCGGGCTTGCCTTTACCAGGAGGCCCCGGGAACCAAACCCTGGGGCCTCCCATATGGTAAACGGGAGCCCTACTGATTGAGCCACAGCCGCTTCCCTGGACAAGTTTATTTAGCTCAAGAACCAAAACTGGACTTCAACCAGTCAGGCTACTCTCATGCTATCAGGGCATCATTTTATATGGTTTCTAACATTCCAAGCTTTTCTTCCTCTGGGGCCCAGAACATTTACTAGGAAATAGAAGCAGACTTCCTCCCTAAGAAAGAGCACTTTTCAGACTGGCGGCAGAAAGGCCAGTGCCGGTTCTAGGAATGCCCTTATCTCTTGGCCATTCTGTTGGGCAGAAAATCATTTACTTGGCCTTTTGTATATTTATGTATGGTCATAAGATGGTAGAAGCTTATCTATCATTTCAATGGTTCTCAACTTTTTCTGGAACACAAAACAATGAAGGCTATGGACCCTGATGAGAAAATTACACACATGCACTTACATATGTTTTACATATAATTTTAGGGGGTTAGTAATCTCAGTGCCAAAAATTATATGCGTAACAAATATAAAAGATATAAGAACATGTACCTTCAGGAATTTAATTCAGGCCTCAATTTGAGTGTTCAATATCTGGGCTAAAAGGGGGAAAATGGATATATATAAAGGGACTTGGAATAGTCTCAACTTTCACATTTTTGAATGAAAAAAAGTTTATTGTTAAAATCTCGAGTCTATCAATATAAACATCTTCTCTAAACACTGACCATAAATGTACTATCATCACTGAGGAACAAATACTGGGGTAGCAGAAAGAAAAAAATGATATTTAATAAATTCAGATGCCAACAGTCCCCATCGTGTTAAGGAATAAACCAAATCTTCCAAATCATTTTAAGTCACTTTTCAGTCAAAAGAGGGAGCTCTAACCTAAGTATCTCTTTAGAATCCAAGAAGCCTCGAATGTACTCACTTTGGAAGTGTCTCTTTTATACGAAACTTTATGTGGCATCAATGTCCCAGCTTTAATACATGCTAGCTTACATTCTGCAAGGCCTGGTCAATTGTTACTGTCTTCTTTTTCTATGTGGGGAAGGGGAATCATTTGTAGACATTATTGGGATGTGCTTTCAGAACAAATAAAACACCACTGGGAAGACTCCATTTAATTTTGTTAGTCACATAATCTGAAAAAATATTTCCCTAATATTTTGTCCAACTATAAAGGACAAATATCAAGTGTGATGACTTTTGCACTACTCCCTTCAAGTATACTAAAGGTCTGCAATCCTTTATTTGAAATACCTAGGGTGATGAGAAAACATGAAATTCAGAAATGTAGGAAAGTAATACAGTAATACACTGCATATTACCTAACCACCCACCAGTGGGACCAGGGGAAGCCCCATATAATCAAACACATGAATATTTCTCCAAAAAAATACATGCATATTTGCATAAAATGGGAAAGACTATAATAAATAGCTTCATATTATTTGAGTTCTGATGTTGCTCCCAAATGAGTTTTGATGCCAAACTTTCAGTTTTCTGAGAAAATCTTTAAGTTTTCTGAAAATTTATAATTTTGGAATTGAAGAGAGGTATTGTCAGATACTTAAATGGCGAAGATTTTCCAGTCTTGCGAAAGGTGTAACACAAATGCCAATTAAATGGTACAGTGAAGATAAATTTTCAAAACACAGAGTTTTCACTTTTTTTCTATCTCTTTTTTAAAACACATTGTTTTAAAGGATACATTTAAATGAAGAAAGATAAAAGATTCAGTTGGTTACAGAAAATTTTAGTACCTTCTACCTACAGAAAATTAGGTTGGGTGGCCCAGGGAATTAAAAAACCAAGTCTTAAACCCTGATTTCTATCTTTTACGTTATCTATTCTAATCACTTTAGTCATTCTGTAACCAGCATGATCTTTTTAGAACAAATCAGTCTTCAAGGTAAAAAGGACAAAATAGAAATTCCTTAGTTTGTCAGAGAAGTTCCTTCACACTTGTCTCTAGTCTTACTTTCCATCACTTCCCTAACCCCACCCCATCACTTCCCACAGCTCTGAACCACTCAGAGTTGCTCCTGGCATATTTTGTTTACTCTGTCCAAACATGTTCTCTCTGCTTGAACATACCTGTTTTTTTTTTTTGTTTGTTTGTTTTTTTACCTGGGAACTCCTTTTGGCTATTAAGTTTCGCTTGGATGCTGCATCCTCAAAGTTGTCCCTAACCTCAATCCCTCTCATATATTTCCACAGCAGCATGGACCTATATCCACGTGGCTTACCACACTCAACTGTCAGTTTACTTGTAGTCCCTATACCAGACTATGATTTCTCTGGGGCCAGAGACCATGTCTGCCTCTTTACCACTCACTGTGTCCTCAGTAACAGGAGTCCTGGCATACAAATGGTACTGATCATCTTTTTACTAGAAAAATTAATGAAATGAATGAAACACACAACAGGTTCAGAAGAGTGAAAAATCACTTAGGATAGGGGAGTTCAAAAAAGGACTTGAAAAAAAAAAGAGAAATGACTTGAACTAGATCTTGGAAGATATGCACACTTTTGGTAGCTGGTGGTGGGAGGAAAAGGCATTTTAAATTGGGGTGTGGCTGAAACATGGAGATAGTAAAGTATCAGGAATACTTTATCACTAGACCATAAGTAACTTTGTTTGGATGGAGCACAGGCCTTGTAAAGGGGGAAAAAAAAAGAGTTGAAAAGAATATTGATATCATCATCATTGTTATTTAAAAAGGCACTGTGGTAGAAAGAATGACAAATAACTAGCTGTAAGAGTTTGTGTAAGTCACCTCATTCCTCCTAGCATTATCTATAAAATTGGGGAGTTGGACATAACTTACATTCTTAAAATTCTATGAGGTGGGCCTAGCTTCCTGGAGATGGTATATTTGGGGGATGGGAGAGGCCATTGGGTACCAGGATAAGGAGTCTAGGCTTCCATTTGTATGAAGTGTAACCTCACCAAATCTACTGACTTTGGATATAATCTGATGATGCAACAGGGATTCAATGGCAGAGAAGAGAAAGAGCCCCACACAGGCAGCAGGGAGACTCCCAGAGGGAGGGTAAAATTACTGAACAAGGAAATCTCAATGGTCTGGGTATGAAGTGAAACAATAAAGACCTAAGTTTAGCCCTCTGGGGTGAAGTTAGTAGGTAAGTCACCCTGGAGCTCATAAGAGGTATTGTTTATGGAGGAAATAATGAAGAACAGCCAGGCCAAATCTTTATTTTCACCCTTAAATGTGAGCTGCTCCCCAGACGTGGGGGTTGGATATCATTACTGAACTTCAGAAGACTGACCGTGGAGAGGTGGCAGTCTCCACTTTTACTAACCTGATGCACACAGATGTTACACTTATCACAGAACACCATATCATTCCCTTCTTCACTGTCTGGAGACCGGCATACATCACAGATCACATCTTCATCATATTCTATGCCTAGCCCTTCCTCTGTCTCAATAGCATGGTTCATATTTTCATGGCAATGGCGTTCCAGGACTTCTACTGTCTTTTCCATAAGATTCTCATCAACTGGCCCACAACCTGTACAGAAATACAAATAATCAATCAACCCATCAGTCAGCTGTCATATCCAAATCACCTACTGTGAGCCCAGTGCTTGGGGGTTTCTAAAGGATAAAACCATCTCTTCCCTGCTCTAAAACAGACTTCAAAAAATCTTTTGTTAGAACCATTCTATATTTACCTATAATCATATATTAATGTTGGACATAAGAAAGGAGAAATACATTTCACCATATTTCTTAGAAGATATATTACAGGGAAGCAGATGTGGCTCAAGTGATTGAGCTCCCGCCTACCACATGGGAGGTCTGGGTTTGGTTTCCGGTGCCTCCTAAAGAAGACGAGCAAGACAGCGAGCTGACACGATGGGCTGGTGCAGTGAGCTGACACAACAAGAGACACACGAAGGAAAACATAATGAGAGACACAACAAAGCAAGGAGCGGAGGTGGCTCAAGCGATTAGGCGCCTCCCTCACACATGGAAGGTCCCAGGCTCGGTTCCTGGTGCCTCCTAAAAATAAAAAAAAAGAAAAAAAAAAAAAGAAAAAAAGAAAAAGACGATGACCAGCACACAACAAACAGACATAGCAAATACAAACAACGATGGGGGAGAAAAATAAATACAAATCTTCAAAAAACAAACAAAAAAAAACCCCAGAGAAGATATATTACAGATCCTTTCAATTTTCTGTCTAAATCCTAGCCAGTCTCCTAAATCTCACTCAGTTTTCTCTTACTCCTAACTAAGGTAGAACTTTTACTGAGCTTTGTAATTTTGAATACTTTAATATAGGGTAATAAAATAATTAAAATCACATAACTATTTGGACATAAATAGTGATTCATTCTTGGCAAATTAGTCCCAATAAGCACATCTAATGGTTATACAAGGAAATTTTCATATAAAAAGGTATTAAGTCCTAAAAGAAAATTCTAGGCACTATTTGTATGTGATTAGACATATAAAATACTTGGCTTTCACAACTGACATTAAAAATCCACTGCGAATATTCTCGCTGACCTGATTTTGTGATAATCAGGGTAGGCTAAACATTCGCTATATGAGAAACCATGCATGTGTCCCCAGACCTAGTTTTTCTCCCTAGGTCTGGTTTTTAGAATGCTGGTGATAAGTTAAGCCTGATTTATTATATGACCATCCTGTATGGGAAAAGACTGTAACTTTGGGTGTCTTAGGTCAACCTTAAGAGATATAGCAGGGGGACAGATGTGGCTTGGGTGGTTGGGCATCCGTCTCCCATACGGAGGGACTTGGGTTTCATCCCCAGAACCTCCTGGTAAAAATTTAAAAAAGAAAAATATAGAAGGCACATGGGCCACCAGGCTCCGTGCACGGGTGCACCTTCAGGCCCCACAAGCCATGCAGCAAGATGATGACATAACAGGAGAGTGACATAAGTGAGAGCCAAGACGAGATGCACTGAAAAACCAGGAGCCAAGGTGGCGCAGGCAGTGGGACGCCTCTCTCCCACATCGGAGATGCCGAGGATCGAATCCCGGTGAAGACAGGAGGAGAAGGATGAGAAGAGAGGGCAGGAAACGGACACAGAAAGTTGCCCAGTGAATGGATACAGAGACAGCAAAAACGGGGGCGGGGGTGTGTGTAAAAATGGATAAAAGTAAATAAATAAATAAATCCTTAAAAAATGAAAAAAAAAAAAAAATCCAATCATATTTTCCAGTGGGGAAACTATAATATAAAATAAACATATTAGCATTCACAAAGGTCTAACAGTCAATTCTGAAATTACCTTTTTTGCCTCTTGATTCCTTTTTCCTTCTATGTTTTATTTTTTCTTAACCTTCCACACCTAATGACCTAACTAAAAGATTCATTTGGTAGATAGTGGTGACAACAAAAATTTTTCTTCTTAAGGGGACTTATGATTTTGTATGAGTACACATATATATATTCTAACCGTATGGTATGCAAACTCAAGAATAATTCTCAAAATGATCCCAAACAAATTTACCCAAGTATTTCACTTCATTTGTAATATAAGGTGTCCTAAGAAACTTTATAATTCCACAATAAATTACCTTTTTAATGTTCTAGCTATTTATGAAACTAAAAACTGCCCAAGCTTTATGTTTCATTTTTCCAGCAAAGGCAAACTACACACACACGCACACTTTTTTCCCCTGGTTTGTTGTGATTGGAAGAACACCTGGATTCAAATTCCAACTTCACTTCATATTGGTTATGTAAGCTTTGATAAGTTATTTATTCTCTTTGGGCTTAGTTTCCTTATCTATAAAATAAGGATAACAACACCCAACTCACAGATTTGTTGTGAGGTTCAGATGAGATAATGTTCATACAGTGCCTGATACAAAATAAGCACTCAATTTTAAAATTCTCTAATCTGAACCAGAAAACGTGTCATTTAGTTTTGTTTTTAAAAATTTTAAGCTCTTAGAAGCCTCATTATAATATTATTCATGTTAAAGGAAAACTTGAGATAAGGCAATCCTCTTTTTAAAACTCTTCCAAGTCTAAATGCACTATGGTATCCTGAATGGCATCCTGGAACAGAAAAAGGTCATTAGTGGAAAGACTGGTGAAATTCCAATAAAGTCTGGAGTTTAGTTAATAGTAATGTACCTGTGTTGGTTTCTTAGTCCTGAAAAATGTACCATGGTAATGTAAAATGCTAACATTTTGGGAAACTGAAACTGTGTGAAGGGTATACGGGAACTCTCTGTACTAAATGTGTGACTATTTTGTAAATCTAAAACTATTCCAAAACAAAAAGTTTATTTTAAAAAACTCATTCAAGGGGAATTAGTTGCAAAGTACAAAAGGTACCTCATTATAAGGTAGTTTCATGTTGAAGGCAGCATTGTAATGACTGTAATGTTCATGTTATTCATAAACACAACTAAACATTGAACCATGAATCCATTTGATTATGCCATCATATTCTGATTTTCCTTCTCCATCAGGATTTAAAAAAAATCTCTTCTCTTTGCATTCCTTACCCTAAATTGACCCCTTCTCCTCTTAGAAGGCAAAGAGAGGTTAAAAAGGCTTCCCCAAATCAAAAAGTTTGAAAAAGCAAGGCCTAAGTAATGGTTAGTGCCAGATAAACTACCATCACAATGCTGAACTGGATTTAATACAATTTTAATTTTTTATTCACATGCATTTAGATACCAGACTCAAAAGAAAAAAAAAAAAGGAGGGGAAGGAGGGAAAAAAAGAAAAACCACCCATCTTTATTATATGTGATTCAAACAAAAATGAAATCAAATATATCCTTCACCATACTTCATATGGAGACTTGAAAACCACCCAGTTTCACCTTGATCTGTACACTTCTTAGAATGAAGACATAAAAAAGACCTGTGTGTAAGCATAAAGTGAGCATTAAGAGAGTTTCCTTTCAGCCCACCATTTCCTAACATTGTTAGAGTGGGACTGTATGGCATATATTTACTTTTAAATGATTATTATGTTTGTTCCCAAGTTTTTGTGTACTTGTTTTTGCTTTATTTATTTTTAGAATTGTATACAACTCTAGAACTCATTGGAGGTAGCTAAGAACTGGTCTGGGGATGTTTTGCCCTAGGTACCTGCTATTCTTTAATCCATGGTACCTGCTATTCTTCTTCCAGCAGCAAAATTCTAAGGAGCACCAGTCACAGCAACGTTTCATTTGCATAAATGATGCCTAAGAAGTTGGAGCTTCTCTCCATCAGGTGGAGATGGCAAACTCTTGGCAGAGATACTTCTATCTCTGGCCCTGCTAACTGCTCAGAGTGTTCTTCAGGTCTGAGCCAGAAACTGGCCTCAGAATTCTTCTCAATGAAAAGTCCAATCAGCCATGACTGCTTTCTCATGCGAAGTTGGGAAACAACACCTAGAAACCTACTTGCCTGTGCTGTTCACCATGGATGAGGAAAGAAAAGATTAGATTCAAATATTATTGCTTTATTTTGATATATTTATGCAGCTGAAGAAATGTCTCAAGATAAAATCAAAGAGAAAAATAAATGAAAAGGCCACAAAAGAAAGGAAGCCACAAGATGAAAGCAAGTTAAAGGGTCCTGACAGGACAGGACAGGACAGGACAGGAAAGGAGTCAAGTCAAGGCACTACTTACTTGTGAAGAAACACACTTACCCATTTCTGCGAGGTCTTCGTTGAGTTCCTGGAGCCAGAAGATGTCCATGTCATCTAGGTCGTAGCGGCACATGGATGCTGCCAGCTCCAGGATGTTGATGTAGCCAGGCTCTGTG
This sequence comes from Tolypeutes matacus, assembly GCA_026826555.1. Classification (NCBI taxonomy): domain Eukaryota; kingdom Metazoa; phylum Chordata; class Mammalia; order Cingulata; family Chlamyphoridae; genus Tolypeutes; species Tolypeutes matacus. The sequence continues at coordinate 6,503,275 of JAKSZT010054419.1, read as the reverse complement.
GGTTCTGGGCCAGAGCAGTGGATGTACTTCCGGGGCCGGATGAATAGAACCTCTTTTACTTTCTCAGCTATAATCCTAGAAAATCAAGAGAAAGACATTGATAACAATCAAAAAATGACAGATTCCAGGCACTGACTGGATGGGCCCAACAGGACATACAATGGAGTTAGACAGTCTTCATTTCTACCCTGGGTAAATCCCCTGGACCACTCTCTGGGAGACAGAGCAGATCCCTTTCTAGAAAGCAAATGGTTCTAAAAATTCAGTAATTTTGTCATCTGCTGCAAATTCTCTGACTGCTAACAATATGCTTCATCCACCCTTATAGATTCTAGATCTCTACTACCATTTATCATATAGTCTAATAACATTTTTGTAGCTTTACTGTGTATTCTTGATACAATGGCTGCTAAGCTTATTTAGAAAGGGAAACGTGGGAGGGAGTAATACCTACTCAAAGGCATAGCCAGATCCTGTACCAAAGAAATATTTCAGTCAAACTCATTTCCTGGCAAGGAGGCAATAATGGATGGTGGCAGAGTGCAGGCTTTAAGGCTCATACACACATGTTTTTTCTGCTACTCACTTGCATGGTGATCTTGGGCAATTACTTAGTTTCTATAAGGTTCAATTTTTTTTAGCTTAAAAGCAGGGATAATAATCATAAATTGTGATAAAAATAATAGCAAACTTATAGGACTATTGTGACAATTATAGGAAATAAAATATATAAAGTGCTTAGCACAGTGTCTAGTAAAAAGCTGGTGTTTAATAACATCATTGCTGTTGTTTTTATTATTTTCACTATTTATGTGGATGAATTAAAGCCAAGAGACAATGGAGTTATACAAACAGAAGTCATTTCCCAACCATAAATGGTAAGTCTGAGCCAGGATGACCTGATGGGACTAAAGATTCCAACTCTTCCATCAACTTCTCCAAGATGCCCAAAGCAAACTCATACTTCCCCTCATCCCTCCTGACATTCAAGGGCCCAAGTCAAGGAAACCAGATAAGGAAGAAATGGAAATATCTCATGCCAACAACTCATTCTATAATCGATGTGTTAAATACTGCATGAAACATCAGAAAATAGAACCAAGAGGAAATGTGGAATATTATTCCCTGGCAATTTTTTAAAAAAGGGAGAAAGAAGATACACATATGTCATCATAATATAGCAAAAAAATAATTTCTCTAGGTTTCTGGAACCTGCTTCTTTTCTTCATTTTAGAATACATATACCTACACCTATACATATACACACACACATATCCCTATACATATACCTAAGAGTCATAAACCATATACACGTTCATATGCATACATATAAACATATATAGGTATAGTTTACTCCATAAATATGGACATTAAATAATTCCTCCTAATCATTCCTCCAAAAGCCTTTGATTACAAATAATGTAGGTTGAATAAAGTTAATACTTACACACATTTGCACAGTTTAATATTTTTCACCATATGGAATTTTTAAAGTCAAAGGCAACAAATATTTGAAGAAAACAGAAACCTTAAATATTACTTAAGGCTAAAAATTTGGGAACTGTTGTCAGAGGCCTGCTTCCAATTGAAACAAACCCAGCCAAAAAGATAAGGCACACATTATGAATTTTCCAGAGACTGTAGGATTAAATATACTTCTTTGGTGCATGGCCTATGAAATCATTACAGAATATCCCATTTCTGTTCAAGATTCATCTTTTTCTAAAAGGAATAATATTTTGCTAACTATTCTTTTCAATTGTACCACATTCTATGTGCAACAAGGTAGAATATAAATGTCCTTTAAACTAATATGTTTGGATAAACAATAAAGCTAGAAGAAAGCAAAAGAGAATATTTTTGGGGTAGGCAAAGATATTTTCAATGGGACACAAAACCCATTAGCCATAAAGGAAGAGAAAGAAAAACTAAACTAGGACTTCTGTTTATCAAAAGATATAGTTAAGAGAGTAAAAAGGCAATCCACAGAATAAAAGATAGTTGCAATTACATATAGCTGACAAAGAACTTATATCTACAATATTTAACAAACTTTTACAAATAAATTAGAAAAAGACAGACAGCCCATTTAAACACTGGACAAAGATCTTGAATAGACACTTCATGAATAAGGCTACTCAGATGGCAAATAAATATATTAACAAATACAAATTGAAATCACAGTAACTACTGCCTACCAGAATGATTAAAATTAACAAGACTGACCAAAAACTGACAATACTGTGTTGGTAAGGAAGTGAAGCAAATAGAATTCTCATATACTGTTGTGGGAGTGTGTATTGGTACAATCACTTTGGCAAACTATTTGGCAGTAGCTACTATAGCTGAACAAATGCATATCCTATGAACCAGCAAATCCACTCCTAGGTATATATGTAATAGAAATGTATACATATGCTTACTAAAAGCTGAACAAAAATGTTTATATCAGCATTTTTCATAATAGCTGAAAACTGGAAATACCCTAATATCTATTGAGAACAGAATGGATAAATAAAACATGGTGTATCCATATAATGGAATACGACATTGCAGTAAAAATTAATGAACACTTACATGCAACAGCAAGGATGAATCTCACAACCAAAATGATGAACAAACAATACAGTCTCAAATGAATACATACTTTCTGGTTCTATTTCTATGAAGTTCAAAAACTGGCAAAACTGTGATCTTTAGTGAGGGGGATCAATTACTGGGAGGGAGCATGAGGAGGGCTTCTGGGGTGTTGGTGATTTTCTATTTCTTGAGCTGGGTGGTGATTAAACGAGTGTGTTTAATTAGTGAAAACTCATTGAGCTATACAATTACGATTTGTACAGTTTTCTGTAATACTTCAATAAAAATTTTATAATGACACTCATCTCACTCATCTTTCCATATATTGAACTAAAGGTCTGCATATAAGGACTGAGTCTCTGACAGTAAAAAAATTATGGACAGAAACATTAACACCAGGGAAGTGGCTGTGGCTCAATCAGTGGGGCTCCCGTTTACCATATGGGAGGCCCCGGGTTCGGTTCCCGGGGCCTCCTGGTGGGGGCGGGCCCACCCGCACGGCGTGGTTGGCTGACCCGGCGAGCACGGGCAGCAAGGGGGGGATAAATGAATAAATAAATAAAATCTTTAAAAAAAAAAAAAAAAGAAAAAAAGAAACATTAACACCAAAGGAAAGGAAATGGGTGAATAAAGGTGAGGTTAATTGCAAACTCACAAGGAGAAACTATTTATAGATGAGAAGATCTATGAGGATTAGAGAAAAAAATCACTTTGGGATTTTTTGGATTTGCCAAATTTTATTAAATGTCTTTTTATAAAGAAAGTATTTTTTAAAAAATAGCTAAATGATATAGTCAGTAAGTGCTAAATACCAACTCAGAGAGGGCTGGAAGGACCAGAGCCTGGAACTGAAGAGAGGGTGGGGCACATACAGTGGCAAGAAAGAGGACATGCTCTCTTTGTCCTCAAATATGCACTGAATGAGGTTGAACCCTCAAGACTGTCAAAGCAGTGGAATTTAGGATTTAAAAAAAAATGCAGCTTTATTATCTATACATATATTGTTACATATTGCTTACAGCTGAAGAAATTCCAGGATTGTCCCTGGGTGATTTCCTTTTCTTGCCACTATGTACTAGTTATAGAAAGGCTCTTTGAATGATTACCAGACAACTGACCAAATCAACAAAATCTTACAATTAGGATACTGAGAGAGAAAAACTGCCAGCCGAGAATTCTTTATCCAGCAAAACTGTCTTTCAAATATGAAGGTGCGTTTAAAATATTTACAAACAAACAGAAATTAAAAGAGTTCATAAAAAAGAATCCAAATTTGCAGGAAATATTAAAGGAAGCTTTACAGCCTGAAAGAAAAAGACAGAAGAGAGAGGCTTGGAGAAGAATATAGAAAAAAGAATAGTAGAAAAGATAACCAAAATAGTAAAAAGACAGACGAAAATAAAATATGACATATGAAAACCAAAGAATAAAATGGTGGAAATAAATAATGCATTCACAGTAATATCACTGAATGTGAAGGGATTAAACTCTCCAATAAAAAGACACAGGCTGACAAAATTGATTAAAAAAACATGAGCCTACAAGAAACATACTGTCTACAAGAGACTCACCTTAGACCCAGGGATATAAACTGTCTGAAAGTGAAAGGTTGGAAAAAGATACTCCACGCAAACAGTAACGGAAAAAGAGCAGGAGTAGCTATACCAGTATCGGACAAAACAGACTTTAAATGCAAAAAAAAAGTTATGAGAGATATGGAAGGCCATTTTAAATATTTATATTTATATATATGTATTTTAGGAGGCAGAGGGGATTGAACACAGGACTTCATACATGAGAAGCAGGTGCTCAACCAACTGAGCTACATCCACTCCCCAGAAGGCTATTATATATTAATAAAAGGGAAAAGCCACCAGGAAGAAATAACAGCAAAAAATATCTATGCAACTAACCAGGGTGCCCCAAAATATATAAGGCAAACTCTGGTAAAACTGAAGGGAGAAACAGACATCTTTGCAATAATGGTTGGGGATTTCAACACACCACTCATACCATTAGACAGAAGATCAACAAGGAAACAGAATTTGGACAAAATGATAAATAAGCCAGGCCTAACAGACATATACAGAACATTGCACCCAAACTCAGCGAGTTATACATTCTTTTCAAATGCGCATGGATCTTTCACCAGGATAGACCACATGTTAAATTACAATGCAGGTCTTAGAAATATAAAAAGATTGAAATTATACAAAGCACCTTCTCAGATCATAATGGAATGAAACTGGAAATCAATAACAGACAGGAAAGAGGTAAATTCATAAATGTGTGGAGGCTGAACAGCACACTCCTAAATAATGAGTGGGTCAAAGAAGAAATTTAAGTGAAATTAGTAAACATATTGAGACAAGTGAAAACAACGCAACTTATCAAAACTAATGGGATACAGCAAAGGCAGTCCTGAGAGGGAAATTTATAGCCATAAATGCCTATATTAAAAAAGAAGAAAAGGTAAAAGCAAAGATCTAAATAAACTGGAGAAACTAGAAAAAGAACAGCAAAGCATTCCAAAAGCAAGCAGAAGGAAAGAAATAATAAAGATTCGAGCAGAAATAAATGAAATTGAGAACAGCGGCAACAACAACCAAAAAACCCAAAGAAAATCAATAAAGCCGAAAGCTGGTTCTTTGAAAATATCAATAAAATTGACAAACCCTAGCTAGACTAACAAAGAAAAAAAGAGAGAAGATGCAAATAAATAAAATCAGAAATGAAAGGGAGAAGTTATGACTGACCCCACAGAAATAAAAAGGATCATAAGAGGATAATATGAGAAACTATATGCCAACAAGCTAGACAACCTAGATGAAATGGACAACCAATCTACAGGGACACTACGAAAAATACAAAACTAACAAACCAATCACATTTAAAGAGATTGAATCAGTCATCAAAAATCTCCCAACAAAGAAAAGTCCGGGACCAGATGGCTGTGTCACAGATGAATTCCACCAAGTATTGAGAAGAATTAACACCAATCCTATTTAAACTTTTCCAAAAAATTGAAGAGAAGGGAAAATTACAAAACACATTTTATGAAGCCCACATCACCCTAATACCAAAGCCAGACAAAGATACTACAAGAAAATTACAGACTAATCTCTCTAATCAACATAGATGAAAAAATTCTAAACAAAATATTTGCAAATAAAATCCAACAGCATATCAAAAGACTAATATATCACGACCAAGTGGGATTTATTCCTGGTATGCAAGGATGGGCCAACATGAGAAAATTTACCACATTAACAAATTGAAGGAAAAATACCACATGTTCATCTTGATCGATGCAGAAAAGGCATTCTACAAAATCAAGCATCCTTTCTTGATAAAAACACTTCAAAAGATAGGGATAGAAGGAAAATTCCTCAATATGACAAAAAGCACACAGCCAACATCATAATCAATGGAGAAAGGTTTAAAGCTTTCCCTCTAAGACTGGTAACAAGACAAAGATGCCCACTGTCACGACCGTTATTCAACCTTATGCTAGAAACTAGCTAGAGCAATTAGACAAGAAAAAATAAAAAAGAAGGCATCCAAATGGGAAAAGAAGAAGGAAAGCACTCACTATTTGTGGATGACATGATCTTATATTTAGAAAATTCTGAAATGTCTATGGCAAAGCTAATTGAGCTAATAAATGAGTTCAGCTAAGTGGCAGGATACAAGATTAATATGCGAAAATCAGTAATATTTCTCTACACTGGTACTGAACAATCTGAGGAGGAAATGAAAGAAATCCCATTTCCAATAGCAACAAAAAGACAAGGAATAAATTTAACCAAGGAAGTACAGAATCTATATGCAAAAAACTACAAAACAATGTTAAAAGTATCAATGAACCATTGTTACTAACCGTGGACTATAGTTTAAGAACTAAACAAATGGAAAGACATTCCATGTTCATGGATTGGAATATTAAATATTGTGAAGATGTCAATCCTACCCAAACTGATTTATAAATTCAATGCAATACCAATCAAAATTCTAAAAGCCTACTTTACATAAATAGAAAAGGCAATTACCAAATTCATTTGGAAGGGAAAGTGCACCTGAATAGCCAAAAGCATTCCAAAAAAGCAGCTCAATGTAGGAGGAATTTCACTGCCTGTCCTTGAAACATACTACAAAGCTACAGTGGTCAAAACAGCATGTTATTGGCATAAAGACAGACACATCAATCAATGGAATGGAATTGAGAGTCCAGAAATAAACTCTCACCTCTACGGCCAACTGGTTTTCGACGAAACTACCAAAGCCACATTAACGGGACAGAACAGTCTCTTTAATAAATGGTGCTGGGAGAACTGGATATCCATAACCAAAAGAATGAAAGAGGGCCCCTATTTCATTCCCTATATAAGAATCAACTCCAAATGGATCAAAGACCTAAATATAAAAGCCAGGAACATAAAACTACTAGAAGAAAATGGAGGGCCATATCTTAAAAACCTTGTGGTAGGTAGTAGTTTCTTGGATCTTTCACTCAAAGCATGTGCAACAAAAGAAAAAAGATAAATGGAACCTCCTCAAAATTAAACACATTTGCACCTCGAAGGACTTTGTCATAAGGATGAAAAGGCAGCTGACTCAATGGGAGAAAATATTTGGAAAGCACATGTCTGATAAGGGTTTAGTATCCAGGATATATAGAGAGATGTTACAACTCAACAATAAAAAGACAAACAACCTAATTAAAAAATGGGCAAAAGAAATTAAAAAAAAAGTAAAAAAAAAAATGGGCAAAAGACTTGAATAGACATTTGTCCAAAGAAGAAATACAAATGGCAAAAAAAAAAAAAAAAAA
>JAKSZT010054419.1:6440312-6495464 GCA_026826555.1 Tolypeutes matacus | reverse complement strand
AAATACAAATGGCAAAAAAAAAAAAAAAAAAACGAAACATGAAAAAATGTTCAACTTCACTAGAGATTAGGGAAATGCAAATCAAAGCTACAATGATATATCATTTCACACCTATTAGAATGGTCACTATTAAAAAGACAGAGAACTACAAGTTTTGGAGAGGATATGGAGAGAGAGGAATGCTTATTCACTGTTGGTGGGAATGTAGAACGGTACAGCCACTGTGGAGGACTGTTTGGCAGTTCCTAAAAAAATTGAATATAGATTTGCCACATGACCCTGCAATACCACTGCTAGGTATATACCCAGAAGAACTCAGAACAGTCATCTGCACAATGATGTTCACAGCGGCATTATTCATGATTGCCAAAAGTTGGAAACAACCCAGTTGTCCATCAACTGATGAATGGATAAACAAACTGTGGTGTAGTCACACAATGGAATATTATCCAGCTGTAAGAAGAAATGAAGTCATAAAGCACATGACAATATCGATGAACCTGGAGGACATTATGTTGAGTGAAGCAAGCCAGACAAATACTGTATGATTGCGCTACTATGAACTAACTATACCTTGCAATCTCATAGAGTTAATAACTTGAATATGGGTCACTAGAAAATAGAATGAAGTTAAAGAATGGAAAGCTGAGGGTTAACTTGTGCAGAATTGGTAAAGATGTATGTTAATTTTTAGAAATGTATAGAAAAGATAAAAGCCCAACATAATGTTAGTAACTCGCAGTACTATTATGTGGGTATGAAAGTGGTTTAAAAGTAAAGTTTAATGTCATGTATATTACTAAAAGGATGCAAAAAATATAACATGAAATTGTAGAATATAGTAAAACTGCATGTGAAATATGAATATGGGTAAAATTGCATATATAAGACTGTATTTCAGGGAAGCGGCTGTGGCTCAATCAGTAGGGCTCCCGTTTACCATATGGGAGGCCCCGGGTTCGGTTCCCGGGGCCTCCTGGTGAAGGCAAGCCCGCCCGCACGGCGTGGTTAGCTGACCCAGTGAGCAGAAGCAGCAAGGGGGGGGTAAATGAATAAATAAATAAAATCTTAAAAAAAAAAAAAAAAAAAGACTGTATTTCTTTGAAACTGAACAAATATATGTTAATACTACAAGATGTTAATATCAGAGGGAAAAAACCCATTATGCTAAGCAAAAGAAACCAGACACAAAGTATTGCATATTGTATGATTCCATTTATATAAAATATAAATATAAATCAATTTATAAATTAGATTAGTGGTTACGTAGGGCTGGGGAAGGACTGCTAAGTGGTGTGTAGTTTTTCTTTTTGGAGTAATGAAATTGTCTAAAGCATTTTGTGGTGATGAATGCACAACATTGTGATTATACTAATAGCTATTGATTATACACTTTGGATAGATCGTATGGCATAAAAATATATCTCAATGAAACTGCTGAATAATTAAATAAATAATTGTGCAAGAATAGCCAGAAATAGCAGCTATAAACAGCAGTGAAAGCATAGAGAGATTGAGAAGTGAAGAATTTTCTTTTTTTTAAATCATTATTATTGAAATAATGAAAATGCTCTAATAATGATGTGATGAATACACAACTATGTGATCATAACTAATACCACTGATTATACACTTTGGATGAATTGTATGCTTTATTAATATTTATAAATAAAATTAATTTGTTTAAAAAATTAATAGTGTTTCTATACACTACTACGGAGCAATCTGAGGGGGAAATTAAGGAAAAAAGTTTCATTTACAATAGCAACTAAAAGAATCAAATATTTAGAATAACTTTAAGGATGTAAAGGACTTAGATAGAGAAAACTATAAAACATTGATAAAAGAATTCAAAGACCTAAATAAATGGGAGCTAAATATCATTAAGATGTCAATTCCACAGAAAACTCTTTATAGCTTCAAGGCAGTCCCAATCAAAATTCCAACAGCTAACTTTGCAGAAATGGAAAAGTCAAGTATAAAATTTGTTTGGAGGAGTAAAAGGTTCAGAATAACCAAAAACATCTTGAAAAAAGAAAAAGAATGAAGTTGGAGGACACACTTCCTGACTTTGAAGCATATTACAAAGCTACAGTGGTCAAAACATCAAGCCCAAGGATGTTATTAACCAATGGAATCAAATTGAGAGTTCAGAAATAGACCCTTGGGGAGCGGATGTGGTTCAAGTGGTTGAGCTCCCACCTCCCACATGGGAGATCCTGGGTTTGGTTACTGGTGCCTCCTGAAAACAAACAAACAAACAAAAAACAAACAACAAGTAAAGCAAATGAAAACAAACAAACAAACAACTCAGGGAAGCCAAAGTGGCCCAGTGGTTGAGTACCAGTTTCCTACATAGGAGGTCCCAGTTTCAATCCCCGGCCCGGCATCTCAGAAAAGAAACAGACCCTCACATCTATGACCAATTGATTTTTGTTTTTCGTTTTTTTTGTTTTTGTTGTTTTTGACCAATTGATTTTTGACAAGGCTGCCAAATCCACTCAATTGGGAAAGAAGAGTCTCTTCAACAAATGGTGCTGGGAGAACTGGATATCCATATGTAAACTAATGAAAGAGGACCCTTATCTCACATCATATACACAAATTAACTCAAAATTTTCCAAAGACCTAAAAATAAGAACCAGGGTTATAAAATTCCTAGGAGAAAATACAGGGAAGCATTCTTCAGGATCTTGTGTTAGGCAATGGTTTCTTAGACTTTACACTGAAAACAAAAGCAATGAAAAGAAAAATAGATAAACGGACCTCCTCAAAATTTAAAACTTTTATGCATCAAAGGACTTTGTTACAAAAGGGAGACAATGACCTACTCAGTGGGAGAAAATATTTGGAAACCACCTATCTGATAAGGGTTTAATATCCAGCATATATTAAAAAATCCTACAACTCAACAATAAAAGACAAACAATCCAATTAAAAATGGGCAAAAGACTTGAAAAGACATTCTTCCAAAGAGGAAATATAAATGGCTAAAAATGACATGAAAAGATGCTCAACATCACTAGGTAGTACAGAAACGCAAACCCAAACCATGAGATATTGTTTCATACCTACTACAATAGCCACTCACTATTAAGAAAACAGAAAACTACAAGTGTTGAAGAGTATGTGGGGAAATAGGAACAACTTATTGGTGGGAATTTAGAATGGTACAGCCACTGTGGAAGATAGTTTGGTGGTTCCTCAGGAAGCTACGTATAGAATTGTCATATGATCCAGCAATACTGCTACTAGGTATATATATATACTCAGAAGAACTGAAAGCAGGGACAAGAACAGACATTTGCACACTGAGGTTCACAGCAGCATTACTCAAAATTGCTAAAAGATGGAAGCAATCCAAGTGCCCATCAACCATCGACTGGATAAACAAAATGTGGTATATATATACGATGCACTATTATTCAGCTTTAAAAAGGAATGAAGTCCTGATGCATACAACATGGATAAACCTTGAGGACATTATGGTGAGTGAAATAAGCCAAACACAAAAAGACAAATATTGTATGATCTCACTGATATGAACTAATTATAATAAGCAAACTCATAGAGTTAGAATCTAGAATATAGGTTACCAGGGGATAGACTGGGAATAGAGAATGGAGAGCTGATGCTTAATTTATACAGAATTTCTATTTAGGTTGATTATAAGGGTTTGTAAATGGATGGTGGTAATGGTAGCACATTATTGGGAGTGTGATTAACAGTGCTGAATTATGTATGTATATGTGGTTGAAGGGAAATTTTGGGTTGTTTATGTTACTAGAATGAAAGTTAGAAGCTAAAACATGGGACTATATAACACAGTGATCTCTTTTGTGGATGATGGACTGGGGTTAATAGTACAAGTATAAGAATGTTCTTTCATGAATTATAACAAATGTATGATACTAATGCAAGGTGTTAATAATAGAGTGATACATGGAAAAAATTCACCTTATGTAAACTATGGGCTATACTAAATAGCACTATTTTAATATTCTTTCATCAATCGTAACAAAGGCTACTAATTTACTAATGCAAAGTGTGAAAAATAGGGGGGTTATACGGGAACACTATTATTTTTTTCACATGACTCTGCCATAAACCTACAACTTCTCTAATTTAAAAGAGAGGGGGGATGAGTTTTAGATATCATACCAATAATTTTCAGAAACAGGTTTATAATACCCTAGGTCTCCCCTGAGATACATCAGTTTCACAGGATTCTAGAAATATTAGAGTTTTACCTAGCCTTTATGGATTAGCTCATATTTGTAAAGAGCTTGTATAAAATTGCTCATTAGAATGTTCAGGTCCCTTACTCCATGACTTCGTGCCTCTCAAGCTGTTCCGAGAAAGAAAATCTAAATAAAAAAGTTACCATAATGTAAACTATAGACCACGCTTAGTAGCAATGCTTTAATATGTGTTCATCAATTGTAACAAATGTACCACACTAATAAAAGAGGTTAATGGGGGAAAGTGTGGGAAGGGGAGGGGGTGTGGTACATGGGAATCCCCTATATTTTTGACATAACAGTTATGTAACCTAAAACTTGTTTAAAAATATAGAAAATAGTTAAAAATTGCCCCCATCTTCTCTTCATAACCTTTGATCCTTTCATTTATTTAAAATTCACAACTACCATGCCTCATAGTTAGAATTGGTAAAGAATACAGAGAAGGTAATATGGGATCAGAACCTCTTTGCTTGTCTAAGCAAGTTACCAAAAATGGCAAAGCCTTGTTGATGGGTGCTGGGAAGTAGGGAGGGGCTTGGGCAGCAGAGGGGACCTGGAATATGGCAAACTCAAACCTGGTATAGTTTCGGGAGTTTGGATTTGAGGATCTTGAGATAGGATATAGTGTTAAAAGTTTTGAGCACTGGCCAAATGCTTGATGAGTCTTAAACTAATCAGGGAGGTCACACATGAGTGATTCCAGCCTCAGGAAAAGGGCCAAAAGGAAAGCACAGTTGATTCTGTCTCTTCCTTCTGCCAGGCCCTCTGTTGAGATGCTGCTGCCACAAGTACCTACAGCAGAGCTGCGGCAGGAAGACACTGTTCCCAAAAGTATGGAATCTCCAATTCTGGCCCCAACGGATATTTAATGAACATTTTTTCTAAAATGTTGTCCATGGGGCAAAGAACAACAAATATCTCCAACTTCATCATCGTGATGTGTTATACATGGCTCGTCCATCAATTTTTCTAAGCCTTGTTTGCAACTTGAGTAGCAGGTGTCATGAGCTCAATTATTTTTATTTTCCTGTCCACTGGGTAAAGAAGCGAGTCCCTTGGACTCTTAGTGCTGTCCTGGGTGTGGAGGAAGGTGTACCATCATAGGACCATGACACAACTATAGGTTTTATGACAATAAAGAACTTTATTCTGGTTTCTTTTGGACACCCTCTTTAGTGGACTAGTGAGCTTGAGTGTTTCCCTTCTAAAACTACCACTGCAGTAACTGGAAGAGCTGATGAAAAAGGTCATATTCTTCTGCTGTTGCGTTTCTGTGACAGTTTGAGATTATGAATTCCCAAAAGAGAAATATTATATTTGTAAACTAATGTATTCTTCTGGGTGTGATACCCTTTGATTGTATTAGATTCAGCTGAGATGTTTTTGATTAAATTACCTGTTAAGATTAGGGTTTTGATTCAACCACGTCAGTCAGGCATGACTCAGGTTGAGACCCTGCCCCCTTGTGGGCCCATATAAAAGGCCACTCACTCAAGAAGACACACGGGAAGAGGAGAGAACTTTGTCATTTTCGATCCTGCCATGTTGACAGAAAGGAGAAGGCTCAAACAGCTAGAGCTCTGGGAAGAGATGAGCCATTTGCCTGAGAGCTTACACCTGACCTTGGGAAGAGAGCCCAGACTGATAGAGAAAGCCCGGAAAGAAACGAGCCCTATGCTAGGAGAGGGAGGAAGCCCTGAGAGAGGAGCCCTATGCCAGCCTGTAGCTGAGAGAGAGCAAGTCCAGAAGGGAGAGATCAGCAACCATCTTGCTTCAATATGTCACAACTGCCTTTGGTGAGAAAGCAACCTTGAGTAGGACTCTTTAGGACCTTGTAACTGTAAGCTTTTACCCTAAATAAATGCCCTTTATAAAAGCTAGCAGATATCTGGTTCTTTGCATCGGCACCCCTTTGGCAGACTAATATAGTTTCCATCAGTCCTATCTCAGACTTCATCTGTCCTAGGTTGAAATGGATTCTTAAGTCTTCCTAAAAAGCAGTTGCTCTAATCTGGTCACTTTAATTGGTTATTCTAGATCTGGATTAAAAATGGGACAATAAGACAATAAACTTCTGAGGGCTCTAGAGACATCTAGACACTATAGGTAGGGCAGACAATCTCATGAATTCGGCACCCTGACAGTGGGCCTTACTTTGGAATTTATGCTCCCCAATGGAACAGTTAGACTCATTTGTAATTTCCCTACACATGCTTCTTCTGCCCCTTTTATTTGAACCTATAATTAGCACTACTATACTTGTTAAATATATGTCCCAGAGACTTAAATCTTCTGGCTGTTCATACGCTGGTTGAGCCCTGAATCTCATCAGAGTTGCAACACCTACTCTCCAGTTCATTGGACTCGCTCAGGACAATTAACAAAAGGATGATGATGGACAACTCCCATCCCAAAAAGTATCTACAACTGTAAGCAAGACAGTTCCACTTATCTGCCCCATAGGATCTAAGCCCTCTCTTAATCAGAAACAGAATGGGCATCACCATCCCAAAATCCTCAAGACTGAGGAATGAACAAATATTAGGGGGGAATGCAACTATGGACTAAAGTAGACTTATTGTTATTCTAACAATGGAAGAACTTGTATCACTGATATAAAGGCAGTGGCCACCAGAGGTTCTGAGGGGAGGGAGAGGGAAGAACAGGTGTAACATGGGGGCATTTTTGGGACACTGGAATTGTCCTGCATGACACTGCAATGATGGATACAGGCCATTATACATTTTGTCAAAGCCTATAAAATTGCGCGGTGCAAAGTGTAAACTGTAAGGTAAACTATAGTCCACGGTTAGCAGCAATGCTTCAATAAGTGTTCATCAATTGTAACAAATGTACCACACTAATGAAAGATGTTGTTAATGTGGAGAAAGTGTGGGAGGGGGAAAGGGTGGGGTATATGGGAATACTCCTATACTTTTGATGTAACACTTATACAATCTAAAGTTTCTTTAAAAATTAAAAAAAATGTAAAAAAAGTGCCCATACACATTAAGAACACTTACACATTTGAAAAAATAGAGAGCCCATCATAAATTGAAAACACAGGTACCCTTCAGAGGCTGAATGGTTCAACGAACTGTGGTACATCCATCCTGTGTAATATTCCACAATAAAAGGGAATGAACTATTGATATACCCAACAACTTGATGAATCTCCAGAGGGTTATGCAAACTCAAAAAAGTCATACTGTGTGATTCCACTTTTATAACATTGTTGAAATGACAGAATTAAGAGAGACAGAGAATAGATTAGTGGTTGCCAGGGATTAAGGAGAAGATGGGGGTGGGAGAAGGTGGGCTTGTCTATGAAAAGGCCACATGAGGGATCCTTGTGGCAATGGAAACATCTGTATCTTGACTGTATCAATGTCAATATCCTAGCTGCGATAGTATACTATACTATAATAACATTTTGCAAGATATTACCGTGGGGGGAGGGGAACTGGATAAAGGGTAAAAGGATCTCTATTATTTCCTAAAACTGCATGTGAATCTATAATTATTTCAAAATAAAGTGTTTAAAAAATTAATTGAACTCATTTGATTTTGGAAATTTGATTAAGGACATAAAAACTAACTCTTCATCAATGTTACAATATTATTTCCTATCACAGATATTTAATTTTAATATGACAAAATCCAAAAAGTGAAAATCATAAGACACAGGTTGACCCCTGCAAAACAATGATAGCCAAGGGTACCCATGATGAGCACTTGTGATTAAGGAGCCTAAATATTCCAAACAGAAAGCTTCAATCCTAAATCAGGTGAGCCTCTACCATGGTTGACTCTTATTGAAGGCCAAAAGGAAAACCAAGTATGAAAATCTCCATTAAATTCAGAAATAAGATAAAAATATCCCATAGCAATGGTTCTCAAAGTGTTGTCTCTGAACTAGTAGCCACAGCATCATGTGGGAACTTGTAAGAAACGTAAGTTCCCAGAACCCTCACCCCAGAGCTACCAAATCAAAAGCTCTGGAGATAGGGTCCAGAAATCTGTTTCAACAAGCCCACCAGGCAATTCTAGTACAAGCTCAAATTTGAGAATCACTGTTCTATAGGAAAGACTGCATACTATAGTTTTATTTCTATTGATACATAAAAAAATGGAAAACAATGTACTCTACCTACCAAGAACAACCAGTACAGGATTTCATTAAGAAATTTAATATTATCAATCATTTAAGAGTCTGCCTTGTTGTTCAATTAAAATAAAGAGTTTTATAGAATAAGCAAAGAACTATGGCAAACAGAAGTGATTTAGCACTCATAGTACCTTAAAATGGTAAATATTCTAAACCTTCAGGGCAACTTTTAAAGCACTGAGGCCACATATGATTTAGGGAGTGCATGACTATCGAGTTGAGAATGCTAACTCTTTCAGACCCTGAATTTACTTTCCCTAAACTGCTACTCCATTCTTTTTACGTTACTTATCTATGACTCACTGATCTGACAGATACCACTTTCAAAGAGGTACACTAAGCATTCTCCACTTAACCTGAAGATTAAAATCACCTCTATTGGATAGGCTATTGATACTGACTTACAAGGTCAAAGTCAAGATGTTAGCCACTCTCAATAATCCTCAGAATCTCAATGGAATGGTGATGGTCAACTCATCACCGGGGCTGCTCTGGTAATATAAAAATCCTGACAGCTTACCTTCCCCCCAGCGTGGGACATGACTCCTGGGGATAAGCCTCACTGGCACTGAGGGATTACTATCAAGAATCAACTAGCAATGCAACTGGAAAAAGACCTTGACCAAAAGAGGGAAAGGGTAAAGACAAATGAGTTTATATGGCTAAGAGACTTCAAAGTGAGTCGGGAGGTCATTCCAAAGGTTATGCTTATGCACTTCTCTGTAGGATCTCATTGACTGCCAAAGTAAATATTGCCTCAAATAGCAGGGCTTCTGAGGACTCTGGAGACATCCAGACACTATAGGCAGGGCAGACAGCTCAGGAGTTTGGTACCCTGCCAGTGGACACTACTTGGGAATTTATGCTCCCCAGTGTAACAAAGAATCATTTATAGGTTCTCTACACCTGGCTCTTCTGCCCCTTTTACTTGAACCTATAATTAGCACTATACTGGATAAATATATGTCCCACAGCCTTATATCTTTGGTCCGTCCATGTGCCAGTTGAGCCCTGAATTTCAGCAGAGTTGAAACACCTACTCTCCAGTTCACTGGACTCACCCAGGACAACTAACAAGGAGATGACGATGGACAACACCCCTCCGAAGGAACAGAGAGAGTCTGCAACTGCAAGCAAAATAGTCCCATCCATCTGCCTCTTGGGATCGAAGCCCCCTCTCAATTAGAGGTGGAGTAGTCATTACAATCCCAGAATCCTCAGGATTGAGGAATGAAAGATGGACTAGAATAGACTGACTTGGGAATTGTCCTGAATGACATTGCAATGATTGATACAGGCCATTATATATCTTGCCATAACTTACAAAATTGTATGGGACAGAGTATAAACTACAATGTAAACTATAATCCACACTTAGTGGCAATGCTCCAAAATGTGTTCATCAATTATAACAAATGTACCATGCTAATGAAGGATGTTGTTAATGTGGGAGGGGTAGGGAGCGGGGCATATGGGAATCCCCTATATTTTTAATGTAACATTTATGTAATCTAAGTATGTTAAAAAAAATAAAAAAGTATATTTAAAAAATCCTGATGGCAAGGACATGAAAATTCCTGACTCTGAGTACATTCATGATGCCAGTTTGGTTTTTAGGAGGCAGGAAGTAGTGTCAATGATGACAAAACAAGGAGGCTTGGGACATGTGTTGAATTAAGATTTCCTTAACAGAGCAGGGGCAGTCTCTCTGTGGGTGTGAAACCCTGGGCCTGGGTCTCTAGAAGAAGTGATTCACCAAGCATTTCTGGAGCATGAATAGATCCTAAGAACAGAGAATTCAAGGGTGTGATCCCTGCCCTTCAGGAACCTAGTATGTGGTACAAATAGGTAGATGTACACTGAGAAATAGTAACCAACAGGACCCACCAGTCTTTTTATCTAACAATCTCCATTCTATTCATTCATTCCTTCATTCACTCAAACTTGTATTGAACAATTTACGTCATGCCAACTTTTGTGCAAAGCACTGGGGACACAAAGACCATTTTTAAAAAAAGGCTTCCAAAACTTGTCCCTGTTACTGAGGAGCTGAAATTACTACTTCCTCTGGCAGAAAACCCTTTTCTCCCTTTTCCACAAAATCAAAGCCCTCCCCTACTTCAACTTTCTTCTCAAATCTTTGCTCATGAAGGCCACACATCCCTGTAGTCAGCCCAATTATTCCAGGAATCCCCTATCATTTGAGCTTATGCATTTTACAAACTCTATACGTTTTGGACCTCTTTTTACAGATGCTATTACTGTGAGGCCCCTATTATATTGAAGCAACATCCCATGGTTGTTATGCAATTAATTAATGCTCTATTTTTACTCGAAGTCCAATAAGTGCTACTGATTGTTGAGTCAAACTTGGAAATCCTGGTCTCAAAAACCTTATTATACTTCAGATTGGACTTCAAACAGGTTTGCCCTGTGAATAGGCACATATTATATTCCTAAATAAATGAGTTTAACTACTGGCCTATCCAAGCCTGGTATAATCTGCCACTGTGAATTGGTGAACACAGTATGTGACTTCATAAAATAAATGTATAATTATCCACTCAAAGTTTCTTCCCACATGTCACACAAATAACCATAAGAGCATTCATTCCCTAAGTCAAAGGTGCAAGCATGCAAATACCTGAGGGAAGGCTGTGGAACAGTGTCTGGACTGGCTGGTACCTGGACTCCCTTTTCCCATTCTTCCTTCCATGTATCCGCAAAGAGGTAATAGTTATCAGGATTAATGTGGTGAGAATCTGGAAGTTTCATGGCGCTAATGAGGTCCTTCCGGAATACCTGGGAACACAGTGCACACACCTTGAGAAGACTATCACTATGGAACTAAGACCACTTAATGTTCTCTTTTTTAAAAAGACTACCCCCACCTACTCCCCTCTTCTAGCAAGAGGAACACCTCTAACTTCCTAAACAGTGAGATCAACTTCTCTTTAGAAAGGATTTGAAGTATAGAATGGGAAGCCCGCTTATTCTGGATTTAATAGAGGGTAAACAGGTACACTTCTTGAATTATTTCCTTGGGTTGAAAGCATTCCCTCTAAGACTGGGAACAAGACAAGGATGCCTACTGTCACCACTGTTATTCGACATTATGCTAGAAGTTCTAGCTAGAGCAATTAGACACGAAAAAAAAAATAAAAGGCATCTAAACTGCAAGAGAGGAAGTAAAACTCTATTTGCAGATGACGATCTTATATTTAGAAAATTCTGAAATGTCTATGACAAAGCTACTTGAACTGATAAATGAGTTCAGCAAAGTGGCAGGATACAAGATCAATATGTAAAAATCAACAATGTTTCTATACACTAGTATGGAACAATCTGAGGAGGAAATGAAGAAAAAAAATTCCATTTACAATAGCAACAAAAAGACTCAAATACCTATGAATCGATTTAACCAATGAAGTACAGGACCTATATACAGAAAACTACAAAATAATGCTAAAAGAAATCAGTGAAGACCTAAACAAATATAAAGGCATTCCATGTTCATGGACTGGAAGACTAAATATTGTGAAGATATCAATCCTACCCAAACTGATTTATAAATTCAATGCAATATCAGTCAAAATTCCAACAGCCTACTTTACAGAAATAGAAAAGGCAATTAGAAATTGGAAAAACTTCCAGGAAGATGGCATTGAAGTATATAGACAGAGCTCAACTCTCTCACAAAAAACAATGGAGAAATGCAAAAACCTACCAGAGGGAGCTGCTTTGGGGTTCTATAGAACAGGAAAGTGCTGTGCATGATCCAGGAGGCGGCAAGACAGTTAAAGAAGTCAAAGAATAACCTTGAGTGGCTTGCCCCTGTGACCGGAAACAGCACATATACCCTACCCTCAAGGCAACAGCCTCAGTAAAACCCCTGGCTCACTGCAGCCAACTGAGAGGGAGCGTTCCCTGGGAGGAAGAGGGGTCTGGCAGAGAGTGGACAGTGGTTTCTTTTCAGTGAGTTTGGCCAGCTGAGCCCTCTTTGGATCTCAATAAAGACCCCAACCAGCACTGAGTTGGCCTCAGGAAGAAGAGAGGGGGGATCGGACCAGGCAGGCTGTCACACTCAGCCACCCTGGGAAAGAAAGGAACTACATCAGTAAGGGGTCAGAGACAGGTGCCTAACCAGTGCAGCTCTGGCAAACTGTTAGAAGCCCAACAAGCCTGAGGGAACGGGGCAGGAAGACCCAGATAAGCTTTCAGAAGCCTACTTAACTTGTGGAGCCCGTACACGGGCTCAGTGGGGGAATTCCTGTCTTGCATATACAAGGTCCCTGGTTTGATTCCCGGGACCTCATAAAAGAAAGGAATCCACTGGGTAATCAGGCACTCAGGCAGAACCTTGTGACAGGGAATGTATAGACAGATTTTTTTTTTTCTTGTTTTAGGTCTTGGATCTGTTATTTTTTATTGGTTCCTTTTTTTCCCCTTTTATTTTTCTTTATTTTATTTGCTAAAACCGGGTACATCATCTGTGGAGGGGAGGCTGCAGGGTGATTGATTGATGAGTATTGGCAGACTGAGAAGCTCCTTAGGGGCCTAAGAGGGAAGGCTGTTTTTCCTGGGTTGGTTTATGTTGCTGTTTTTTTCCTTGTTTGTAGTCTTTCCCCTTTATTTGTTTCTTATTTCTTTTATTTTTTCTACCTACTTTATATTTATTTTCTTCTGTTCATTTTTCTATCTTCTGACTTTTGTTGCTTTTCTTTCATTCCACCTCTTCTTTCTCTTTTTTTTTTTTCTTTTCCTCTTTTCTCATCTTTCTGGCATTTTAATTCATCCTATCATTTTTTCCTCTATTTTCTTACTTGGTCCATTTTTTCTACTTCACCTTTTTTATTCTTACTCCTTTGTATTTTTAAAATGAATTTTTAATCGTATTACTTATTTTCCTAGCTCTTGTACGGTTCCTCTTCTACCTTTCTTCTTCTTCTTCTTCTTCTTCTTATTATTATTATTATTATTACTATTACTACTACTATTATTATTATTTACTTATCTCTTTCCTTACTATTATTATTTACTTATCTCTTTCCTTTTCTCTGTTCCTAGCATTTTTTTCAAGAGAACAAAGACAACTGCAAGGATATAGAATAAGAGAAACCAAGTGTCAAAAAGGAAACTTAGGGAAGCGGCTGTGGCTCAATCAGTGGGGCTCCCGTTTACCATATGGGAGGCCCCGGGTTCGGTTCCTGGGGCCTCCTGGTGAGGGCAAGCCCGCCCGCGCGGCGTGGTTGGCTGACCCGGAGAGCACGGACAGCAAGGGGGGGATGGATGAATAAATAAATAAAATCTTAAAAAAAAAAAAAAAAAAAAAGGAAACTTGCCACATACACACACACACAAAAAAAAAACCCAAAATAAAACCCTAGAGTAGAAAGGGAAGCTAACCAACCTAATAAGCCCATCAAGATAAACAGATGCCTAGACACCAACAAAAAATTACAAGCCATACAAAGAAACAGGAAGACATGGCCCAGTCTAACGAACAAACTAAAAAACAGGACATGTAGAACATCAAACAACCAGGGATGTCCTAACAAATATCATGAACCAAATTAATGAAGTGAAGGAAGAGATAAAGGGTATTAAGAAGACACTGGGGGAACATACTGAAGAAATTGTAAACATACATAAAAAAGATAACGGATCTGACGGTGATGAATGGCACAATGCAAGAAATCAAAAATATACTAGAAGCACATAACAGCAGATTTGAACAGGCAAAGGAAAGAACCAGTGATGTCAAAGATAGTACATCTGAAATCAGACAGATAGTAGAACAGATAGATAAAAAGAGAGAAAAAATCCAGCAGGGATTCAGGAATTTGAATGACAACACAAAATGCACAAACATACACACCACAGGCATCTTGGAGAAGAGAAGGGGAAAGGGGATAGAAAGAGTGTTAGAGGAAATAATGGCTGGAAATGTCACAATTCTTTTGAGGGACATGGACATACATGTCCAGGAAGAGCAGGAGACCCCAAACAGTATAAATCCCAACAGGCCTACTCCAAGACATATACTTATCAAATTGTCCAATGCTTAAGAAAAAGAGAGAATACTGAAAGCAGCAAGAGAAAAGAGAGCCATCACATACAAGGGAAGTGAGGTAAGATTAGGTGCTGATTTCTCATCTGAAACCATGGAGGCAAGAAGGCAGTGGTATGACATAGTTAAGGTGCTAAAAGAAAAAAAAAACTTCCAGGCAAGAATTCTGTATCCAGCACAGCTGGCATTCGAAAATGGAGAGTTCAAAATATTCACAGATAAACAGAAATTAAGAGGGTTTGTCAACAAGAAACCTGCCCTTCAAGAAATACTAAAGGGAGTTCTGCAGGTTGAAAGGAAAAAACAGGAGAGAGAGGGTTGGAGGAGAGTGTAGGAATGAAGATTATTGGTAAGAAAAACTAAAAGGATAAAAAGAGAATTTAAAAAAACATATGATATATATACAACTAAAGAAAATATGGCTAAGTAATTCCTTGACAGTAATAACACTGAATGTTAATGGCTTAAACTCTCCAATCAAGAGACACAGACTGATAGAATGGATAAGGAAATATGACCCATCTATATGCTGTCTACAAGAAACTCACCTTAGACCCAGGGACACAAGGAGGTTGCAAGTGAATAGTTGGAAAACAATTTTACATGCAAACAATAACCAAAAAAGGGCCGGAATAGCTATATTAATATTGGACAAAATGACTTTAAATGCAAAATTATTGTAAGAGAAAAAGAGGCACACTATATATTAATAAAAGGGATAATCTATCAAGAAGAAAGAACAATCATAAACATTTATGCACCTAACCAGGGTGCCTCAAAATACATGAGGCAAACATTGGAAAAGTTAAGTGGAGAACTAGATGCTTCTACAATTACAGTGGGGGGACTTTAATATACCATTATCAACATTAGACAGAACATCTCAACAGGGGATCAATAAAGAAACAGAGACCTTGAATAATATATTAGAGGATCTAGACCTAATAGACATACAGAACATTACACACAAATACAGCAGGATATACATTATTCTCGGGCAAACATGGATCATTCTCCACATGCTAGGCCAGAGAACAACTCTCAACGAAGTCAGAAAGTTTGAAATTACACAATATAATTTCTCTGACCACAACGGAATGAAGCTGGAAATCAGTAATAGGCAGAGAACCAGATTAGGCACAAAGATATGGAAGTTAAACAACACACTCTTAGACAATCAGTGGGTCAAGGAGCAAATTACAAAAGAAACCAGTAACTACCTTGAAACAAATGAAAATGACAACATAATGTATCAAAACCTATGGGATGCAGCAAAAGCAGTGCTGAGAGGGAAAGTTATAGCCATAAATGCCTATATTTAAAAAGAGCTAAAATCAAAGATCTAACTGCACACCTGGAGCAATTAGAAAAAGAACAACAAACTAATCTCAAAGCAAGCAGAAATAAAGAAATAACAAAGATTAGAGCAGAGCTAAATGAAATTGAAAATAATAAAACACTAGAAAAAATTAACAAAACCAAAATAGGTTCTTTGAGAAGATTAATAAAATTGACAAACCCTTAGCTAGACTAACAAAGAAAAAAAGAGAGAAGATGCAAATACATAAAATAAAAAAGGAAGAAGGGATTATCACCACTGACCCCACAGAAGTAAAGAGTATCATAAGAGGATACTTTGAAAAATTGTATGACAACAAGATGGATAATTTAGATGAAATGGACAAATTTCTAGAAACACACAAACAGCCTGCATTGACAAAAGAAATTGATGAACACAAGAGACCAATCACAAGTAATGCGACTGAAGCATTCATCAGAAACCTCCCAACTAAGAAGATCCCCAGACCAGATGGCTTCACAGCTGAATTCCACCAATCATTCTGGAAAGAACTAACACCAATCCTGCTTAAACTCTTCCAAAAAATAGAAGTGGAGAGAACACTGCCTAACTCATTCTATGATGCCAACATCTCCCTAATACCAAAGCCACACAAAGACACTACAAGAAAGGAAAGCTATAGACCAATCTCTCTAAATAACCTAGATACTAAAATCCTCAACAAAATACTTGCTAATCGCATTCAACAACACATCAAACGAATTATACATCATTCCTCGTATGCCTCGTATTCCTTGTATTCCTTGTATGCCTAGTATTCCTCGAATGCAAGGACAGTCCAACATAAGAAAATCAATGTAATACATCACATTAACACATCAAAAGAAAAAAAAATCACACAATCATCTCTATTGATGCAGAAAAAGCATTTGACAAAATACAGTAGCTTTTCCTGATGAAAACATTTCAAAAGATAGGAATATAAGGAAACTTCCTCAACATGATAAAGGGTATATATGAAAAAACCACAGCTAACATCATATTCAATGGTGAAAGGCTAAAAGGTTTCCCTCTAAGATCTGAAACAAGACAAGGATGCCTACTGTCACCACTTTTATTTAACATTGTGTTAGAAGTACTTGCTCAAGCACTCAGGGAAGAAAAAGATATAAAAGACATCCAAATTGGAAAGGAAGAAGTAAAAATTTTACTATTTGCAGATGACATGACCCTATACATATAAAGTCCTGAGAAATCTACAACAAATCCTCTAGAGTTGATAAATGGGTTCAGTAAAGTGACAGAATATAAGATTAATGTGCAAAAATCAGTAGCATTTCTGTATACCAATAATGAACAATCTGAAGAGGAAATCAAGAAAAAATTCCATTTATAATAGTAACTAAAAGAATCAAATATCTAGGAATAAACTTAACTAAGGATGTAAAGGACTTCTATGCAGAAAATTATACAACATTGTTAAAAGAAATCAAAGACCACTTAAATAAATGAAAGAATATTCCCAGTTCATGGATACAAAGATTAAACATCATTAAGATGTCTATCCTACCCAAACTCATTTACAGATTTAATGCAAGCCCAATAAAAATTACAACAACATTTTCTTTTTTTTTTACTGAATTGGAAAAGTTAACTATGAAATTTATGTGGAAGGGCAAGGGGCCTCAAATAGCCAACATATTGAAAAAGAAAAATGAAATTGGTGTAATCACACTACCTGACTTTAAAACATACTATAAAGCCACAGTGGTAAAAAAAAATGCATGTTATTGGCATAAGGACAGACATACTGACCAATGGAACAGAACTGAGAGTTCTGATATAGATCCTCACATGCATGGTCAACTTATATTCAACAAGGCCACTAAGCCCACTCAACTGGGAGAAAATGGCCTCTTCAACAAATGGTGCTTGGAGAACTAGATATCCATACCCAAAAGAATGAGAGAGGATCATCATCTCATGCCCTATACAAAAATTAACTCAAGATGGATCAAAGATCTAAATATAAGAGCCAAGAACATAAAAGCTCCTAGAAGATAATGTAGGAAAGCATCTATGAGATCTTGTAGTAGGAAATGGTTTCATAAAGTTTATACCCAAAGCACAAGTATGAAAGAAAAAAATAGATAAATGGGACCTCCTCAAAATTAAAAACTTTTGTGTTTCAAATGAGTTTGTCAGGAAAGTGAAAAGGCAGTGTCCTCAATGGGAGAAAATATTTGGGAACCATCTATCTGATAGGGGCCTAATATCCAGCATATATAAAGAAATCCTACATTTTGAAAATAAAAAGTAAACAACCCCTTTTTAAAAATGGGCAAGTGATTTGAATTGACACTTCTCCAAAGAAGAAATATAAATGGCTAAAAAGAACATGAAAAGATGCTCAACATCACTAGCTATTAGGGAAATGCAAATCAAAACTACAATGTGACTAGGCTAAGTTACAACAACGTGCAACTTTCCACTCAGTCCGAGATGGCTGAGGTGGAGGAAACCGTAAAGCGACTTCAGCGCCAGAAGGGAGTGCAGGGAATCATTATGGTGAACACAGAAGGCATTCCCATCAAGAGCACCATGGATAATTCTACCACCACACAGTATGTTAACCTCACGCACAACTAACTTCATCTTGAAGGCACAGAGCACCGTGAGTGAAACTGACCCCCAGAATGACCTCACCTTCCTTTGTATTCACTCAAGAAAAATGAAATTATGATTGCTCCAGACAAAGACTATTTCCTGATTGTGATTCAGAATCCAATCGAATAAGCCATTCTCTTGGATCCCTGAGTTATTCCTTAACTTAATGTCCCCCAAGAATAATAGTGTTAATCATGCCCAGCTGACCAGTGCATGGAAATCGCCTTAGAGCCCAGCTGCCCCACCTAGTGGCCAAGGCTGACCTGGAAATCCTGCCCACTCTACCAAAGGAATCCTTCTTAGAGGCCCTTCTTTCTGATCACTTTGGGGTTTGGAGCAAGAGCTTGTGAGAAGCCCACACCTGGCTTCCTTCTGACCTTCAGTTTACTCTGTTGCCCTTGGAAAAGGCTTTTTCTTTAACTAAAAATAACCAAAATGCTTAAAAAAAAAAAAAAACTATGATGAGATATCAACTTACACCCATTAGACTGGAGGCTATTAAAAAAAACAGAAGACTACAAGTGTTGGAGAAGATGTGGAGGAAAGGGTACACTTATCCATTGCTGGTGGGAATGTAGAACAGTGTAGCCACTGTGGAGCACAGTTTGGCGGTTCCTCAGGAAACTAAATATAGAACTGCCATATGATCCAGCAATCCCACTGCTGGGTATATACTCAGAAGAACTGAAAGCAGGGACATGAACAGATATATGCACACCAATGTTCATAGCGGCATTATTCACTATTGCCAAAGGTTGGAAGCAACCCAAATGTCCATCAAGAGATGAATGGATAAGCAAATTGTGGTATATACATACAATGGAATATTACTCAGCTGTAGGAAGGAATGCAGCATTAACAAATGGGATAACATGGATGAATCTTGAAGACCTTATGTTGAGTGAAGTAAGCCAGGCACTGAAGGACAAATATTACATGACTTCTCTGATATGAGTTAAGCAAACTGAGCAGACTCACAGAGCTAGAGTTGGGAAGACAGGTTTACAGGAGACAGAAAGGGAGTAGAAGGTAGTGAGCCGATGCCCAAGAGGAGGGGGAGGGAAGAATAGAGTAGATGGAACACGGGGCATTTTGGGGGTGATGGAATTGTACTACATGATCTTGCAATGACGGATACAGGTCAAGTTAAATTTCATCAAAATTTATAAAAGTGTATGGTCCAAAATGTAAACCATAAGATAAATCATTGGGGAAGTGGCTGTGGCTCAATCAGTAGGGCTCCCGTTTACCATATGGGAGGCCCCGGGTTCGGTTCCCGGGGCCTCCTGGTGAAGGCAAGCCCGCCCGCACGGCGTGGTTAGCTGACCCAGTGAGCACAAGCAGCAAGGGGGGGATAAATGAATAAATAAATTTTAAAAAAAATCTTAAAAATAAATAAATAAATAAATAAAGTAAATCATTGACCATGGCTAGGAGCAATGCTTCAATATTTGTACATCAATTTTAACAAATGTACCATTCACATGTAAAGATGTTATTAATAGAGGAAAGGGGAAAAGGGGGAGGATGTTGGGTATATGGGAATCCCCTATATTCTGTATGTCACTTTTTTGTAACCTGAAGCTTCTTTGAAGACAAAATGAAAAAAATAAGACACTGGGGGAATAAATGGAAGAAAATGTCACTGTATATAACAGACAAAAGATCTTACAGTGATGAAAGACATAATGTCAAAAATTTATTTAGGGAAACGGATGTGGCTTAAAAGGTTCGGCGTCCGTCTACCATATGGAGAGACCGGGGTTTGATCCCCGGTACCTCCCGGTAAAAAAAAAAAAAAAAAAAATTATTTAAGGGAAGCGGCTGTGGCTCAATCAGTAGGGCTCCCGTTTACCATATGGGAGGCCCCGGGTTCGGTTCCCGGGGCCTCCTGGTGAAGGCGGGCCCGCCCGCACGGTGTGGTTGGCTGACCCAGAGAGCACAAGCAGCAGGGGGGGGGATAAATGAATAAATAAATTAAAAAAAAATTATTTAAAATATTTTCTCATTTTTTATTATTCCAATTTTAAAAAATTGTTATATTTTATCTCTTATATTTAAAACTACAGTTATTTCATTTTTTATTAATTTTATTTGGTTATTTTGTTGGCTTCATTTTTGAAGAAGTTTTGGATCACAGAAGGGTTACAACTGTGACGGGAGGATCATTGGTGTGGGGTGTCAATGATGGGGGATGCATGGGAGGAGGCTCATCTGGGGCATACCTATAAGGCATATAAATGTGTTCAAGTGTTCATAGGGCATTGTAACAGTAGGTGGAGATTCACAAAATAATTGAAAGAATATCGAATTCCCATCCTGAGGAACTCTGCCACATTCTCTAATGGAAGAGCAAGAATCCCCCAAGTACAGTGACAGTGACTAGTGAAGAAGGATGGTCCATTGACAGGCCCTTGATATTGATGACTGTACTTATGAACCTTTACTTTTGAAATTGAAACTTAGCCTAGTATTACAGGATTCCTAAGAGTTACCTCTTGAAAGCCTCCTTGTTGCTCAAATACGGCCTCTCTCTAAGCCAAACTTAGCATATAAATGCATTACCTTCCCCCCAGCATGGGACATGACTCCTGGGGATGAGCCTCACTGGCACTGAGGAATTACTACCGGGAACCAACTAGCAATGCAACTGGAAAATGACCTTGACCAAAAGAGGGAAAGGGTAAAGACAAATGAGTTTATATGGCTAAGAGACTTCAAAGTGAGTTGGGAGGTCATTCCAAAGGTTATGCTTATACACTTCTCTGCAGGATCTCATTGACTGCCAAAGTAAATATTGCCTCAAATAGCAGGGCTTCTGAGGACTCTAGAGACATCCAGACACTATAGGCAGGGCAGACAGCTCAGGAGTTTGGTACCCTGCCAGTGGGCACTACTTGGGAATTTATGTTCCCCAGTGTAACAGAGAATCATTTATAGGTTTTCTACACCTGGCTCTTCTGCCCCTTTTACTTGAACCTATAGTTAGCACTATACTGGATAAATATATGTCCCACAGCCTTAAATCTTTGGTCCGTCCATGTGCCAGTTGAGCTCTGAATTTCAGGAGTTGAAACACCTACTCTCCAGTTCATTGGACTCACCCAGGACAACTAATAAGGAGATGATGATGGACAACACCCATCCGAAGGAACAGAGAGAGTCTGCAACTGCAAGCAAGACAGTTCCATCCATCTGCCCCATCGGATCTAAGCTCCCTCTCAGTTAGAAGCAGAGTGGGCATCAATATTCCAACATCCTCAAGGCTGGGGAATGAACAATGGAT
Organism: Tolypeutes matacus; assembly: GCA_026826555.1. Lineage (NCBI taxonomy): Eukaryota > Metazoa > Chordata > Mammalia > Cingulata > Chlamyphoridae > Tolypeutes > Tolypeutes matacus. The sequence goes on along the minus strand of JAKSZT010054419.1, from coordinate 6,473,729 downwards.
TAAAGTAGACATTATTATTATTCTAACATAGATTTATTATTCTAGCAATGGAAGAACTCTTATCATTGATATAAAGGCAGTGGCCACCAGAGGGTCTAAGGGATGGGAGAGGGAAGAATAGGTATAACATGGGGGCATTTTTGGGACACTAGAGTTGTCCTGCCTGACACTTCTGTGATGGATACAGGCCACTGTATATTTTGTCATAACCTACAAAATTATGCAGGACAGAGTGTAAACTATAATATAAACTGTAATCCATAACTAGTAGCAATGCTTCAATATGTGTTCATCAATAGTAACAAATGTAACACTAATGAGGGATGTTCTTGATGTGGGAAAGTGTGGGAGGGGGAGGGAGTGGGGCATATGGGAATCCCTTATATTTTTCACGAAACATTTATGTAATCTAAAGCTTCTTTAAAAATAAAAAAAATTAATTAAAAAAATTTAAATTGGCAAAGACCTGGTAATAAAATATAAAAATACAGTCGTCTCAAATGCAAGGAAGAATCAGTAGCTAAAGCTATATTTTAAACTGTATAAATATATATATACTCATCATATATGCTGATGAAAAACTTCAAGATGAAAAAGTTAAAGATGACCTTTACTTGAATGAAAAACAAGAATGTTTTCCAATTGATGACAGAGGTGATGCTACTTTAAAAAAGTATCTAACCAAATTGTGGTATATGCACATAATGGAATATTATGCAGTGGTAAGAAGAAATGAAGCTGTGAAACATATGACAACATGGATGAGCCCTGAGGACATTATGTTGAGTGAAGCAAGCCAGACACAAAAGGACAAATACTGTAGGATTGCACTAGTATGAACTAAATATATTATGTAAATTCATGGGATTAATAATTAGAATACAGGTCACCAGAAAATAGAATGAGGGTAGAGAATAGAAAGCTGAGGATTAATCTGTGCAGAATTGGTTAAAAAGTTGGTTGTAAATCTTTGGAAATAAATGGAAATGGTGAGAACACATTATGCTTATTTTTGACTAGCACAGTTATTACATGGGTATGACAGTGGTTGAAAGGGAAAGCTTAAGGACATTTATACTAGGAGAAGGAAAGGTATAAAATGTAGCATAAGGACTGTATTATATAGTGAAACATCATGTAAATACAAATATGGGTGATATTGCATATATAAGACTGCTTTTACAAAACATAAATACAAATATACTAGAGAGAAGGAAACAAAATAGCAGCTATGTATGATAGGAAAAGCCTAGAGAGATTGAGAGTGATGATTTTTGTTTGTTGGTTGTTTTTTGTTTTTTAGTATTATTACTGGAATAATGAAAATGTTCTAAAAATGACTGGAGTGATGAAAGCACAACTATGTGATTATACCAAATACTACTGACTGTACACTTTGGATAGATTTATGCTTTATAAATATGTATCAATAAAATTGATTTGTTAAAAAAAAAAAAAAAGAAAAAGAAAAGGCAATTACCAAATTCATTTGGAAGGATAAGTGCACCTGGATAGCCGAAAGCATTCTAAAAAAGATGAGCGATGTGGGATGAATTTCACTGCCTGACCTTGAAACATATTACAAAGCTACAGTAGTCAAAATAGCATGGTACTGGCATAAAGATAGACACATTGATCAGTGGAATAGATTTGGGAGTCTAGAAATAAACCCTTACCTCTAAGGCCAACTGTTTTTCAACAAACCTACCAAAGCCATGTTAATGGGAAAAACAGTCTCTTCAACAAATGGTGCTGGGAGACCTGGATATCCGTAACCAAAAGAATGAAAGAGGACCCCTATCTCACTTCCTATACAAGAATTAACTCAAAATGGATCAAAGACCTAAATATAAAAACCAGGACTATAAAATTACTAGAAGAAAATGTAGGGAAGCATTTCAATGATCTTGTGGTAGGTGCTGGTTTCTTGGACCTTACACTTAAAGCACGTAAAGAGTCTAACTCTTTTTTTATCTTACCGGGATGTCCTGGGATCAAACCCAGGTCCCTCCATTTGGCAGACGGACGCGCAACAATTTGAGCCACATCCGCCTCCAAGAGTCCAACTCGAGGTTGCTTTTTCACCAAAGTCAGTTGAAGTAAGATGGTCGCTGATCTCTGCCTGGTCTCTCCTTCCCCTCTGAGCTTCCAGTCCTCTCCTTCCTGGCATAGGGCTCATTTCTTTCTGTGCTTTCTATATAAGCCTCAGCTGTTCTGGTCTCTTCCCAAGATCAGCTGCAAACTATTAGGTGAATAGCTTATCTCTTCCCTGGACCCTAGGATAAAAAAACGACAGAGCACCTTCTCTTCCCATGGTCTAGCTCAGTCTGTCTTTCTCCGTGTTTCTGTTTTTATTAGACCCAGCAAGAGGGCGGAGACCCAACCTGAGCTAGGTCTTACTGAATTAGGCCAATCAAAAGCCCTAAATTGATTTTATCAAATAATCTTTATCAAAGGCCCCTCAACTGAATTTAATACAATCAAAGGTTATCACATCCAGAGGAATAGATTAGTTTACAAACATAATCTTTCTCTTTTTGGGATTCATAAATAATCTCAAACTGTCAAAGGTAGGATTGACACCTTAACAATATTTAGCCAGCCAATCCATGAACCTTGAATGTCCTTCTGTTTATTTAGGTCTCCTTTGATATATTTTAGCAATGTTTTTTAATTTTCTGTGTACAAGTACTTTACATCCTTGGTTAGATTTATTCCTAGATATTTGATTCTTTTAGTTGCTACTGTAAATATAATTTATATCTTGATTTGTTCTTCTGATTGTTCATTGCTTGTGTACAGAAACACTACTGATTTTTGGGTGTTGATTCTTCTACCCTGCCACTTAGCTCAATTCATTTATTAGCTCTAAGGGTTTGTTGTAGATTTTTCAAGATTCAGTATATAGGATTATATGTGCAAATAGGGAGAGTTTGACATCTTCCTTTCCAATTTTGATGCCATTTCTTTCTTTTTGTTTCCTAATTACTCTGGTAAGAACTTTGAGTAAAATACTGAATAACAGTAGTGACAGTGGGCATCCTTGTCTTGTTCCTGATTTTAGAGGAAAAGCTTTCAGTCTTTCATCATTAAGTAGGACATTAGCTGTCAGTTCTTTACATATGTCCTTTATCATATTGAGAAAGTTTCTTTCTATTCCTTGTGTTCTAAGTGTGTTTTTTTTTTTTTCTTTTTTTTATCAAGAAAGGATGCTGGATTTTGTCAAATGCCTTCTCTGCATGAGATGATCATGTATTTCCCTCCATTTATTCTGTTAATGTGGTATATTACATTAATTGATTTTCCTATGTTGAACCAACCTTGCACAATAAAGATAAAAAGTGCATTTGATCATAGTGTATAAATCTTTTTAATGTGCTGTTGGATTCAGTTGGCTAGTATTTTGTTGAGGATTTCTGTATCTATATTATAAGGAATATTGACATATAATTTTCCTTTCTTGGGGTATCTTTATCTGGCTTTGTTATGAGGGTGATGTTGGTCTCATAGAATGAATTAGGGAGTGTTTCCTCCTCTTCAATTTTTTGGAAGCATTCGAGCAGGAATGGAGTTAAGTCATGGAATGTTTGGTAAAATTCCCTATGAAGACATCTAGTCCTGGGCTTTTCTTTGTTTGGAGGTTTTGGATGACTGATTCAATGTCTTTACTAGTAATTGGTTTGTTGAGATCTTCTATTTCTTCTTGAATCACTGTAGATAGTTTGTGTGGTTCTAAGAATTTGTCCATTTCATCTAAGTTATCTAATCTATTGGTATACTGCTGTTTATACTATCCTCTGATAGTCCTTTTTATTTCAGCGGGGTCAATAGTAATGACCCCCCCCTTTTTCCTTTCTGATTTTTGTTATTTGTATCTTCTTTTTTTCCTGTGTCACTATAGCTAAAGGTTTGCCAATTTTATTGCTCTTTTCAAAGAACTTTTTTTTTTTTTTTTTTTTTACCGGGAGGTCCCGGGGATCGAACCCAGGTCCCTCCATATGGGAGACGGATGCCCAACCAGTTGAGCCACATCCGCCCCCCAAGAACCAACTTTTGATTTTGTTGATTCTCTCTATTGCTTTTTTTAAAAAATTCTCTATTTCATTTATCTCGGCTCTAATCTTTATTTCCTTCCCTCTCCTTGCTTTGGGTTTGGTTTGCTCTTCTTTATCTAGTTTTTCCAGTTTTGAGGTTTCTGATTTGAAGTCCTTCTCCTTTTTTAATGTAAGTATTTAAAGATATAAATTACCCTCTTAGTATTGCCTTCGCTGTGCCCCATAAGTTTTGGTGTGTTGTATTTTAATTTCATTGGCCTCAAGATATTTGCTAATTTCCCTTGTGATTTCTTTTTTTCCACAATGGTTGTTTATAGTTTCAATATTTTTAAATTTATCAAGACTTGTCTTGTGACCTAAGATATGGTTTATCCTGGAGAATGATCCATGTGCACTCAAGAAGAATGTGTGTTCTATTGTTGGGTGAAGTGTTCTATATAGGTTTCTTAGGTCTAGTTGGTTTATAGACTCTCGTTCAAATCTTGTATTTCATTATTGATCTTCTGAATAGATGTTCTATCCATTATTGAAATTGGTGTATTATAGTCTCTTACTATTAATATAGAACTGTCAATTTCTCTCTTCAAATCTGTCACAGTATTTGCTTCATATATTTTGGGGCTCTGATGTTAGATGAATATATAATTTTTATATCTTCTTGTTGAATTGACCCCTGTATCTGTATGACAGTCTTTGCTTCTCATAACTGTCTTTGACTTAAAGTCTATTAGTATAGCCACCCCAGCATTCTTTTGGTTACTGTTGCATGGTATATTTTCTCCTATCCTTTCACTTTCAACCTACTGGATGTATCCTTGAATTTAATGTTGAGTCACTTACAGACAACACAGAGCTGGATATGCTTTCTTTTTTATCCATTCTGCTGATCTCTGCCTTTTGATTGGAGAGTTTAATCTATTTACATTTAAATTCAGTTCTGATAATGAAGACTTTCTTCTGCCCTTGCTATTTAGCCTTTATAAGTCTTATATCTTTTTTGGCCCTCAAGTCTTCTGTTTGTGTTTACATTTATATTTATTTGATTTTTTTGTTTTGCACCATATTGAGTGTTTTCTCTTTTCAACCTGGATATACATTTTCATATATTTTCCTTGTGGTTACCATGGGGTTAAAATTTAATACCCTAAATATATAACAATCATATTTTGTTCAATAGCATACAGATACACTTTTCCTGTCTTCCTCTGTCCCCCCACCTTTTTTTTGTACTTGTTACCACTTGTATCTTTGTACACTGTATGTCCAAAATCACAGATTTATCCTTACTTTTTTATGCATTTGAATTTTAGCACCTATAAGAAGTAAATAGCGGAGTTACATACTAAGCGGTACAATGATACTGGCTTTTATAATGATCCAAATGGTTACCAGAAAACACCAATGAAGAACTCCCTTTAACATTGCTTGTAGGGTAGGTCTAGTGGTGATGAACTCCATCAGCTTTTGTTTATCTGGGAATGTGTTAATGTCTCCCTCATTTTTGAAAGAAAGTCTCACCGGATACAAAATTCTTGGTTAGTGGTTGTTTTCTCTCAGCACTTTAAGTATTTCGACTCACTGCCTTCTTGCCTTCATGGTTTCTGATGATAAATCAGCACCCAATCTAGTTGGGACTCCTTTGTACATAACACATTGCTTTTTTCTTAGCGCTTTTAGAACTATCTCCTTGTCCCTTGCAGTCGATAGTGTGATCAATATATGATAGAGTGTATTTTTCTTCATGTTTATCCTGTTTGGTGTTTGTAGCAGTTTGGCAGTTTGATATAGTTATGAATTCCAAAAATAGATAATGGATTATGCTTGTAAACTGGTCTGTTAATCTGTGCATGATTAAGTTATGATTAGGGTGTTGACTGGGCCACATCAATAGGGCATTGAGCCCTACCCCTTGGTGGGTGGGGTCTCGACGATAAAAGACGTGGCAAAGGACAGTGTTGGAGCAGTTTTGAGTTGGAGTTGTGATGCGGAGTCTTGAGCTTGGGCCCCAGGAAGTAGCGTACAGAAAAGCTTGGTTGTGAGGAAAGAGAGAAGGCCCTGGGAAGAGAAGCAAGCCATTTGCCTGATAGTCTACAGCTGGCCTTGTGACACAAAGCAAGCCTGAGCTCAGAGAGGGGCAAGCCCCTGGAAGAGAGGAACCCAAGAAGCCTGAACCCTGGGAAATGTCGGCAGCTGTCATGCTCCAACACGTGGCAACGGACTTTGGTGAAGGAAGAAACTTATGATTTATGGCCTGGTAACTGTAAGCTTCTACCCCAAATAAACACCCTTTATAAAAACCAACCAATTTCTGGTATTTTGCATCAGCACCCCTTTGGCTGACTAATACAGTGTTCTCTGGGCTTCTTAGCTGTGCCATTTACATCTTTTGCTAAATTTGGGATATTCTCTTTCATTATTTATTTGAATATTCCTTCTGCCCCACCCCCTGCCCCTTTCTCTTCTCCTTTTGGGACTCCCGTAAAATGTATAGTGGTATGCTTGATGGTGTCCCAGAAGTGTGTTAAGCTATTTTCACTTTTTATAATTTTTTCTTTCTGCTCCTCAGCCTAACTCATTACAATTGTCTTATCTTTGAGTTTGCTGATTCTTCTGCCAGCTCCAATCTGCTCTTGAAACCCACCTGAGAATTGTTCATTTCAGTTATTGTGGTCTTTAACTCCAGTAGTTGTTTGGTTCCTTTTTAAAATTTCTCTTTTTATTAAGATTCCAATATTGTTTATTCATTGGTTTCCTGATATCTTTTAGTTTTTTCTCTGTATTTCCCTTCATCTCCTTGGACATTTTTTAAGATCATTGTTTAAAAGTCTTTGTTTAGTATGTACACCTCGTGGGCTTCTTCACTGTTGTTTTCTGGATTTTTGTCCTCTTCCTCTGGATGGGCCATCATTTCCTGTTTATTTGGCTTGTACTCTTTTATTGCACACTGTACATTTTAATATTTTAGAAGGTTAACTCTGGGATTCATTCCCTGAGATGTCTGTTTCTTGATTTTCTAACCATCTGGTGATAGGACAGAGATCTTGAGCTTCAGCCCTCCTATCAGGTCTGCCCAAGGGTAAATGCAATGTTCAGGGTCCTCATTGTCTTTTCTGGGCCTGTGTCTTGCCTGGGTTTATGCTTGTTAGTTGTTTTGGAGTTCCCCTCTTTTAGGAGTTTGAATGTCCCCTCTATTTCCCAGGAGACCGACCTCCCTTCCTTTGGGTGTTTAAAGCAGGCAAGCTGCCAAGCCTTTGCCCCAGGCTGCTAGCCTCTATAGTTCCTTTTGTTGTCTCAAGCTGCTTTACCCTGGAGGGCAAATTCTGGGGTGTGGGGTGTGGTGCACACCAGGGAGGAATTTTTCAAGTCAAGCCTTTGCCAGCTGAAACAGGGCCAGGGACCCAGAAGGGGGCACAGACTGGCTCTACAGTCCGTTGGGCACTTTACAAAGGCATCAGGAGTTTCTTCTATGGCTCCCCAAAGCTGAGCTTTTGTGCCCTGCCCAGCAAAGGCAGCCCTTGAACTTGACTCCCCCCTCCCCAGCCCTGAGGAAGCATACAGTCTCTAAGTCTCCTCTGCCACGACCTTTGTCCAGGATGGGTTGACATAATGGCTACCCTAAGAGTCAGGTCCCCAGCGATCTGAAGGCGCTAATTATTAAATGGACAAAATAAAGTTTAAAAAAAAAAAAAAAAAGGTGTGTCGGTCCACCCTTGGTCTTCAGGAAGAGGATTTTTATGTCCCTTTGTATCATCAGCAAGCTAGCCAGGGTATGGACCCCATGGTGACCTGCTGCAAGTGTGGGGGATGGGCTCTGGTATCCTCAGTGCAGAGGTCAATATTGGTCTTTACCTAATTTACCAACCTTTTCCTCCCGCTCTTCCCCTGATGCTGTATTCTACTGGCTTCCAGAGTCTCAAAATAGTGGTTTCAGGCAGTTCCTGTTGTTTAATAGTCGTTCTGGTGGAAGGACTAACTATTCTGCCATCATCCCACAATACTTTGTCATTACTTTTTTATAAATCTGTAATTTCAGTTTTTATTTTCCATTTTTACCCAAGAGTTGTTTAATAGAAGGTATTTAAATTTCCAAGTGAAAGGACTTTACTGTTTTTGTTAGTGATTTGTGATTTTACTGCACTGTGATCAGAGTATTGTTTATAATATTTCTACTTAATGGAAATTACTAATGTTTTCTTTGCAACTTAATATATAACCAAATTTTGTGACTGTATCATAGGTGATTGAGAACAAGGTATATTCAACTATAATTTCTATTGTCAAGGTACAGAGTTTGATATATAATTATCAGATTTATTACGTATGTTGTTTAGATCTTCTACTAATTTATTTTTTGTTCACTTAATCTGTCTGATACCAAGAGATAAGTCTTTTAGTTGTGTGTGTCTGTTTTTTTTAAAGGAGATACCAGGGATTGAACCCAGGACCTCGTACATGCAAAGCAGGTGCTCAACCACTGAGCTACACCCACTCTTCAGGACAGAAGTCTTTAAAAGTATATTACGATTGATGTGTTTCTAATATATGTCTCCTTGCATCTACTATAGTTTCTGCTTAGTGAAGGTGGATGCTGTGTTATGTGTGCATAAATTTCATAAGTATTATACCTCCATGAAGAATTATATTTTTGTGCATTTTCATTTTTAGCTTTCTTGAATAGGTGTTTTAGGTGTGCTCTTATATACAGCATATAGTTGGGTCTTGTTTTATGAGTCAAAATGAAAATTTTTTTCTTTAATAGACATTGAAGCCCACTCATATTTGCTGGTATGACTCATGTATTTGGTCTCAACTATGTCATATTTGATAATTATGTGCATTGTTATATCTTAGAGAAAAAAAAATTTTTTTGAGGTACTGGGGCCGGGGAGCAAACCCAGGACCTCGTTATGTGGGAAGCCAGCGCTCAACTACTGAACCACATCAGCTCCCCTAAGTTGGTGTTTTTTTGTTTTTGTTTTTGGCAGCACTGGGGACTGAACGCGGGACCTCCCATGTGGGAAAGCAGGCACTCAACCGCTTGAGCCACATCTGCTCCTTTGCTCTTTTATTTATAATTTTTTGGTATTTAGGAAGGTTTCTAGTTGATATTTTTGTACTTAGAAATTTAAAAAATGTCAGTCTCATTTACTTATTTAATCTTTTACTATCCATTTTATCAGTTTTTATGGGTATCAGTGAATTCCTCAGGGGTGAGGAAGATAGGAATATGTCTACTGTGGCAGCCAAGAGGCTGCAACTCCTAATCCCAACCCTGGCAAGGGAGCCCTAGTTGTGTGGAAAGTTCAAAGACCAGAGGTAGGGGATAGATGTGGGTACAGCTACAACTTGGACTTGTGAAACAAGGAGATTCCCTATAGTCTATTTTCTTCACCCTAATCACAATTAGGTACTACCAATATGGGAATGAGAGCCATCTCAAGTTTACCTCTGGTTAAAAGGGCCCCTGAGTGACTAAGGTCACAGAAATGTGCTCGCCAGCCTGAAAAAATGACTTAAACGGCTGTGGTAGCCTCAGCTTTGTGATTCTGCCTTTTCAACAAGAGAACAAAAGTAGACCATCAGTTCTTAAGCTAAACTGGCAATGATTTCAGTGATGAAAGCCCAGTTAATGTCTAAGTAATGAGGGAATACATTTTCACATAAAGACAGACATATATTGGTGTATACTCCACCTGCTAATCTCTACTTCTGAAAAAAATCACTTGCAGGTTGAAGATAAGTGTGTCCATTTCTTTGGAAGACCAAAGGAAGAGAGGCTATGAAGCAAACATTTTAGCCTCTAATACTCATAAAGATGCTCTGAGGAGAAATACTGCCCAAGTTCTGTGTAACATGAAAAGATTCTCTGATGAGAAACACTAAGTTCTGCATAACATGAAAAGGGGCACAGAATATGATCTAATAAAGCAATTAATTCTCAATGGGTCCAGTTCTGTTTAAACTAAACTGACAGCATATCATGGAGCATAGTATTAAACGATCATATAATCAAATGATGCCACTTAAATTAAATAAGGGCTCATTCTATCTACTAGTTTGCAGGAACAACTCTGCAACTGCCTGTTGGTTTCACTTAGGGAAGATTTAGGGTAAATAATATGACCTGAGCAAAGTGGAGAAAGAAACCTACCTTAAACATGCTGGGGGCCAGGTGGTAACAAAATTACCTTCCTACCAAGAATCCTGGTCAATTAAAGTTAATTGGGTGTACACTAGGAGGGAGCTAAGTTTACAGGAAATAAAAACTGTTGCTTTATTAAATAATGCTTTTAACATGTTTTACACAGAGCTCACTGTCCTGGGTGGCCAGTGGGAGGCACTAAATCATCATTTTGCTGGACACCCTGATTTTCAGGTACATTTATATTTCTATAAATTACTGGAGTGTCTTTAATGAGCCAATGGTTAAGTGGTGGTGGCACAAATATTGTGCTAAACTACTTACTGTCTTCAGAAAAAGACAGTGCTATGGATTATCCTACCTTAGATCTGGAAAAAATTACTAGAGGGATTTTTCAACCTCCTAAAACATTTCATTATTTTCCAATTGACAGGCTGAGTGAGAATTCAAGGTACTAAAACTGTTGACACATTTAAAAAATCAACTGGTGGTGTAGGCATTACAGGAGAGTATACCAGCAAGAAAAATTCAAACTTAGGTCTATACTTTTTACAAGATAAATCAACTGACTCAAAATCATGCTTTGGGCTTAATACGACATCATCTAATCACATAGCATACATGTATACATGTATATCCTATGTCTTCATACTTTCCATAACTGCTTATGAAAATTTGTCCTGTATAGTTTCCTAAGTAGCCCAGAAACATATTGTAGTGGGTTGAATGGCAGCCCCACAAAAGATCCTAATTCCCGGGACCTGTGTATGTTATATTATTTGGAAAAAGGGTCTTCACAGATGTAATTAAGAATCTTGAAATGAAAAGATCATACCAGATTATATGGGTAGCCCCTAAATCCAATGACAAGTGTCTTTATAAGAAAAAGGCAGAGGGAGATTTGAGGACAGAAGAGGACAAAGCAATGTGACTACAGAGACACAGATTGGAGTGAGGAGGCTGCAAGTGAAAGTATGTCAACAGACACCAGAAGCTGGAAGAGGCAAAGAATGGACTCTCTCCTAGAATCTCTAGAGGGAATACAGCCCTGACATCTTGATTTTGCACTTCTGGCCTCCAGAAATGTGAAAGAATAAATTTCTGTTGTTTTAAGCTACCCAGTTCCTAGGCAGCCCTAGGAAACTAACATGTATTTACCAACTAGTAGACTAGCTAGAAGACTCTAGACAAAGAGATATAAAAGCAGAGGCCAGTGAAATCTGGCCCTTGGTGTGGCTTCAGAAATACCAAACCTCCTGGGAGCAGGCACTCTGTAAAGTCTGGAAAACCTCAGACTGCAGGAATACTGACTAACTCACATCTAACACATCTACTGTTCATAGGCAAATGAAACCAAAATCCGATTACTATTATAATTTTCCCTTCCACTTTAGAGAAAAACAGGGACTTATAAGTCTGATTTCAAATTTACAAGCTAGCTAGCTTAACGAGCATCAGATCCAAGTTTTTTAAATAAGCATTTTTACTCAAGGCAGAGTGCAAGAGTCTGCCTTATCTTTCCATAAAAGTCAAACACCTCAAGCATGAGGCAGAAAGTAAAATGTTGAAGAGGGGACAGGAATGTAAGTTTCTGTAAAGTGATGTGAACGTATCCCTAAAGTGATGTAAGATATATTTACCTAACTGGTCTCATGAATCTGTTCCTGATTAAGAAAATGCTTTTCAGGTTTTTAAATTGAGGCAAACAAAATGGCTATAGTGTATCCCGGTTAGGAATGTGAGTTTTATACACATATGCAAATATATTTGCATATATTTTCATAAAAAGATAAACCAAAACTATTTTTTTTTTTTTTTTTTTTTTTTTAAGTTAATTCTGCAGTTGGGGTTTGGGAGGAGAAAATGGAAGGAAGGGGGATAAAAGCTGGATCTCTCTGAATGTATTTTGTTTTATAGATTTGATGTTTGAACCAGGAAAATGTTTTATATAGTTAAAATGAAATTCTAAAAAATTAAAGACAGGAATATGAGTTCAGGGATAGACTACCTGTGGGTTGTTCTACTGGTTTAACCACTTGGTAACATCAGGCAAGTAATCTAAATTCTCTGTGTCTCAGTTTCCTTATCCATAAAATGAGAATAATAACATCTACCTAATATGGGCTGCTTTTAGGATTAAATAGGTGAACTTATGTGAAGGGCTTGGCACAGTATTGGGCACACAGTAATTGATAAATTACTGCTTTCTGCAGTTATTTTATTATCATTATCATAGTCTCAGTTTTCCTCCTAAAAGCAGAAAGAATTATATAGCTGAGCTATTCTATCTAGTCCATAAAGTAATTGTTGATGTGTTAAAGGAATTGTGAGTTCACAGCTGAACAAGAATATACATGATTTGGCTCTCAAAGATAGGATTCCCAAGAAAATCCTCGTCAAGAACTTTAACCAACATTCTAGAGGCCACAAGGCAATGAGAAAACATTGCAAAAGAAAATATGGGCATTTGTTGCTAAATTAAAGATTATTAATGAGGGATCTGGATGCTGACATTGACATTACCGTCTAGGTAATGACACTGACAAGTTTTATAAGTTCTTAATTGTGTGCTTATTTTTATATGCATTGGTGGTTTCCCCAAAAGTTCCTGAAACAAAAAGGCTTTGTATTTACCAGATAACTGCTCATTTATGGTCAAAGAGGGGATTCACAGGTTAACAGACAGCCCAGATGCTATGCCAAGTCCAACAGTGCGTGCACATCTTGGCCTCTAAGATGCTTGCAGAAACAAAGGAGGCCTCACTATGAATTCAATTAAAATATCAATGCTTAACCTGCCAGAACCACAAAACGAAAATGCCCTTCACGGACAACTCTCACCCCTGTTGAGTCAGTCATTCTAGCTTTTATGTGTTCTGGTCTGCTCTCATTAACATCTTTCAGTGGGCAGTTTCTTAACGCACAGCTAGTTCGTACATTTGTGTGACATTTTTCAGAGGAAAAGCCAAAGCATTTACTTCCTGTATGACACAAAGGGAAACACTGTCTAGTCCAAGTGAATGAAACAGAGAGACTGACCAATTTCAAGCCATATTTATATAAATCTGAAAATATACATAACTGATCACAAACAGATGTGTAAAAGCACAAAAGAGCTACAAATGTGGTAACTATATTTCATCAAAAAGAATTAACTGTAAGTGATTTTCTCAGACTTATAGAATCTTAAAGCAAGAAAAGTTTTCAGGTTATCTAGAAGAATCAACCACTTAAAGCAAAGAAAATCTAATAAGGAATACAGTGTCTAAGACCCTTAAAGACTGTTCTTATTTGATAAGAAAGGTACCCAGTATTGTCAAGACATTGTGTCCCAGAGTGATTTTTCCAATGAATCAAAGCATACGCGATTTCAAAGTTTAAAACATTAAAAAAATCATGTAAGTATTTTTCAAATAGTCTAAAATAATTCTCAGATTTCTTATAAAGAATATACAAAACATTCTTGATGGCTGTGGCTGACACCAACTGGAACATCAATTACTATAAAGCAATGCACTTTTGAGCTGCTTGGGTAGGTTGGATTATTTCCCCCTACATTAAACTGCCCATACTGTTATGTAATTTGAATTCCTGTGACGGCTCATGCTCTCCTTCATACCTCCCCTGAACAAACGTTTATATAGCACCTATTACAGTCAGAGCACTATTCTGGGCTTATCAAAATCATGAGATGAAGTCCTCTGACCTCAAGAAACTTACATTCTTGAGAAGAATGTAACTACAGAACAAGGTAGAGTGAAGCACATATTAAACAGAGGTGTATGTGTCCTGGTAATGGAAGAGGGGGAACAACTGGGTCTGACTTGGAGATCTGGGCAATTTTCACACAAGAGATGATATTTGAGGTTTGCTTTCCAAATTTCTGTCCCTTTCCTCAATGTCCCTTTTTGTGCAGTAAGTGTGAATTTATAGCTTAGGGCTTTTTATCTGTTGTGAGACAGAAAACCAAATAATCAAGCTTGTCAGAAATACAGATAAAGTGATGTAAACAGGCTCTATTTGAGGGCATGCAGTGGTCTCCACTGAGTTAAAATATATGAGCTTTCACTTTAGTGCTCTGAAAGTCTTGGACTTAATAAATGAAACTCCAGGCTTACAGAGGATATGCAGTCAATCCTTTAAGATAAGTTCATATGTTTTATAGACCAGTCAGACTAATATTAGGTGAAAATATCCTAGCTTTTGAGAAAGAATGGAAGACTTTTTAATACTCACATTCAAATTAGTCATCTAGTACTATGTGCTTTTTCTAGGGCAATTATTTTTTAAAAGCATCTTTAAGAGTATGGGCCCCTTTGACAATCAGATGAGCACTACCAGCTTTCTAAAGGAAGTTCTTCAAATAGAAAGGAAATAAAGAAGAAAAGTTGGAACATCAGGAACAAAGAACAAAGAAAGTAAAAATATGGGCAACTTCTCCTGAGTTTTCCAAATTATGTTTGATGGTTAAAGCAAAAATTATAACATTGTCTGATGTGGTTCTCAACATATATAGAGAAAATATTTAAGATAATTACATGCTAAGGAAGGGAAGGATAAATGGAACTAAATGGTGGTAAGATTTCTGTACTTCACACAAAGTGGTACATGTAGACATCAGTAGACTTATAAGTTATGATGTAAAATTGTGTAGTAAAAACTTACTCTTGCTCAAAAAGAGGTTTGGCCTTTGTCCTCAGCTTCTGGAAGATAATCTCTTAAGCTAAGCATGTAGAATGTTTGCCTAGGGGCCTTGGATAAAGTCATAGTCTAACAATTTGATTTATGGTAGAGATTTTGGGTCATGCCCAGAGGGACTGGAGACTGAGACCAGCCATGTGGGCAATCAATCATGCCTATGTAATGGAGCCCCAATAAAAACTCTGAACACTGAGGCCTGGGTGAGCTTCCCTGGCTGGCAATACTCCATGTGTATTGTCACACATTCCACCAAGGGTTCCATGTTTTCCTTGCTCCCTGGGTTCCCAGCCCCTGTTCAATTCCAAGCATTTGCTCTATTATCAAGTTTTGTTCCCAACTCACTATGGAAACCTTGACTATAACTGCTCATGAGAAAATACTGGTGCTGTCTCATATTTCTTAACTGCCAAAGTTTCCACAAATATTCACCAAACAACTATCATACACTACATAATGTGTCAAGAGCATACTGCTTAAAAACATGGGATCCAGAGCCAATAAAAATTTTAATTTCAGCTCTGCTATTATTTGTGTGATTTTGAAAAAATAACAACTCATCTGAACCTCAGAATTATCACCTACAAAAAGAACAGTACCTACTTCATGGTGCTATTTGGGGAATGAAATGAGAGCATATTATTTTCCCAATGTGCTGGATCATAAAAATCACCTAAGTCAATTTTTAAGAATAAGATTCCAGGTACATTCCTTAGAAATACTAATTCATTAGGTATGGGGTGGGCCTGCGATATGTATTTTTAACAAGCATCTAAGGAGATTCTCATAATTGCTTAAGTTTGGGAAGTGATAACACTATTTAATATAAAACTAGCACATCAAATTTCAATAAGTGGTAGCTATGAGAGGTAGGTGTGATAATGTCCATTTTGAGGACAAAACAAATTATTTCAGAGAGAGGAAATAAGCCAGCAAAGCAGAACACAGACTCAAGGTCTTCTAATGCTAAGGCTAGTTTTGTTCTACATTATGATCAGGTTTTCCCTTTTATAACAGAATGTGAAATATAAATGAAAAGATTTGCTTCTAGCAGCCCAAGTACCCTATCCTTTGCAACAAAAGACTACTATTCCCACTGAACTGAAAGAAACGGGCCTAAACACCCAAAGTTGGTTTATGTACTAGGACCAGCTAAACTCCTAGTGACCTCTAATTGTTCTGTAACCAAGACCTGCTCTGAATTTATAGGAAATTTCTTCCATTCCTGTTTATGTGCATTTTATTTCCTAAAATTTTCTGCATGACACAGGCACATATAAATATATTCTGATATTCTACTGTGCCCAGAAAGATCCCTGCAAAAGATGGGAATGAAAAGTGACTTTTGAATTGACTGTAGTGATGACAGCACAACTGTGATGAAAATGAGAGCTACTGAGTGTACACTTTGAATAGATTGTACAAAGCATAGGATTGTACAATACAGGAAAAATCTTGTGGTGGAAGATGAACTGTGGTTAACAGAACAAAATGAGAACATTTTCTCATGAACTGTAACAAATATATATAATACTAATTCAGATATTATTGATTATATATTTGTTAATATATAACACCGATTAATAATTGGGTAGATTGGAGGAAAAATACACCAAATGTAAGACATGGGTTATAGTTAGTAGTAATATTTTAAAAAAGGTCTCTCATAATTTATAAGAAATGTTTCACAAAAATGCAAGGTGGTGGTGGTGGTGGTGGGGGTAATGTATGGGAGCCCTGTATGATAATATTCGCATTTGTTTTGTAAGTTCACAACTTTTACTATATACTTAGTGTTTATGTATGTTTATGTATGAATGATATACTTCCATGAAATATTATTAAAAATCAATAAAGAAAAAGAAACTAAAAAAAAAGTGACCTTTGAGAAAGGGAAAGAGAAATGCTTTCTGGCGGACACAACCTAAAGTAGCCCCCAATGAGTCGTACCCTTGCATAATGCCTTCCCCTTAAGGGCAGGTGGAACCTGTGACTTGCTTCTGAACAATAGACTATGGCAAATATGATAGGATGTCACTCCCATGATTATGTTATGTAAGACTCTGTCTTAGCATATTGGAGAAAAAGACTCCCTTTGTTGGCTTTGAAAAAGTAAGTTACCATGTTGTGAGAGGACCTATGGAGAAGGCCATGTGGCAAGGAACTGCAAGTGGCTTCTAGCAGCTGAGAGTGGTTCCTGGCCAACATTCAACAAGAAAACAGGGACCCCAGTCCTATAACTGCAAGAAGATGAATTCTGCCAACAACCTGAATAAGCTTAGAAGCAAATTATTCCCTAGTCAAGTCTCCAGAAAAGAAATAGCCCAGCTAGTACCCTGATTGTAGTTTTGTAAGACCCTGAACAAAAGACCCAACCACATGCCCAGATTCCTGACCCACAGAAACCATGAGATAATACATGGGCGCTGTTTTAAGCCACTACTTTTATGATAATTTGTTACACAGCAATACACACTCTTTTCCTTTGCAGCCAAGGACTCATAGTAGAAGTGAAGATACAAAAGGTTCCTTATCATTTAATTATCACAGAGGAAAATATGTAGGATCCATTAAACCATTACCAAGTCCAAGTGCAACTCTGGCATTTTGCTACCCTTGGAGCAGAAGATGACCAACCTCACATGGAGTGACCCATTCTTTCTAAGCCAGCAGTGCTCCAAAGCCTATGAGGACTCATTACAGCCCCACAGCCCAGACCTACAGCCTAGTTCTTCCCTTCTCCATCCATAACCTCTCAACTATCCCTTCCTGCACTGCCTCCTACTTGCTGACTTAGCTCTTTCCAATCATAGGCCAAGAGATCTCTGGGTCCTTCCCAAGTGTGTCTCCCTTTGACTTCTGGGCTATATTCTGCCTTATATTCTAAAGCCAGGCACTTATGTGTCATAACCAAAATGAAAACACAATGTGAACATTATTGGTCTCCTAAAGGGGAAAGAAAATGTAATCTTTCTTAAAAAGGAAACAGATTCATCAAAAAACTAGCTTATCTATTGGTACACACTTAACTCTTCACATCTTCAGGACTAGGTATTATAGGTATGTAGGTAGGAGGCAGGTATCTGTATTTTTTAAGTCTAAAAATTGAATGTCTGATCTCACCTCAGCAGGTTTCTTGTGTTCATTTGGAATTTTTGACTTGCTCCTATACATTGAGCCAGAAGTAAAGGAAGTAGAAGGACCTGCAAAAGATATTTAGAAAATTCTGAGACTTATTATCCACTAATGTCATAACCAAATGTCACCCAAGAGAATATGGAAGATATGATGGAGAAGACCACAGAGATCTCATACTACTGAAGAAAAGTTAAAGTTGCATCCAAGAGAGCCTTATGATGGAGTTTAATGCCATTTATAGATGACCTTTCAGTGTGCAAAAACTTCAACAATGTTAAGGCTAAGGAAATCCAACTTGGTGTAATCACTCTTCATAACATTTTGGAATAACACAATTCATGTTTCACTCAGAGAAAAAGTATCTGCAAAAACAACTAGAAAAACTGAAAATGTGGAGAAGGTAATCTGTGCAGCATTCAGCATTTACCCAAAAGGCCAATGTTAATAAGGTTGTTGCCTTTTACAAATGACTCACCCACACTCAAATATTTAAGTTCCTGAGCTACAATTAGAACTGGGGCCTACAATTCACACTCTCATACTTCCTTCCTTGAAAAGCACTGTTAAATCATTATTGGATTTGGCTTTTGTTGTTTGGTAACGAAAAGTGAAAATAAAATGTTATATGCCACATAAAAACCAAATCTTCCACCTAATTTCTCTAACTCTAGTGAAATTAAAATGAGTAAGAGAAACAGTACCTCAAGCTTTCCTTCTCAGAAACATTTTTTAACCACCGAAGGAGGCATGGAACAGTTGTCCTCAAGTCAAAGAAGAAAACCTCAAGGGGTACAGATACAGAAGTTAACCAGCTGCTGGCCAGTTCTACTTACTCTCGTCCGAACTGTCACTGCTGCTGAGAGGCCTATGGCGTTTCATCCTGGAGCATCCTGGAAAAGAGAACACAGATCCCATGAAGTAGCAGCAGGCAAATAACACAAACCAAATGATTTCTGTCCAGAATATTCTCAAATGACTTAGAGTAATGGGAGAATACTACTAAATCTTCCAATACAAAGTATGTTAAAGACTGTGCATGGCCACACATTAGCCTCAGGTCCAAGGTGCAGAGGATGACTGGTACAGCATTGGCTGGAGCTGCAGATATGGCCACACAGTCACTGTTCACCTAAACAAAAGAAGCAGCCATGTGGCTGTCACCAACTTCTCCAATAAAGGAGAAGAAGAAGGGAAGGAAAAAGTTGTGACAGCAGAGCTGTCAAAGGGCAAGGTTGAAAGGCATGAGACATGGTTGACAAAAGGAAGAACAAGTGAGGTACATCCTACTTTTAAGAGTACAACCACAGTGCTTTTCTGCCTGCTCTTTTTCTCTTTCTTGCTCTCTCTGTCCACATTCCCAAGCAACTAGCCAAATCTAAAATTATAACTATATATACACTATAAGTAATGTTAGAGAAAGCTCCTATATTACGAAGAGTGAATAATGCTTTGGACTAAAATTTCTAAAGGTCCAAGTGCCCTTTCCTGACTGTGGCCAATGATAGACAAAAAGGCGCACAACTGTCATGGAAATACATCAGCATTAGAGCTTAGGAAAAAAGACACAGTTAAACACTTCAAAGAATGTGCTGAAAATGTAAGCTAGAAGACAGTGACATTGTAACTCATATTCTTTCATGTGCTGCAGCATACAAAATGCTACTAGGGGCTGCCTGATTTCATGAGGAATAAATGTCAGGGCTACTGCCTTCAAGACACTTACAATCTACTGAGAATGCAGAAATCCAAGTAAGTACAAGGTCACTATGTGCAATTATAAGTAACAGCAATAAAAATGTACATTAAAGTTATTAAAGGGGGAACTTTTGGGGAAGACAGTGGCGTAGGGAGCCTCCAGGAATCAGTCTTTCTACCAAAAACAACTATTAAACAAGCAAGAAATGTCTGAAACAACTATTTTGAGACTTCACATGCCTGACGAACTTTACAGAATCCATGGAAGAGTGGGAAAAAGAGGCTGATAAATTATGGTGAAGAAGTGTAAATTGTTCTCTTTGCACAGCAGCTACTGGCGCCCATCCCCCACTCTCACTGCAGGCCAACTCAGGATCCAGTCCCTGGATAGGGGCTGGTGACAGAGAGGGGTAGAAAAATCCTCTACCCCAAGAACAGGGATGGGTCCATGGCCGATCACTGATCATGACTTTTCTTTTCTTTTTTTTTTTAAACAATTTATTGAAGTATATCATTCATACATGAAAATACATAAACTATAAGTGTTCAGTAAACATTGTGAACTTACAAAACAAACATGCACAACATCATACAGGGCTCCCACACATCGCCTCACCACAGATACTTTGCATTGTTGTGAAACATTTGTTAACAAATCATGAAAGAGCATCATCAAAGTATTACTACTAACTATAGTCTGTATCTTACTCCCCTATACTTTTTTAAAGGATTTATTTATTTATTTACTTTTATTCATTTTAACCCCCCCCCCCCTTTTTGCTGTTTTTGTGTCCATTCGCTGGGCAACTCAGTGTCCGTTTCCTGCCCTCTCTTCTCATTCTTCTCCTCCTGTCTTCACTGGGATTCACTCCTTGGAACCTCCAATGTGGGAGAGAGGCATCCTACTGCCTGCGCCACCTTAGTTCTTGTTTTTTTGGCACGTCTTGTCTTGGCTCTCCCTTGTGTCACTCTCCTGTTACGTCATCATCTTGCTGCGTGGCTTGCGAGGCCTGGCGGCGCACCTGCGCATAGGGCATGGCGACACACTTGTGCTTGGGGTCTGGGGGGCTCACCCATGCACGGGGGCTGGCGGTGCACCCGCTCTCAGGGCCTGGCAGCACACCTATGCACAGGGCCTGGGGGGCTCACCTGCTTGTGGGGCCTGGTGGCGCACCCGCACACGGGGCCTGGTGGCCCACGTGCTGTCTATATTTTTCTTTTTACCAGGAGGTCCCGGAGACTGAACTCGGGTCCCTCCATATGGGAGATGGACGCCTAACCATTTGAGCCACATTCATTTCCCTGCTATATCTCTTAAGGTTGATCAAAGATACCTAGAGTTACAGTCTTTTCCCATACAGGATGATCATATAATAAATCAGGCTTAGTTTATCACCAGCATTCTAAAAACCAGACCTAGAGAGAAAAACTAGGTCTGGGGACACATGCATGGTTTCTAATATAGTGATTGTTTAGCCTACCCTGATAATCACAAAATCAGGACAGCGAGAATATTTGCAGTGATCATGGCTTTTCATTAGAGACTTTTCCTCAGATTGTTGCAGGACCAGGGCTGAGGGCGGCCATTATTCAACCAAGTTTTCCAAGAGGACTTAACTCCAATTCTGTGCAAACTCTTCCAAAAAAACTGAAGAGTAGTGAACACTCCCTAATTCATTCTATGAGGCCAACATTACAATCATACCAAAGCCAGGTAAAGATAACACAAGAAAAGAAAACCATAGACCAATATCTACTATGAATATAGACACAAAAACCTGCAACAAAATACTAGCAAATGAAATCCAACAGCATAGTAAAAGAATTATATACTCTGAACAAGTGGGATTTATCCCTGATGTGCAAGATTGGATCAACATAAGAAAATTAATAAATGTAATACACCACATTAACAGAATGAAGGGGGAAAAAATCGATGCAGAAAAGGCATTTGGCAAAATACAGCACCCTTTCTTGATTAAAAAAAAAAACCCCACTTAGAACCCTAGGAATAGAATGAAACATCTTAACATGATAAAGGACATTTAAAAAAAACCCACAGCTAACATCCTACTTAAGGTAAGAGACTGAAAGCTTTCCCTATAAGATCAGGACCAAGACAAGGATGGCCACTGCCATGACTGTTATTCAACATTCTACTCAAAATTCTTGCCAGAGCAATTAGTAAACAAAAAGAAATAAAAGGAATCCAAATTAGAAAGGAAGAAGTAATTCTTTCCCTATTTGTAGATGATATGATTCTATATACAGAAAATCCTGACAAATCTACAACAGAGCTCTTAGAGCTAATAAATGAATTCAGCATGGGAAGCGGCTGTGGCTCAATCAGTAGGGCTCCCGTTTACCATATGGGAGGCCTTGGGTTCGGTTCCCGGGGCCTCCTGGTGAAGGCAAGCCCGCCCGCACGGCGTGGTTAGCTGACCCAGCGAGCACAAGCAGCAAGGGGGGGATAAATGAATAAATAAATAAAACCTTAAAATAAATAAATAAATAAATAAATAAATAAATAAATAAATAAATAAATAAATTCAGCAAATTGGTGGGGTACAAGATCAACACCTCCAAATCAGTAATGTCTCTATACATAAGCAATGAACAATTGGAAGAAGAAATTAAGAAAAAAATTCCATTCACAATAGCAACTAAGAGAGTCAAATATATAGGAATAAATTTAGCCAAGGATGTAAAGGACTTGTAGACAGAAAACTTTAAAGCATTGCCAAAAGAAATTAAAGAAGACCTAAATAAGTGGAAGGATATTCCATGTTCATGGACTGGAAGACTAAATCTCGTTAAGACGTCAATACTACTGAAAGCAATTTATAGATTCAATGCAATCCCAATCAAAATTCCAACAACCTTCTTTGCAGAAATGGAAAAGCCAATAATCAAGTTTATATAGAAGGATAAGGGCCCTGAATAGCAAAAGCCATCTTGAAAAAGAATGAAGTTGGAGGACTCACACTTCAGGATCTTAAAACTTATTAGAAAAGGGACTCCCTACTCTCTCAGAAAAATAGCTAAAGGTCAGGCAGAAACAGCCTGGAAAAAAAATGTTCTAGGGTTTAGGGCACCAAGGGAAGGCTGGACACCGCCCAGAAAGGGGGGGGCGGGCAAAGGAAAAAAAATCTCCATGTTAAGACCGTGAGTGGAAACTGCAGCTGCAGCCACTGGTGCCCTTACCCTGCCCTACGAACAGAAAATTTTGAATTCTCTGGCCTTGGGCTGGCGGCTACAGACAAAGGGGGCCATAGGGATCCACCTCCCCAGAAAAGGGGAGAGAGAGAGACGCAGCCTAAGGCTAATTCAGCTTTTGACCAACAAATTTGGTCTGCTGTGTCCCAGGAGCACCTCCAGGCCAGGAAGGGCCACACCATTGTTTGCTGGGATGTGACAAAAGAAATCTGACCCTCTCAATCACCCTTCCTACTGATTAGGATGAGTTGTTGAGGATACAGAGGGGAGGGGAATTATTATTTCCTACGGGGGTGGGGGGGTGGGGGGAAGGGAGGTGGCTTCCAGCAAAGGTTGGAGAACTGGTCCAAGAAAGTTTGAAACTGCGAGGCTCTTAGCCTCCAGGCAGTATCCTGTCACATTGATCTGGTCCATGCTGCAGCAAACACACACCGACCAGGCTCTGAACTAAGAGGGCTGCCATATGCTGGCCAATGTAGGAAGTGTATGTGAGGAAATTAAAAGTAAATAAGCAAGAGAGACTTTTCTGGCCTTTATAGCCTCCCTCCCTAAGGCCCACGGAAGCAGGTCTACAACTCATTACTGGGCCCAGGACCTAGATTTGAGCAACTAACAGGGATAATCCTGAAGACCTAGAACAGGTTGAACCAAGAATCAAAGAATGGCAGTAACACAGACTCTTGCCACTAAACCCCTATAAAAGAGAGAGAAGCTGAACACAGAGTAAACTCACCATCATAATCAGATACCTAGACCTCAGCAAAAAATTACAAGCCATATGAAGAAAATGGAAGAAATGGCCCAAACAAAGGAATATATTAAAGGCCCAGATGAGACACAGGATTTCAGACAACTAATCAATGAGAGTCATACGAATTTCCAAAATCAAATTAATGAGTTGAAACACAATATGGCTAAAGAGAAAAAGGACATCAAGATGACACTGAGTGAGACAAAGAAGAACTTGGAAACGTGAAAAGAAAAATAACAGAGCTCATGGGAATGAAAGACATGATGGATGAGATTAAAAAAAAAAACACATTAGAATTATGATATAATTAATTTCTATTATATCTGAATTATTATTTACATTTATAAATGTTGCTATGCTATCTATTTTTTATAATTTGTTATATTAAATCTAATCTGGTCTTGTACTTTCTTTTAAAAATTTGTAATTTCTTTCAACTATCTTTCTATTTATTTTACAATTTCATAATAAAGGACTTTTTAACAGCTAAAAGAAAAGCTATTGATTATACACTTTGGATAGATCATATGGTATGTGAGTATATCTCAATAAAACTGCTTAATAAAAAAATAAATTGTGCAAGAATAGCAAGAAATAGCAGCTATGCACAGCAGGGGAAATAGATTAAGAGGTAAGGAATTTTCTTGTTTGTTTTTTGTTTATTATTATTGAAATAATGAAAGTGCTTTAATAATGATTAAAGTGATGAATGCACAACTGCATGATTACACCAAATACCATTGATTGTACACTTTGGATAAATTGCATGCTTTATTAATATATATCAAATTTATTTGTGAATAAAAAACATTAGAGCCATACAACAGCAGACTTGAAATGTCAGAAGAAAGAATAAGTTATACAGAAGACAGAATAGCTGAAATTGAAGAGAGAAAAGAACAGAGAGAAAATAATGGGAAAAACTGAGCAGGGGCTCAGGGAGTTGAATGACAACACGAAGTACAACAACATGTTTCATGGGAGTTCCAGGAGGAGAAGAGAAGGGAAAAGGGGAGGAAAGAGTATCTGAGGAAATAATAGCTGAAAATTTCCCAACTCTTATGAAAGAAATGCATTTACATGTTCAAGAAGCACAGCCTGTCCCAATCAGAAAAAATTCGAATAGACCTACTCCAACACATACTACTCAGAATGTCAATTGACAAAGATAAAGAGAAAATTCTGATAGCAGCAAGGAGAAGCAAACTATCACATTCAAGTGATGCTCAGTAAGACTTAGTGAGGATTCTCATCAGAAACCAAGGAGGCAAGAAGACAGTGGTATGATACAATTAGGATACTGAAAGAGAAAAACTGCCTGCTGAGATTTCTTGATCTAGTAAAATTGTCTTTCAAATATGAGAATGAGTTTAAAATAGTCACAAATAAACAGAAACTAAGAGAGCTCATTTAAAAAATGTGCATTTACAGGAAGTATTAAAGGGAGCCTTACAGCCCCAAAGAAAAAGACGAGAGAGAAGCTTGGAGAAGAGTGTAGAAGGCAAGAATAACAGAAAGGATAACCAAAAGAGTAAAAAGACAAAAATAAGATATGACATATGAAAACCAAAGAATAAAATGGTGGAAGTAAATAATACATTTACAGTAATATCATTGAATGTGAATGGGCTAAACTTCCCAATCAAAAGATATAGGTTGAGAGAATGGATAAAAAACATGAGACATCCATATGCTACATTCCTACAAGAGACTCACCTTAGACCCAGAGAAACAAACTGACTGAAAAAGAAAGTTTGGAGAAAGATACTCCATGCAAACAGTAACCAAAAAAAGAACAGGGAAAGCTATACTAATATTGGATAAAACAGACTTTAAATGCAAAAAAGTTCTAAGAGATACAGAATACCATTATATATTAACAAAAGGGACAATCCACCAAGAAGAAATAACAGTCATAAAGATCTATGCACCTAACCAGGGTGCCCCAAAATACATGAGGCAATCACTGTCTAAACTGAAGGGAGAAATAGACATCTCTATAATAAGTGTTGGAGACTTCAATATGCCACTCACATAATTACAACTCGACAGAAGATCAACAAGGAAACAGAGAACTTGAACAATATGATAAATGAGCTAGAACTAACAGACATATACAGAATGTTGCATCCCAAATCAATAGGTATACATTCTTCTCAAGTGCTCATGGATTTTTCTCCAGGAGAGACCACATGTTACCTCACAAAACAGGTCTCAATACATAGAAAAAAACTGTAATTACACAAAGTGCCTTCTCAAATTATAATGGAATGAAACTGGAACTCAATAATAGATGGGAAAGGGGAAATTTTGCAAATGTGTGGAAGCTAAACAACACACTCCAAAACAACTGGTTGGTGAAAGAAGAAACTGTAAGTGAAATTTATAAATATATTGAGATGAATGACAATGAAAACACAATGTACCAAAACTTATGGGATACAGCAAAGGCAGTACTGAGAGGGAAATTTATAGCCCTAAATGCCTATATTAAAAAAGAAGAAAGAACAAAAATCAAAGATCTAACCAAACAACTATAAAGAAAAAGAGCCAAGCATTCCCACAGCCCATAGAAGGAAAGAAACAATAAAGATTAGAGCAAAAACAAATAAAATTGAGAACAAAATGACAATAGAGAAAAATCGACAAAACCAAAAGCTGGTTCTTTGAGAAGATCAATAAAATTGCAAACCCTTAGCTAGAGTAACAATGAAAGAGAGACAAGGTACCAAAAAAAAAAAATCAGAAATGAAAGTGTGGGGGGGATGTTATGACTAACCACACAGAAATAAAAAAGATCATAATGTGAATATTCTTGCTATCCTGATTTTGTGATAACCAGGGTAGGCTAAACATTAACTATATTAGAAACCATGCATGTGTCCCCAGACCTAGTTTTTCTCTCTAGGTCTGGTTTTTAGAATGCTGGTGATAAACTAAGCCTGATTTATTATATGACCATCCTGTATGGGAAAAGACTGTAACTCTAGGTATCTTTGGTCGACCTTAAGAGATATAGCAGGGAGATGAATGTGGCTCAAATGGTTAGGCGTCCATCTCCCATATGGAGGGACCCAAGTTCAATCTCTGGGACCTCCTGGTAAAAAGAAAAATATAGAAGGCACGTGGGCCACCAGGCCCCGTGTGCGGGTATGCCACCAGGCTCCACAAGCAGGTGAGCCCCCAGGCCCTGTGCGTGGGTGTGCTGTCAGGCCCTGAGAGCGGGTACGCCGTGAGCCCCCCAGACCCCGAGCACAAGTGCGTCATCATGCCCTATGCGCAGGTGCGCTGCCAGGCCTCGTGAGCCACACAGCAAGATGATGACGTAACAGGAGAGTGACACAAGGGAGAGCCAAGACAAGACGTGCCAAAAAACCAAGAACTAAGGTGGCGCAGGCAGTAGGATGCCTCTCTCCTACATTGGAGGTTCCAAGGAGTGAATCCCAGTGAAGACAGGAGGAGAAGGATGAGAAGAGAGGGCAGGAAACGGACACTGAGTTGCCCAGCGAATGGACACAAAAACAGCAAGAATGGGGGGTGGGGGTGTATGTCTGTAAAAATGGATAAAGTAAATAAATAAATAAACCCATAAAAAATGTATAGGGGAATAAGATATGGACTATAGTTAGTAGTAATACTTTGACAATGCTCTTTCATAATTTGTTAACAAATGTTTCACAACAATGCAAAGTATTTGTGGTGGGGTGATGTGTGGGAGCCCTATATGGTGTTATGTATGTTTGTTTTGTTAAGTTCACAATGTTTATTGAACACTTATAGTTTATGTATGTTCATGTATGAATGATAAACTTCAATAAATTGTTTTAAAAAATGACCTCAAAAGTGTAAAAAACAAAAAACAAACAAAAAAAAAAGAGATAAGAAGATATTATGAGAAACTGTATGCCAACAAACTAGACAACCTAGAGGAAATTGGACAAATTCCTAGAAACACACAAACAACCTACTTTGACTCTATAAGAAATAACAAAACAATCACATTTAAAGAGATTGAATCAGTCATCAAAAATCTCCAACAAAAAAAATTCCAGGATCAGATGGCTTCAAAATGGATTCTACCAAGCATTTCGAGAAGAATTAACACAAATCCTGTTTAAACTCTTCCAAAAAATTTGAGGAAGGAAAATTACCCAACACATTTTATGAAGCCAATATCACCCTAATACCAATGCCAAATAAAGATACAAGAAAATTACAGACTAATCTCTCTAATGCACATAAATTCTCAACAAAATATTTGCAAATAAAATCCAATAGCATATCAAAAGATATACCCCAATGACAAAGTGGGATTTATTCCTGGTATACAAGCATGGTTCAACATAAGAAAATTAATTAATATACTATACACCATTAACAAATTGAAGGGAAAAGAAAACATATGCATCCTTTCTTTTTTTTCCAAAGATTTATTATATTTCTTTCTCCCCACCCCCGTTGCTGTGCTGTGTCCGTTCACTGTGTGCTCATCTTCCTTTTTTTTTCCTTTTTTAGGAGGCACCGGTAACTGAACCCAGGACCTCCCATGTGGGAGGGAGGTGCCTAATCGCTTGAGCCACCTCCGTTCCCTGCTTTGTTGTGTCTCTCATTATGTTTTCCTCCTTGAATCTCTTACTGCATCATCTTGTTGCATCAGCTTGCTGCGCCAGCCTGTTGCATCAGCTCGCTGTCTTGCTTGTCTTCTTTAGGAGGCACCAGGAACTGAACCTGAGACCTCCCATGTAGTAGGCGGGAGCTCCATCACTTGAGCCATATCCGCTTCCCCCAGCATCCTTTCTTGATCAAAAAACTTTGAAAGATAGGAATAGAAGGAAAATTCCTCAATATAATAAAAGGCATATATGAAAAACCCACAGCCAACATCATAATCAATGGGGTAAGGTTGAAAGCTTTCCCTCTAAGATCAGGAACAAGACAAGGATGCCCACAGTCACCGTTATTCAATATTGTGCTAGAGTTCTAGCTATAGCAATTAGACAAGAAAAAAATAAAAGGCATCCAAATAGGAAAACAGGAAGCAAAACTCTCATTATTCGCAGATGATATGATCCTATATTTAGAAAAATCTGAAATGTCTAAGACAAAACTACTTGAGCTAACAAACGAGTTCAGCAAAGTGGCAGGACACAAGATCAACACACAAAAGTCAGTAATGTTTCTGTACACTAGTGTTGAACAATCTGAGGGAATCAGGGGGGAAATCCCATTTATAATAGCAACAAAAAAACCTCAAATACTTATGAATCAGTTTAACCGATGAAGTATAGAACCTATATGCAGAAAACTACAAAACAATGCTAGGAAAAAAATCAAATAAGACCTAAACAAATGGAAAGACACTCCGTCTTCATGGATTGGAAGACTAAATACCGTGAAGATGTCAATCCTACCCAAACTGATTTATTTTCAATGTAATACCAGTCAAAATTCCAACAGCCTACTTTACAGAAATAGAAAAGGTAAATACCAAATTTATTTTGAAGGGCAAGTGCACTGAATAGCTAAAAGCATTCTTTAAAAAAACGTTAAAAAAAATTTTTTTTCCCGCTTCTTGAGGTACCGGTGCTGGGGCTTGAACCTGGGACCTTGTATGTGGGAAGCTGGCGCTCAACCACTGAGGTACACCAGCTCACCTGAGTTAGTTTTTTCATTTATTTTTTGTTTGTTCTATTTTTAGGAAGTAGCAGGGATTGAAACCGGGACTTCATATGGGGGAAGCAGGTGCTCAACCGCTTGAGCTACATTCTCTTCTCCCAAAGACATTTTAAAGAAGAGGGATGTGAGAGGACTTCCACTACCTGACTTTGAAACATATTACAAAGCTACAGTGGTCAAAATAGCATGGTATTGGAGGGGGGGCAAGATGGCGTTGGTGTAGGAGGGCGCACACTGCAAGCTCCCAGAGCAAGGCGGATTGGGGACGGGGTCCTGCCCGGGGGTCTGTGCTGTGCACGCGTGGAGTGAGAGGCTTGGGACATCTATCTGCGCGGATCGGCGGCGTGGACCGAACGGTGGAGATTCGTGAGTTTTGAGGCTGCCGGTGGAGGTTGGCACAGGCGGCTGAGCCCCGCGGTTACGGAAATAAAAAATAAAACGGCCATTTGGAGCCGCGGGCGGGGGCGAAAAAGTTTTATTTTCTGGGGAGCTGGCTGCCTGGCGCCCCTTGGACCTTGTGTGAGCAGAGCAAAAAGCTAGTCAGCACCCGGTGAACCGGAGGGGGATTTTGGTCGGGGAACGGAGCTGATCTCCCTAGCCACCCAGGGATAAGACCCGGGCCGCTGCGGAGCCAGGAGGAAGGGACACTTCCCAAAGAAGGGAGGGTTCGGTTGGAAGACAGGGAAGGGTATTTTATATTTTTAGACATCGATCTGGCTGCCTGCACCGCCCCATAGCTTTGGGGAGCAGATAAGCCGAACTGAAGCAGCACCAGGCTGAGAGCAGACGCGAATCTGCACTCAAACTGATTTACTGAGCAGCCCGGGGACGCTGGAGCTCGGCGCCAGAAGGGGCGGAATCCGCCGTCTTTAGCACTCCTCACTGACTAACATCAGAGTTTCAGCTAACCTGGGGAGTCCGGAAAGTGGGACGTGCCTGATTAATTTCCACGGACCCAGCTAGGGTCCCTCCCGTAAGGGGGTTGGTCTAGAGGAGGAATTATTTTGGGTCCTGCATTTGGCTAAAAAAAAAAAAAAAAAAAAGTGAGGTCACCTCAACAATTGAAAAATAAATTCTTTTTAATTTAGTTTAATAGCTAAAAGCTGCTTCAGGACCTGCATATAGAACCCTGTGGGGAAATTCATTGATAAACGCAAGTAGGCAGGAAGGATCCACTTGGACCCTAGGGGTATCATTGACCCCCCTTGTTTGCTTCTTCTTTTTTCTTTTTTTTTTTTCTTTTTTCTTTTATTTTTTTTATTTTTTATTAGTATTAACTTTTTCCTTTCAGACCTTTCTCTACTATTTCTCTACCTCCTCATAATTCTAGCCTTCTAAATCACTATATATATATATTCCTCCATTTGTTTTCCCAGTCCATTATAGGAACTCCATATTTTTTCCTAGTACTCTACACTGCCTACACAAGTTAAATATTCATCTCATTGAATCTCATTTTGCCCCTCTTCTAACTTTTATCAACATTTCTATTATCCTTCTGCCTTCCTTACATCTTTTGATTCCTCTGGCCCTAACCTTTTGCCTTCAAGGGAACATAGAAAGAAGTAAGGAAATAAAATAAGAAGAAAAACTGCCAAAGAGAAAACTTAACTCACACGCAGAACCAACAGCTAAATAAAATTCTAGAGCATAGAGAAAAGCTAATCAACTGAACAAACCCATCAAGATAATATGATGACCAGAGGGCAACAGAAAAATACAAATGACTCTGAAAAACTGGAAAACATGGACCAGTCCAGTTCACAAAATAAAAACCAGGAAGCAATGCAGTACATCGAACAACTAATCAAAGCTATCCAAACAAATATCATGGACCAACTTAAAGAACTGAAGGAAGAGATTAAGGATATAAAGAAGACACTGGGAGAACATACTGAAAAAATAACTAACACACCTAAAAACGTAATGGATATGATGGCGAACAAAGACACAAGTCAAGAAATGAAAAAGACGCTGGACTCACATGGCAGCAGAATTGAACAGGCAGAGGAAAGAATTAGTGATATGGAAGACAATACAGTTGAAATCAAAGAGATTGTAGAAAACATAGACAAAAAGATAGAAAAAATGCAGTATGGTCTCAGGGAATTAACCGATAATGCAAGACGCACACACATACGCATTATGGGCATCCCAGAAGGAGAAGAGAAGGGAAAGGGAACAGAAGGAGTGTTGAAGGAAGTTATGGCTGAAAACTTCCCAACTCTATTGAGAGAGATGGATGTGCAGATCCAGGAAGCACAGCGCACCCCAAATAGTATAAATCCCAACAGGCCAACTCCAAGACATATACTTGTCAAACTGTCCAATGCTCAAGACAAAGAGAAAATACTCAAGGCAGCAAGAGAAAAGAGAACCATCACATACAAGGGAAGCACAATAAGATTAAGTGCTGATTTCTCAGCTGAAACCATGGAGGCAAGAAGACAGTGGTATGACATAGTCAAAACACTAAAAGAAAAAAACTTCCAGCCACGAATTCTCTACCCAGCAAAATTGGCATTCAAAAATGATGGAGAGTTCAAAATATTCACAGATAAACAGCAATTAAGAGAGTATGTCAAGAAGAAACCAGCACTTCAAGAAATACTAAAGGAATCTCTACAAATTGAAAGGAAAAAACAAAGGAGAGAGAGTTGGAGGAGAGTTTAAAAACAACTGAAAACTCAAAAAGAGAAACAAAACAACATATGACATACATTAACCCAAAGAAAAAATGACTGAAGTAAGAAATTCATTACGAGTAATAACACTGAATGTTAATGGATTAAATTCACCAATCAAAAGACACAGATTGGCAGAATGGATAAGAAAATATGATCCATCTATATGCTGTCTACAAGAAACCCACCTTCGGCCCAGGGATTCAAGGAGGCTGAAAGTGAATGGCTGGAAAACCATTTTACAAGCTAACAATAGCCAAAAAAGGGCAGGAGTAGCTATTCTAATATCAGACAAAATAGACTTTAAATGCAAAACTATTGTAAGAGACAAAGATGGACACTACATATTAGTAAAAGGAGTAATCTCTCAAGAAGAGAGAACAATCATCAACATTTATGCACCTAATCGAGGTGCCTCAAAATACGTGCGGCAAACTCTGGAAAAACTAAGAGGAGAAATAAATTCCTCTACAATTATAGCAGGGGACTTCAACACACCACTATCATCATTAGACAGAACATCTAGGCAGAGAATCAATAAAGAAACGAAGGCACTCAACAATACATTAGAAGATTTGGACTTAATAGACATATACAGAACACTTCACCCAAATACAGCGGGATTTACATTCTTCTCCAGTACACATGGAACATACTCCAAAATAGACCACATGCTAGGCCCCAAAACAACACTCAATGAATTCAGAAAGATTGAGATTATACAAAGTAATTTCTCTGACCACAACGGAATGAAGTTGGAAATCAATAAGGGCCAGAGAAACAGGTTAGGCACAAGGATATGGAAGTTAAACAACACACTCTTAGACAAACAGTAGGTCAAAGAGGAAATTTCAAAAGAAATCAGTAACTACCTTGAAACTAATGAAAACAACAACACAACATATCAAAACCTATGGGATGCAGCGAAAGCAGTCCTGAGAGGGAAGTTCATAGCCATAAATTCATATATTAAAAAAGAAGAATGAGCTAAAATTGAAGACCTAACTGCACACTTGGAGGAATTGGAAAAACAACAACAAACTAAACCTAAAGGAAGTAGAAAACAGGAAATAACCAAGATTAGAGCAGAACTAAATGAAATAGAGAATAAGAAAGCACTGGAAACAATAAACAAAACCAAAAGCTGGTTCTTCGAGAATATCAACAAAATTGACAAACCCTTAGCCAGACTAACAAAGAAAAAGAGAGAACAGATGCAAATACATAAAATAAGGAATGAGCAAGGTGATATCACTACTGACCCCACAGAAATAAAGAGTATCATAAGAGGATACTTTGAAAAATTATATGCCAACAAGAATGACAATTTAGAGGAAATGGACAAGTTTCTAGAAACCCACA